>WUAM01000305.1:2773662-2832731 GCA_024336885.1 Actenoides hombroni
ATATATATAAAATATTAAATGATACAGATTTCCGTAAGCCATACTACCTAATTATCAAAAATATTTGAACATTAATTGGTGGACTTGTTAGATATTTACTGGCATTGTGTGTAACTGTACAGACACACGTTTTGCCATCCTCAGTATTCTTAACACAAAGAATTTTTGGTGATAGAGATGTGAGGAGAATAAAGCTGTAGGAATTTAATGCTATTTCACTGATGTACATGAAATTCCCCATGGAAACTTGGTGGTCTTTTAATTGATTTCTGTGCCTTGATTTTTTGAGTGTTCTTTCATAAAAATGGCCTCAGGTTTTTCATTATGTTTGAATGGTGCCTGGTTGTGCTACCCTGAATGCTTTGTAAATCATCAGGTAGGGTCATAGGTTCCTCTTGTGTTGTAGATTATTTATAGGAAATATCTCATAATATCTACTCTGAAATTGTAATTTGTAAAATAAAGGTTGCTTCAAAGAAAAGAGATATTAAGCATGAACACTGCTTCTTCTGCTGTTACTGGTATAGGCTAGGATGGAAAGGACTTAATAGCTCAAAAGTCTTCCACCTCCATCCCAGTAACAGCAAGCAACTGCTTTCATTAGGTTTCCTGTATTTTGTTATTGTGTGTCAGGAAACAATAATATGTAGACCTAAATTACAAGTGAAATCCTGATGGTCTTGAGTCATAGTAATGTTATAGTACAACATAGTAATGTCGATTTAGGAAGGGTCAAAATTTTCTCATCCATATTCTTTTGACAAAAAGGAAGGTACAGGCTTCACAAAGCTCTACAGAATAGGACTGCCCAGGTGGTCATCAAAATATATGAGTTTTTTTGATTATTCCCTCCCCCAGGCTCTGTATTTTGGGACAGTATCATGCTCTTTCTGCCACATCAAATAAGGATACTCAGAATGTATCAGTGAAACCAGATTATTTGGAGCCAAGTTATATTGGTGCCTCAAATTTTATTCTAAAATACTTTGATTGAACTTGCAGTGTTCTCTCTGAGTGCAGAGGTGCAAGTACTAAAGGATTCCAGGAGAGAAGAAATCAAATATGTCTTTTGGTACAATCCAGGGAGGTTTTTATGATCTGGAAAATTAGATTGCGAATTCTGCAGTTCCCCTGATGAAAGTAATTGGTAACAATTTTGGTCCTTATAATGAGTTGTGGATACTTGTTTTTAGATAGAGAGCTTTTATCAGAATGAGACTTAATGGCATTTCAGATGGATGCTGCTTGTACATGTCAGAAACTTTGTATGATGAGTGGTCTCAGGTCACTTTTTAACCTGCTGCTGGGCAGAAAGTTAGGGAAGGAAACTGAGTCTGCTGGGGAATTGGGAAGCCTGGGAGGTATGAAAGGCTGAGCCAGGTGAGAGCAAGTGACCTGCCACACCACGGGCTGGAGAAAGAGGGATTTCTGAGACAGTCCAACTCAGCATCTACTTGGGATAAATGCAACAGGGACCTTTATTGGAAGGGAAGGGAAAAAATGGGTTGGACCTGAAAGGCATTCTAATAGTGGGTAAGGGGCTGGTGCTGGTAGGAGCAGAGGAAATGGATAGTGACTGCAAGTGGACACTGTGTAGCTGTGTGTGTGGGCACTGGGAACAGCCTCTGCTTAATTTACTTTTTCCATTTTTTCATTTTTTTTTCTTCTTTAATTCCAGGATGTCTTTTTCTTTTTCTTTTTTTTTTTTTCTTCTGTCAGTCTCATTATACTTTCTGTCTTCCTAACCCATGTAATTATTCTACTGATTTACACATTCCCTTTCATCCCATGAATAAAAACCTGCAAAGATTGGATGTAGATTTTTAAGTTTTTAACAGAAGCTGGTGGCTGGCTTTAACAGGATGAGCAGGATGACATTTTAAAGAACGCCAATTTCTTTCTACGTTTTGCTGTAAGACTGAAATTAATCTAGTGCAAAAGGCAATATAGGGTCTACTCACACCTTATTCTCACTTAGAACATGTAAGTTAGAATTAAGATCTTATGTGGCAGCTTAGTATTGAATTGGCCTTTTGATACTTATTATTTCACAAATGCACAGATTTTTTTTTGATGTGTTTTTAGCATTTCACACTTAGATTACTTAGATTATTTCATTTTTCAGTTTTTGTCACTCCCATCAAGCCAGAAAGATGATGTCAGCAAAATATCTGGTTTAGTTTTTTCTCTTGCTCCTTCTTTAGCATTTTAATCCTTTCATTGCTGACACTTGTATTGCAACAGTGCTGTTGGCACTCAGCTAGCCTCAAGGTCCTGGTTGTGTTGTGGAGTGGGAGACAACGTGAGAGCCAAAAGGAGCACCCTGTGCCAGAGCACTTACACAGCTGTGAATATTGTTCATGATCTTTTACAATCTTGGTCTGTGTGTGTTCTTAAGTGCAAAAAAAAGCCCATGTTAGGACGGGCTGAGCTTTAGGCAGCTGTTGGTAGGGCTCATTAGCTCTATCTAGTCAGAACTGCTGGCCCACTAGTCAGACCCCGAGGCATCTGTGTACAGTGGATACACAAGCAGGAAAATAATGAAGCTTTGTACCATAGTTATTTCAGGCCACTAAACCAACATACCTACAGCTAAGGAATCTTAAAGCAAAAATTTACTAGGTGGTTCATGATATGGTTATTACCAGCTACCACAGAAATCTTTAGGGCATTTAATTATTATTTTAGTATTCATTATTTCTGTGACAAATGAAAATGGAGCTGTGTTAAATGTTGTTTGTTTTATTTCCTCAGGGTCTTTACCAAGAATAGTAATTTATCTTTTTTTTTTTTTTCTTTCTGTAAACCCCATGATGAATTCAAACATTCAAGCTCATTAATTAAAAAATCTTTCCTTCTCTGCTTATTTTAACATGACACACAAGGTTGATTACCTTTTGCCTCAGTACGTTTTGGAAGACTGATGGTTCAGCTTTGCTAAGTATAGTTTTTAGAAGGATGTTCTCTGAAATTATTTCAGTGGCAAGGTCTTGTTCCTAAGGTGCCGTATTATTCGAATCTTAAGATATGGATTAAAAAATAAAGACTTTGCTAGATCGCCACTCTCTGTAATGTAACAAGAGGGGGAGGCAGAAAATTTTTTTCTGTAATTTCCAGCTAATAGTGGGATGCTCTGCAGAAAAGATGTATTAGCAGCAGGGAGCACTGCTCTTACTGTTTTAAAATCTACAGCTTTGCCGAGGCGCCCACACGTATACAGGAGCTCTTTGAAAATCTGTCCCAGTGTGGCTACATGAAAATGTTATTTGTCCTTAAAATCTGTATTTCAAAAATTTGCATGTTTCTTTTTAAAATAGTAGCATGAAAATTCTTATGGTTTGTTGAGCTCATGAAGATGCATCCCCTAATGAGAGAGTCGAATTTCTCTAAAAAGAAACTCCTTCCCCTGGCTATGGAAAGCAAAGAGGTATTCAGCAGTGGTTTAAGAGGCAGAAGGGCCAAGGCTTTTGGAATGCTGTATGTAACATGAGAATCCCTCAAGCAGAATGGAGGGACCATGCAGTCAGTGCATCATATTCCTTCTTGCCTCCAGGGATATAGTTATGCAATTTTAAATGCACTTTTTATTAAACTTGTAATATTTTCCCTATTAATTCTATAACATTTCAGAGGATATTTTTACACATATTTACATAGAGATAGTGAAGTATATATAAATTTTATATTAAATTTTTATTAAGCCTTCACTACTTGATAAACATTTTTCAAATCCAAAACCAACGGATATTTAACTCTTAGAAGTGCAAATATAATGAAATCACTGTTTGAAATCAAGTTGACAAAAATTTAGGAGCAAACAGTTTCTTAATGTTCAAATTTAAACTCATTAAGCCTTTTTTTAGTTCTTGGGCAGCTGTCACAGGTAACCTTCAGACTTGGGTGCAGTTCAGTTTTGCTGCTGAATAGGTGGGTGCCAGAGTGGCTGATCTTACTGCTGGGGGCCAAGGTTTGCTGTGGAGGGGGAGAAAAGCAGAAGCTTGTGCTGTGCAGAGATTTAATGCCCTCAATGTTGCAGTCCAAGCAGTGTTTCAGGGAATCTGTTTTGCTTTTAGGGAAGCATAGCATTGCTGTGATTTTGAGGAAGCCAGTATGTCTGTTGGTGATCTTTAGAAATGGCCTCTGCACTTTTTCATAATTTTATGGTATTGCTCTTTGAGCCAACTCCTGAGCAAAGTGAGAACCAGTTCAGAGTGGCTAATTCTTCTTATTCAGACTGGAGGAATCCTCTGCATATTTGAGCCATCTGTGTTTGCTTTTCATGTTCTAAGTGATCTCTAAATGCACAATTTGCTGGTTTTTTTCTGGAGTTCCTCACAGGTTTGTTAAGTACTGGATAATTATGGTTTCTGTTCTTGTGTCCATTGAATTGTGGGACTTGTGGGTATTATTCACGGTTATTTATTTCAAGTCTACAGTACTGAAATAAAGTATGTTTCCTCAATTCTTATCTCAGCTTCCACCTTCCTCCTGATATTGGCAGATTGAAATTTTTTTAATATTTGTTTTTCCTTTCCCCATTACTTCCTTTGTATCTGGGTGCCATAATGTAATAAGCTTGTAGGGTAGTCCTGCAGTGTTTTCTCTGTTCAGTTTATGGGCAGCTGTGATGAGAAGGCTCTGGCATTTTGCAGCTGTTTTAAATAGGATTGAGATCAGAATTTTGGAGGGCTTCAGAAGGGTCTGTCCTGCTGGGACACAAACCAGTGTGAGATGACTGGAGAACTTCCAGGGTAATATGGAGTAGAGATGTGTCCATAAGAATGTTATAAACAAAGACCTAATGAGCATTGAACTTTATATGCTTTCAATATTGATAATAGAATGCACATTGTCACAAAGAGCTGTGCTGTGCAGATGTAGCTTACTTCAGTGCAGATGAATTAAGTTTAGCAGGAACTTAAGTCAGCTCTAGAAACCCAGTATGGGCAAGTCATAAATTACAGCTGTAGGAAGAGCTCTTCACCTGTTGAAAAACAGCCCTTCCTGTAACAAACACAGCTAGACTACAGTTATATCAGCTGATGATCTGTCCCAGTGATGGTTTAAGGTGGTATCTTTTCTGTAGAATGGTAAAAAAATAATATTTGTAATTTTGTCTGCATTTGATTTAGTGAGTAGTGAACTAATTCCATAACATTCACTACTCACTGAATTAAGAATGTGACTGAAGTTCATTGCACAATGCGCAGATACCGCAGTGCAAAGGAAATCTTGGACCCATTTCACATGCCTTTTGTTTGCATAAGTAATACTGGTCATAAGAACAAATCTTTATGTAGGAGACAATAATCAAATATATTTACATTAAGATCTTCAGCTGACACCATTGACTGGGACAGATTGGAAGCATTTTTTTGTAGAATATTTATTACAATATAAACACTGACTGAGAACAAAGAAGGGATCGTCTTCACCACAAAGTCTGTTCACTACTGGCTCTTGTAGTTGTACTTTCAAACATCACACGACTTTTTCAGTAAGTCAGCATCTAAAGGCTCATCGATAAACAGATGTTGGGATATGGGCACTTAGGCAAGTTACTGTGTCTCTAGAACATGGCAAGTATCCTGTGGCAAGTGTGTATCTGCTGGCCTTGTCCTTTTTCATTTCTGGTTTAATGCTAGTTGGCTGACATACATCTCAGCTCTACAGGACACTTTCAAACATAACCCAGCCTTTTGGGTTGTGGCTTACCACAACCGTGGAAAAAGCTGTTGAGAGTAACTGATGCATTTTGGGTGCCTCAGTTTTTGAAAGGGGTGTAAACTGAAATCCATTAAGTCTGATTTTGTGGCAGTGAAAACTCAGAGATTTTAGTTTGAAGTTCTGGCCCTTACATACTTCATGGTAAGCCTTTCCCTGTTTCATACAAGTTGCCAAATTGAAAATCTGCATAGTAGTTATTCTGTAGTAGTTTGGCATTTGGAAGTGAAAAATGGAAGGGTTTGTTGAGCTGAATCACCATGCAGGGGTTACTGGAGACTCTTGCTGTGGCTCAGTCCCTGCGAGCCTGGTCATCTTGCTTTTTTACCTGCTGTGATTTTCTCTGTTTTCAGGAAATCACTATGTACCTTTCTAGCTCAGGCTTTTGGTCCATTTGTTAAAGAATGGACCAACCCTAGGTGTAGTCCAGCTTTTAGTGCCCTTTTTTAATAACTTGTAATATGAGATTGCTTACTGAAGTACCAGACATTCAGTGCATATCTGTCATAACTGGTCCATTCACAACTCAATTCCTAGCTATGCCATTACACTAGAAAGCAGCGTGGCAGTGCATATCAGGAATTTCCTTGTGTAGACTCATGTCATGTTTATTTTACTCCTCTAAATTTTGAGGACCAAACTCAGGCTTGATCTAAGTCAATGAAATTATAAAGAGAAGAAAACTATCAGCCTACTTTTTGAGGTTTCTATTTGAATACAATAACAAGCATTAATTTAAAGAACAAAATTGTCTTAAATGTTTTTAAGCTTTTAGGTATCACTGCGCAGCATTTTTCAAGTTTGAGTCATTGTGAAAGAGATGAATAATCTCTTATTTCTTCCAGAAATCCAACATTGCTCTCGCTTCTTTTGCCACTAGCAAGGACACAGCCACCAAGGGATGTTTGTCTGGCATCTCTCTGGACAGGCTGTGCCTTTACAAATAATCGTTCAAAACTCCCAGTAGCTCAGCTGCATTATAAATGGTTTAAGATCCCCAGCGGTACTGTGGTTGTACAAACATCTTAAAATGCTGAGCTCACTGGCATGCAGCTGGGTGAATGCGCAGTTACAGACGGTTTATACCCAAGGAAAATATGTGAATAGCATCAGAACTTTTTATTTGTTGAAGTAATCTCACGTTAGGAAAGCAGAGTCTGCAGATGTTGGGGCTTTTTTTCACCGTTGCAAACATTTTCCTCCTTTCATAGCTGGTGAACTGAGATCTCTGAAACTATATCGTGTCGTCTGCTACTCTGCTTTGTACAGAACAAATATACACAATGCATACACTTGCTACTGGTTTATAGCAAGAGGCGATGAAGGAACAAGAGAATGCTGGCTGTAGGCTGGATTATAGAACAGAGTACTGGCCATTTTTTGTTCATGGAAATTTTTAGGAGAGCTGCCTGTTCCGGAGTGTGCTGTAATAAACAATGTTTCTGTTCTTACTGGATGGTCTAGTGGACTTTACAGTGGTGACAGACCTACTGGGGAATACAGAATCTTGTTTCTCGAGGGTGTGAGCACACTAAGATAATGACTTCTTGCACAGTACTTATACAGTTGGAAGACAAAACTACATTAAGGATGGATACCTTGAAAGTAGCTGTGAGTTATCCTTGTATAGCTGACATAAATTGTAATTGCATATTATCACTCCCTTAGAGTTGCCTGTTGGCATGTTTCTGCATCAGAGAATGTTTAGCATCTTCATCTTTTGCAGATTTAAAGTCTCTTGCAATGTAGTGCTTAGTTTGAATATAAAATGACAATTTTTGAATGCCCCTATATCATAAAATATAGTGTGCTATTTTTGAACTGCATTGTCTACATGATTTGCTTTTTGTTCATTTTAATGATCAACTCCTTGGGGCAGAAGAGTTGTTCTAAAGTTTCACAGTATTGAGCTCAATGATAGAGATTAAGTACGTGGAACTGTGATGAACTGCATCCTCTCTGGCATGAAGTCAAGAGCATTCAGTTTCTGGTTTAGCAGTTCATGAACCGGCTTTTGTTTTGACTGATGATGTATTCTTTCTTTGCAGACATCTGGGAAACTCAAGATATCTGCTAGCAAACTACACTTTCCCATTTCCCTCAAATGGCATTCTTTCACATAATGTTGATCTCGGGGTTTACCGCTACTTCATAACTCTTGGTATTGATAATATGCTGATCCCCAGAATTACAGAAATGAATTGTAGGCAATATAGATATGAAAAACCTTCTTCTAGCAGCCAGTCAATCTTCTGACTCGGGCAGAATTAGATTTAGTTTGTACCGTATTGGTCTTGTTTTCCTATGGAAACCTAAGGACAGACCAACATCATTTCTGATTGATAGACACCCAGCCTTTTCCCAGACCATTGCTGTTCTCATCTGGCTTCATCACCAGGTCTGTCGCTCTTCTTAGTCCTATGGCACCGACTGACTAGAGACAATGCAAACAGGCAGTTCTCAGCAGTTGGTCTTACTTTCATTTTGGAAACAAAATTAAGGAAAACCACATTTAAAAATTCATTCATACCTTTTATTTTTGGTTTTCTATTTATTTATTTATTAAAATATTTTGCTTGGATCAATTTGTGCATATATCCATATATTTGTAAGTAAATGTAGCAATTCATTGATGCATTCTTTAATTTCATTAATTTATATGTTCATTAATATATATAATGATTCATCAGTAAGTTTAATTGTTTCTATTTATTTATAAGATGATCTATTTATTAGATTGAAGTAAACAGGAAAGAATAATTCTTCATGCTTGAAGCATAATAAACTACTAAAGCATTAAAACTAATACGGTCATGTTAGGCCTGCCATAGATCTTGTACATATGACAAGCATTTATGCAGTAAATAATCACAATTTTTACTGCTCTTGGCACAGGTACTTGGAAAATATATTCGGTTTTCTGATTTTCTCTCACTTTCCATGGTGTTTTCTGTATAAACATTCTGCCAAACGGAGAGAAAATTCCACTCGCCACTTGTTTGATTCTCCCTCTGTGCTAGAATGTGTTCCACACCTGTAAATTTTTTGTTCATGCTGTGCCCTTATGGTTTTGGGGCAATTTATTAACTGTGATTATTCAGGGCCCTTTCATACAAACAGCTCTTTCTTCGAGTGGGACCCTTGTCTTCCATAGCTGTGTAAGGATTCATGGCAAAAAATAATGTGTCATGTGCCAGTTAATGTTTGTTGGTTTGTTAGGTTTTGAACCTGTAAAATGTTGATGATGCATTCCTTGTTCCCTAGAGAGCTGTGAATTCAAATTTATTTTTTTGTAAAATGCTTTGGAACCCCTAAATGTTACAAAATTAATTAATGAAACAATCCTTTTGGCTGAAATACTGAGGAAAAGAGTATTTTGGGGTATATCTTGTCAGGTTCAGTATATGTTCACAATAATGTAGGAAAATGCACTAAAAACCTATTCTAGCTTTTGTGTTTATAGTTTTTTAACTTATCAGTTAAAATCTGTTTAGCATAAAAATAATCAGTATCACTGTACTGATTTATCTTCTATGTTGGTTAAACTAAAGCCACAATTGATTCTTTCACAATAAAAAAATACACAGGTGACAAAAAATTCGACAATTCAACTTTTTCAGAGGAAAGAATAGCAAGTTTATATTAAGAATGGAATAGTAGGTCAGAAACAGCTCAGTCTGGGAAAAGGTTGGATATGTCTGAAGTAATTTTCAGTAAAGAAAAACTGAAGATTGGTTCAAGATTCTTAACCTTTTAACTGAATAAATATGATGTTCAGACTTGGTTTGAATCTAGCTTTGTGTTTTATCAGTCTAAGATTCATAACCAGCTACACTGGTAAATAGGCCATTTTGAGGGTATATATGATATGTAATACTATTACCAGATAGGCTGCTGAATACTTTGTCATATACCTTATACTTTCAATGAACAGACTAAATGAATTTTTAATGCAGATTTATATTCCAGGAGGTAGAGAACAGAACTCTTGTCATTTCAGCTCTTTTCCACTGAGAATTATCTGAGGCAGCTCTACACTCCTACTGCCTCTGTTTTTTTAAGAATACAAATAATGCAGAAATCCAGGAGAGAGAAATGGTTTATCATCATTCAGCAAAACAAATATATTTATCTCGAATTCCTGTTCAATAAGGAACTTGGATATTGTTACATTCTTCAGTGGGAATTTTTGGAGCTTCCAAAACAATAGGATAGGTAAACAGCCTTCTTAAAAACCTTTGCCAGCCTTTTCCATCGTTGTGGCATTATATGTGAGATACAGTGTCAACAGATTTTTATATCTGAAAGAATACAACAAACTCTAAAGGAGTAAAAGAATTGGAGAATCCTTTACATTTTGAAGAGCAAAGGGGAAAAAAAAAAGGTCATGCTTACTGCAAAAGCTTCATTTGTAACTTCAGGAACTCAATATATCAGAATGGAGACATTTGAATAACAGGAGAAAAATGTCAGCTATAATATTACAGAAGAAAAAAATAGATCTTGGCAATAGCTTTAATATTTTAAAATCGTTCTCTGAATACCTGAGATGTAGAAAAATAGGTAAAATACTAGGCCAGTCTCTTTGTTGGTGTAATTTTAGTGTCATTAGAGTCAGGACTATGTCCCTGCTGTTCTCTGTGGTGTTACAAAGAAGGATGACTGGGTCACACAGAAACAGGAGTCCCCATGAGCCAAAATTCTTCGTTACTAGTTCCTGTATGCAAGCATTGAAGTATTCTCAGAGTCTGTGTCATGCTTCGTCTTACTTGCCAAGTCATTTCATCAGCTTTTGGGGTGGATGCAAGTTTGGCCCATCTTTTATCCCATTCCTTCTTGCTCTTTCTCTAAAAGCTACTGTTCCTGAGATCACTGACAGCAGTTATGTTTCCCTTTATGTTCTTGCCAGTTCTACTGGGTACAAGACTTTTTTTCTTTTTTTTTTCTTGAGGCTTCCAGGTACATGATTTCTTAAATTTTCCTCACATGATGCGGAATATATTGCAACTGTATTTTAGAGGGGTTTAGAGACTGGTAACACTGAAGAGCAATAACCTGTTTATAATAATACAAGCTTTGTTGTTCTGCTGTAGTGCTGGTGGACGTTGGAAAGCATAATTAAAATGGAAAGACACAGAAGAGCATAGCCTTCAGAACCACTTGGCACTTTGTCTGGAACCCATAAGGATGCAGAAGGGCCAGTGTTCTCACTCATGAGAGCCATTGATAAAATAAGTCTATTAAAAGAGCTGCCATGGCTCCTGGGACTCCTGTTATGCTAGTTCCCTGTAATAAAACCTTCCACTGTATTTAAATAAGGACTAGTTGAACTGCTATCTCCAAAAAGAAGGTTATATAAAGCTAGCTAGCTTTCTGAACCAGCATTCTAGCTTAAAATTGGTATTCTTTGGAGCAGGGCATGTGCTGGGGTAGGGAAGACAACTGGTCTGCTGTGACACATTCCACAGCTTGAGCAAGAATATTTCTTATTTTATGTCCACTGAATTCTGCCTGATCCAAAAGGAGAGTTTCCTATCAATGTGTGCTGTAAGGGTTAAATGAAACATTCTCAGAGATCAGTAAGCTCTGAATGAAAGTATCCTTAATGCTCTTGTGTCCTTATGAAAAGGACCGTAAGGAACCAGAAGCTCATCGTTATTACAGCAGGGACACTGTGTGCTGCTGAAATAAAATGAAACAGCTGAGAGAAGATGAAACCATTACTGCAAGGGGGGAATGCCCAATGTCTACATAAATGTGCTTTCTCACTAGAACCTTTGAAAAACAAATACTATCTACTGTCAAAATATGTGCCAATAACTGGAGCTCACAGGAGCAAAGAGATTGCTAAAATACTAATTTAGTTCTGAGTGACACCAGACCCTATACTGGGAACAAAACAATTTTAACAGGTTTTGAAGAACTCCCTCTTCCACATTTGTGCAATGATTAATAATACATAAACTGCATAAAGTGCACAACATCAACAAAATCGTGTTCCAATTTATATTTATTACAATGCTCAATAGTTGCAGCTTTGGTATTCACAAGTTATAATCTGGACAACAAATCATAAGTTTGGCTTAAACATCTGAGTATATTAAAGATACATTTTCTTTTTTCAACTTTGCTTCTATGCTATAGCCTTAAGACTTCTGTTCTTTAGATTTATTTTATTTCATTTCCCTACACCCAGATGGTTGAGATCCTTTAAAAAAAAAAATTCTCAGTTAATATGACAATATAAGCTTGGATTTTTAAAAAAAATATACAATAAATCACCAATTAATTCAATACTTGGGATTAAAATCACAAGATTTGGCAACACTGATTTCCAGTGAAATCAGCAGAGATTAAATCAGTCCAGAATTCAGGGCAACTTCTTTAACTGACACTAGAAAAAAATCTAACATGCTACTCAAAATTTAGTTTTGACTTTTGGTCTACAAAATTACTGCGTTTTGACTGTAGTATTCTTAGCTTTTTATCCCCCAAATACAGTTGATTCTTTTCTATATTTTACTACATACACTTTTAGGAGTCAGGTTTTTTTATAGGACTGTGAAATCCTGAGATCTTTTAGCTCTACCAAAGAAGCACAGGGCAATCCCAGGAGAAAAGACTGTCTTTTTGGCCAAAATCTCTAAATCTTGTCCCGTATCTGATATACTGCTCTTGTAAGAGCAGCAAGTCACAACAATGGGATTTCTCAGGTTCTGGAGCAAGTTGTAGCCTGCTCTGAGTACTGGCATAAATCACTGTAGTCTTGGTGCTGCTCTCATCCAGTCTTCCTCCTTCCAGCCTGGAATGGGCCATCTGCCAGCTGGGAAATTGCTGCTGTAGGGTGCTTCTGCTCCAGTGTCCCCACCACTCCCAGCAGCCTGCACCAGGTGAGTGTTAAGTAGGTGCCAGTTATGCCAGCTGGAGACTTCTCAGTGCCAGGTGAATCCTGAGATGGAAAGATCGAGCTGCTTTTTGGCCTCTTCCTCGTGTCAAAGGAGCAGAAACCAGGCCAGACTGAAGGCCAGAGCCTGCTATTTAATTAATTTACTCATCTGTCATATAAGTATTTCTCTAAGGTGTTGTGAAGCCTTCGCATCTGGAATGCTTTCATCTGGAGGACCTTTGTGTTTGGAATTACTTTAAGGTCCTCTGATGAAAACTGCTGTATAGGCAAAACCACTGTGAGTACAAGTAGTTGTTCATAAAAGCCACTTGGTACATGGCATTTAATTACTTTTAGGTACCTTTGCTTTTTCGTTGAACTCCATTGCCATTACAAATGCTGTTCCCTGAAACAGAAAAGAGATTTTCAGTTTTTAAACCAGACAATTGCTATTCATAGAAACAACTTTTCAGCCAATAAATACTATAGAAGCCTGGATTGAAAGGTCACTACTGTGATAGCTGGTGAGGGTCTGGTTTTTTTTTTAATGGAAAGTAAGTATTATGTGGTTTTGCTGCATAATGTGTTTTGCTGGAAGGTGAAGCTGTGCAGCAGCGAGCTTTCTCTAGAGGCCTATTCTCTTGGCTTTATGTCGAGGACAGGCTTCAGCATTAAATGGCTTTAAGCTTGTCAAAGAAAGGTTATTAAAAATGTTCCTGCCTTTCAGTCTCCATGCTCAATAGGCACAGAAATGCAATACTATAGGGATTTTTTTTCTATTTAGTCATGTCATTTGGCATTTTGCCTATAGCCGAAAATGAGATACCATCTGGTTTAGGCTCACTAATGATTTTGCATTGTGACTTGAGCCAGTTCACTAGTTTACTGTTACCACTTAAAAAATAAACTTGCCTTCTGTAATTGCACTTGTGCTACTATGTTTTGTTGGGACTTTAAAATGATTCCTCAAGGTGGGGATCTGAAATCACAGTTTTAAGACTTCTGTGCTGGGGCTGCAGGTCATGTTGTATTTGTGCAGTCCCGGAACAATTCTTTTATCACAATCTATTCTTGTAATGTGTTGGGACCATGTCTGCCATAGGGCTTTTTGAATTTCACTGGTTCTGTTTTCTGGAGTTTGGTGGCAGATAGGAAGGGAAAGTGCAACTTCTGCTGTTCTAAGAACAGATATAGGGTAAAATAAAAGGGAAGGGAACAGCTGTGGGCTCCCTACAGTGATGTCATTGGCATGGGAGCTGCTGTGCTGTTGCTGTCCCTCAGGGCATCCAGACTTTGGTTATGGGTGAAGGGAGGCTGCCTCAGAACTGTGCACAATACCCACTTAGAGGAGAAGTACAGGATAATGACCATCTCTGTGGTCATCTGTACTTGCAAATATCTGGAAGCTATTCCTCCACTCACTGCTGTTTTCTGATGACCACTTGCTGACTAACAAAAATGTTACTGTTACTGTAGAAATCTCTTGGATGTGAATCAATGGGCAGCAGAGCTTGTTCCACTTCACAGTGGATGCTCCTTGTCAGGGAGAAGTGTCTCTCTCTGACACTGAGCAGCCTTCATTCTTGAAGCCAATGTGGGCTTGTTCCCAGCTCCCTGTCCACTGTGGAGCAGCTCCTCAGGACTAGGGGGTGGATCATAACATTTCTTGACAGGTTTACGGTTTCAGAATAGTGGAAGTGCAGCATAACTCAGTACTGGTGTAAGCTGCTCAACCTTTCTTTTCTAGATTACACCCTTCCACTGCAATCCAGACACGGAGAACATCTTGTCCTGCAGGAATGTGGAAAAGCTATTTCCCAAGCCTCAAGCTTACTCCACTAGCAGAGCTCTGAATCTAAGGAGATTTCAAAAGAGATTAAGGGATTGTTGTATGTGACTGACAGATCTAGGAGCAGCGTTTTTACTGAAAATATTGAGCAAGGGCTTTTGTTTAGTGTTATCAGAGCTGGGGTGTTTAGGTACAAAGGCAAGTTCAAATCTTGAAAAGACTGTCTAGGAATTTCAGAACAGTCAGTTATGTGATCAGGCCACTGACACGGTGAAAAACAATTGTTTCTCTAGAAATGCTGCTTATAATGGGAACTGAGATGCTTCTTTCATTAGAAGCCTGATTTTGTGACATTCTTGCCCCAGCTGCTTCGGATTGTAGATGTTAAAACTTTACTAGTCAGCTTTTCAACATGCAGGCACTTTTTAAAGCCCAAAATGGTTTTAATATCTTCTGATTTAGTTACCGAGCAGAGCAGAAAGGTAATTTAAAGACAGTCCTGTGTAACTTTTTTGCCAAAATCTACTTACTTATTAAAGAAACCTTAGATTTTTGCAAGCAAAACCCCTCTCTGAAGATAGTCTTTAAAGCCTTGAAACTGCTAAGATGTTTCAGTTTGAAAATTGGCTGTAGCACACATATATATGTTACTTCCAGAATATTTTATTGTCTTGATGCTGTAATATTGATGGTAATTGCTTCATGATGTTGTGATGAAATATGAATAGACCACTTTGGTGAATAATAGGAACTGTTTAAAATTCTTTGAGTCTAGAGCTTTTAAGTTATACCTTTCAAATCTTTCAGTTGCTCTGTTTTTCTATTTAGTTTGCAGTAACAAAGTGTATGTGTATAATTGGTTGATATAATTGTGTCATTTACCAGGATAATTGCTGTTGTAGGGAGAATCTTCATCACTGTTTGCAAACATTTGCATGTAAAACTATATAGAATAGTACGAAAAAATGGTCTCCACTTAGTTCTGACAATTTTCAAGTAGCTGCACAACATAAACCCAAGATGGGTTTGTCCTCTAGGGCTTTAATTAAGATATATGACATTTTAAATTTGGAAGACCATTTAGACTTTACTGCAACTTCCCCTTCTAACAATTAGTTGTATTTTATCCTATGATTAAAGTCGTGCTTTTAGATACTTAATTTTTAGAGGTTTCAAAGAGGACTTCTGGTGACAACTATTAACTTTTTTTTTCCTATTTCTGAACAAGTCCAAGTCACACTTATCATGCAAATTGTCATGTATATATAAGTTAGTATGCCATTTTTCTAATGCACATTGTGTTATTTATAGCTTAGGGCTGAAATGCTTCTCAAAATGCAAGCAACAGAAACTATGAATATATATTATTTCAGCCATCAAAATCAACTCATCTTATTAGACTTACCTTCTGCTGTCCCTTTCTGGGATTATTATAGAAAAACAATTTAATGACATGACTGTTCACTAACACAGGAAACCTTAAGAGAATATTGCAGGATATGGGATTTGGATTTTGAATGTGAAATTGCAGGGAATTTGTTTTAGGAACACGATCATCATCATGTCATTGAAAATTAATGTCACTTCTGTGATTGACAGACTTAGATTTCAGTGTGTAGGTTTTTGTTGAAACAAGTCTGAACAGAAATCCTTAGTGATGAATTAATTGTCTAAAATACACGTTAGACAACTCAGCTAATAGTTTCCCATGAGACATATCTGTTAAAATGGAGAATTTATTGAACAATTCACAAAGGGAAAGAAGAAGTTACCAAACAAGCTGTATTTCAGTACTTGAAGAGGTCTGATAACTTTTGAATAAAGTAGTTGAAAATATTTTGAGAGACTGGTTGTGGTAGACATACTGTGTTGTTGAACAAGATTCAAAAGGGACAGTCAAAGATCTGAGAAGTAGGACTGTGGAAAAGTAAAGTAGAGAAGTTTAACAAACTATAAACATAGAAATAAACAAATGAGATCTATCACATTAAATGCCACTAATAAGGACAACATAAATTAATTCATGGAATTCATAACAAGCATAAATCAGAGAAAGGAAAGATAAAAAATACTCACATGGAAGTTAAGAAATTGAGATGGAGAGGATGAACGAGGGGCAAGAGGGGAGTAGACCAAAAGGGCAGAGAAGATGAATGCAGTCAGAGTATTCCCTTAGGTTTTATATCTGCGAGTCTTAGATATCCATCAGAACAAACTGTTCTGGTGAAGGGCTTGTATACTTACGGGAAAAGTTTTACACAGATTGCTGCCCTCTCTGCTCCCCCATTGCAGCCTTCCTTGCAGCTCCATTGCTGAGGCAGAGCAGGCTGCCTGGTGGGTGTATTCAAGTCAGCAGAGTTGAAAATGCCAGCCCATGTGGGTGAAGGTGCCAGGATCTATAGTTGAACTAGGAAAGCAACAAAATGAAAAGTCCACTGTCCCAGCTGTCTCTGCTGGAGATTTGAAATCCCAGCACAGCTATGGGGAAGATTTAGCAGGGTCTTAGGGGACTTCTGTTAATAATGCCTTTCACTGTAGTTCTCAAAGCCTTTCATAAACATGAGAGGATTCACAGTGTAAAAGTCCAGATCGAAATCCAGAGTTCCTGATAAAATAAGGTTGTCTGGATCCAAAATTCTGGACTGGCCAACTATAAATGGTCTTGAATGATTAATTTGGACCTGGATGAAGTTTTTTGAAACCTAAAAAGGGAATAATCCAATGAAATGATCCAAAATACTTGATAAAGTATTGTGTCATTTGGCAGAGCTAGAAAGCCCTTCAGCCTTCCTTTCTCACTCTAGTCCCAGACCATGCTCCCTTATTTTGAAATTACTTGGAATATTTTGTCAAATCGATACAAGTCTGAACAATGTGCAATGCTTTTTGTGTCAGAGTTATAACTGCATTCTGTTATCCAGGGAATGAGAGTTTACAATCAGTCCCTATATCGCTCTTTTTAGCTATTACTTGTGGTGGTGTCTTTAAAAGTTTAGGTCTTGTTACAAAAAAGGAACTTTTTTTTTTTTCTTTATTTTGCTTCGCTATTCCAAGACAAGTGTAACCATCTGGCACCTTTTCTTCAGGGATGTGATTGCTCATTAAAAGTTTTCATCTCTGTTTTCCCTAAATTGTATTTTCACATTAGGTAGTGGATTTAGTCAATATGTTATTCATCTGATGGACTGAATCTGTCAACAAGGCCTGACCCTCATACTCAAAGTATATTTTAATGACAACATGTCTGTGCTTTAGTGGAGGCAAAAAATAGACTTTGTTTATTCATCAGTGTAGTAAATATACTGACTTTTGGCAGCTGTTTCCTTATAAAAATCACTTCGGAGAGTAAAAATTGGAATCAATAGCCTTCAGATTTTTCCCTCCTGTACCTCAAAGCCTTACAGGAGCCAAGCAAAGAGAATCCATTTATAGTGTTTACTTGTGTCTACTGTCATGTCTGGATGGTGACGGATTTTCCATACAGGAGAAGCTCAAGGCAATCGTTGAGATTTCTGGTTAGGGCACACATCCAAAGGCTGTCCATGCAGTTTACAATTTCTCTCCAGTGCTGTTCAATCATCAAGCAATGAAAAATTTTCTTTTGAGTAAGACAAGTAAAATTCTTCATTTCCTCCAGTACAACTACAAAGCCTCTTTGTTCTCTGCTGTTTCCAACTTTCCTGGTACATTCTGTGAACCGATCGCTTTTCAATACCCTAGGGTGAAGACATACATCCTTTGTGAGCAGGACATATTCCTGTGTCCTTATGGCTGGCAGATTATTGGCATATAAGCACTCTCAGAGCATGCAGTGCAGCTTGGGAAACCCTTTCTCTAAAACAGATTTCAGGCACAGTAGATATATTCATTCTCTGTGTTTACAGCACTTACTGCTTCTCCCAAACTACCACTAGTACAGCACCAGCACTTGACTTCCTCCTACCAGTCTGGATAGCTACCAACCTGTAGGAAATGTCCAGATGGCATGAAAATATTTTTTTTTAAATTGATATGTGAAGTAAGTTCCACAAACAGCGCATTCTGCTCCCCAGTTAAAATCTATATGGAAGATGGGAGACAACGCTTTAGTGTAGGACAAAGTGAGTCCTAAATGAAGACTGCTGCTTTTTGATCTCTCTCTACAGCAAAAAGCACAATCGGTTTCATGGTCAGGAATTATACAAATAACAACTTATATTTAAAATGTTTTAAGTTACTGATTGCAGATTTTTAAAAATATTGAAGAGTCCTCTCAAATAAACTGTCTGGAAACTTTTTATCTCTTCATACATTCTGAGAACTTGTGACTGACAAGTAATTGCAAACAACTGCAGTTTAGTAGAATAACGCAAGGGTGTGAGCTTCCATCTGACTGACAAATGATAATCAACTTCACTGACAAAGGTTTTTCCCTTTTCAAAGAGTCTCAGGTTGGGTAACACAGTTTATTGTGTCCTAATGCGACTACTCTCCCGGGGAATACGTTACACATTCGTATAATATTCTTAATTACCATCATCTCTCTTGTGCTGGGTTGCAGTCTCTAAACAAGTTCATCTCAGAACCATTTCAAAAAATCACCTGGACTGCAGTGATTATGGTAAATATAGTTTCCACAAAAGCAAGCACCTTTCCATTATGTTTTCCAGATAAGATATGTGCTTTCACTAAGGAGGATTCTTTATTGGATAAGCACTGGAGAGGAACTCAAGAGACCTGAGATCTAATTCAACTTTGCCATTAGGCAGTGAAATGAATTTGGGCGAGAGGCTTCATCTTCCTGCCTCTCAGATAGTGCATGTATGAACCAGTGGTCGAGTGCTATCTGTGGGAGGCACTTTTAGCGAAGAAATTTTGTTTGGTTTTCCTTGTAGGGGTAGAATATTCCCTCTCCTTCTCTCCTTACAATATTCGATATTTCTTCCTAATAACTCCATATTTATCCATTAAAAATACAGTTTTTTAGTAAAAAGTCTTTTTAGTAAAAACCGTTTTATTTTGTTAGCAACAATGGCAGTCTTGCACATACAGTATTTTAGTGCAATTTTGGGACTGTTTTTTAATTTTAAAGCTTCAGAATGTCATACTGGCATTTGACTTGGTTGCTTTTTGAGTAGCTATAAAATGAGTGTACCTGTGTTGGCTTCCTCTCTTTCTTTCCCAAGTTTTTGTCCCGTGTATTTTCTGAATGCTTGGACAATTGTCAGTCAGAATGCACTCATGGTTTCTTTTTCCTTCCCATGTTACAGTTCTTTGCATGGTCTAATATTTTTACATCTGTCTGTGTGTGTATTGATAAATGTAGGGGTACATACAATTGTGCACATCTGCCTGTGTATGCCTGTCATATCCACTGTGTAGTAGTCATCAGTCATAAATCCCTGAAAGTGAAAGGCCAGAAACACCAAGTGTGCGGAGAGAGATCTGGCAGCCAAATCAGCTTGTTTGGGATGTAAGTGGTTCCTTGCTTGTGTTGGGATGAAGCCTTAAACCTGAAGCCTGTTGGCTTTACAGGAGACCAGTGTCCCTTACTGATACTTAAGAACACTTCTCCCCCATCTAAGAATATTAGTTACATACAGCACAGGAACCTTTACTTGCCTGTACATCCAGAATAAAAATAAAAAAATTCACTGTTTTCCAGGATTTTAAAAAGCAAATAAATAACAAAGCTATTGTACATCTTGATGTTCTGCCACTAGAGTGCACCAGAAGGTTTGGTTGTAATGGGCTGATTGCAGTAACATCCCTTGCCTTAAAATAGTGTTATTTTATGCTGAACAATCTCTACTAAAATGTCTGCATGATTTTAACCCAGTTTTAATATAAATGTCTGTTGAGAAAACAACTGTTTCTAGGTACATTATATCTGAAGGTTTCGGCTTTCAACAGTTAAAACCCAATTCTTTTACAGTTTATTCCACAAAAGCTAAATGACCTTGCTAATTCTGCCAACAGACATTTTAAGCTTTTGAGTTTGTAACACTGGATTTTACTGAACAACTGTGGAAAACACAAAGTATGATTAGAAGCAGAATTCTGACAGCTTTTCCTAGTCAGAATCGCAATTAATGTGTTTGTATCAGCGTTAGGATTGAGAGATGAAAATCTGATCATAATTATTACTGCCAAAAGTTAGGAACAGTTATTAAAAAGGCACAAAGGTTGAGGCAGCTTTCAGGTCAGGACTTGCTAGTTTCATTTGTTTGGCAGTGGCAATACTGCAAGCTAAATTTGAATGGAAAAGCTGATTTAGCTGTGCTTGAAAACAAGAGAACACATGACAGAATGAAATGGTATCCCCATTTATAGCAATAGCAAAACTTACATTGATTTTAGTGAAGCCAGGATTTTATCCTCAGTGTTGGGGAGAAGAAATACCTTTAGCTTAGAGGCAGTGTTGTGGGGAGGGAGCTGATGCTTCAAAAGGAGCTATATCTTTTCTTTACTGTTTGGAAAGGTTCTCCAGATCATCACATGGGTAGCCTGTACTGTCTTGCCTTGTTTGCAAGGCTGATTTTAGTGGTCACAGTATTACAATCTCCATCCTGTCACCTCATGACATATGAGAACTAGAGCAAGCTGTGCCCCTGAGGTTGCCTGGAAGTTCTCTTTGGTAAATAACCTAAATGAAAGAATCTCAGAGAACGCCTTTGTGGAGTAGAGGATGTGCAAGACAGTAAAATGAAAATCCAACAAAAAACGTGAGAGAATAATATGAAATGTGGTTGTTCTCTCAGTCCTGACTTGTGAAACTTTAGGGATACTGAATCCCTCAAGAAAAAATCCATATGAAATATTCTGGACTTTTGGAGTGGTGAAAGAAAGATTTATGAGTTCTGCTATAATGACTAATAGCCTGTATTTCTAATTTGAAACACTAGGTTTTCATTATTGTAGAAATAAAGACCCAAGCTATTAGTCCATCAGGTACACTGATTTCTGGAATTTCATTTTACCTTGGCACTTTCACCTGTACATTCACAAATGAAGAAGCAATAATATTTCAATGCATTAATATCACAGCAACAAGCAACAGAGAACTCTGCTTCTAGACAATACATCATTAGATTCTGAATGCCTTTTAAATGGTAGTATTTTGATGTACCTACCTTTCTTTCTATTTGCAAATATATCACTGAGAATACTGTTTATTCTTTTTTGGGATTCAGTAGACACTGATCCTAAGTTAAAACACTCATTTTAATGTTACAGGATTTAATCCATCCGTAAAAGGCATACTGAGACTCTAGTGAAATTCAGGTACCTAATTGCCTAAAGATCCAGTGTAATCAGTGGTGATTGAACAAATGACCAATAGATGATCCTGTTGGATTTTACACCTACCTACCATTGCTATGAATAAATAAATAAATCTGTCATTGGACCCACAAAAAGAGGAAGAAAAAATACAAAAATAATCATGAGCTTGTTGTGTGGACCATGAGGATCTGCAGGACTTGGTATTCATTTCAACATGTTCAACACCAAGTCCTCAGTCCAGAAAATAAAGATTGAAAAATGCCAAAACACTTGAGCATATGAAGTGTACTCAAATAAATCTGCTTTAGTAAATCCCTTAAATATAATTTTTGTGTAAGCATCTCCTTTGATCTCATTCAATAGCAGGAGACTTGTCTGCTTAAATTTAAGTACTTGATTAAATGCTGTGGTGAATATACATGACCTGATAAATGTGGGCCAATTGCGTCATCCAGAGCTATCCAGAGCCCAGAAAAAGCTCAATTTCTCACATGGCAATTATTTATTAACAGAAAAATATTGTTTTGATTTTTTTCTGGTGATATTACAGCAGCAAAATAAAGTCACCCAAAGTTTTCCAAGGTGACTAAATGAAACTTTTTATAATCTTGCATTATAAGAGTACAGTTAAAAGTGAAAAAGGCATTCCTGTGTGATCAGAAGAATTTGTATTTATTTATTTATTTATTCAAAATCTCAATGTCTTCAGAGTATTCTCTACGTATACTTTTTGTTTCTTTTTTTATACCCTTGATTTACTGAACGTGTTTACATTAGAATAGAGAAAATTTAGTGGATTGTTTTCAGGTATGTTTTAAAACCCATTATCCAACTGATTCTCCCCAAATCATGCTTCTCTCTAGACTGCAGTTAACTCACAGTTTGCATCTGTAGCAATAAATAACAAATGAAAGGAAAAAAAAAAGTCAAGGAAACTCCATTGTAGTAATTTGATTACTCTGGAAATAAAGCGGTGGATTACTAAAATCTAATTTGGAAGTGATGAAGTGCATGTGATTGCCAAGTAATTATTTCTGCACAGTCCTTGTCCATGGGGAGAACGGAATTATTGGACACTACACAGTGTTAATGATGCCATAGTTTGACACTCACACGAACGTGCAAAAACACTGGTCTTTTGAATGCATTTTGTGACAGCAATTTGTATCCATCCTAAAGTCTGTATTAATATGTACCAAGATCAGTCTCCACTAGCAGCTTTTGTTGCTGTTTTATTTTTGCAGAATAAAACCAAAATATGACCTTCTGATCAGAATTTAACTCCCTTGCAGTAGATGAAGTAGTATGGGGAGAGTGTGGAAAAAAATGCAGATGTAAAGCATGGAATGTTTTCAGTGATATATAATTGCTTGTAGTATCTGAAATTTTTGTTAGGCATTGGCAAAGATAAAAATTGCTACCCCAGGTCCCTGATTGTTAAATATGATTATATGGTAATGTAGAGAATATTTTAATTCTATTTCAGACTTATATTTCAGACACAGTTTTTACTAATCTAAAAGAATGAATTTTCCTTCATCAAGAATGACAAAAATCTCATTGTTAACTACCGGAATAAAGGACAAAGTAAAGGGAGCAGATTAAATCACAGATGCAGTAACCCTATACCTAGGGTCATCACTCCCTAAAGCATGTAAAAGTATCAGAATTGCAATAAAAAAAAACCAGTAATCTGTTTTATCCTTTGTTTCTCTTTGCAAGCTTTGTTCTTAAACAATGCAGAAAATCTGCTGAGTATTCAAAGAGGTTTCACCAAGCTATTGCCACAAGCTGAAAAGGAGTTCAGCATTAGGCTGATGTAGAATCCCTTTGTAAAGTGAGGGACCCAGCCTGCCCTGTTCTGAGAGCATTACATTATTGGTGCTGCTTGAGAAGGAATTAATTATTATGACATTTGTTTGTGATGGGGTTCTCACTTGGAGGCAATAGTTCTGTAGCTGTTCCTAGCACCCCAGTTGCAATGATACCATGATATGAACAATAGCAAGGAAGCATCCTACCAGGATTTGTTCATATTCTGGTAACTGGAATCACAGAATCACGGAGAGGTTGAGGTTGGAAGGGACCTCTGGAGGCCATGTATTCCACCTGCTCTGCTGAAGCAAGGTCATCTAATACAAGCTTCCCAGGACTGTGTCCAGATGGCATTTGAATATCTCCAAGACGGGAGACCTTCCTGACCCCTCCATCCAACCTGTTCCAGTCCTTACTGCCCTTAGTGGTAGATACAATGGTGCTCATTTTAGGTGTTCATAGGGACCTATTGTCAACTCTACTCAACACCTACTTTAAATAAATGCAAAATCATCTCCAAAAGTTGTAAAAACAAACAAACAGAACCACTACCACCACCAATGCAAATGATGTTGGAGCCCACACTTTCTCACTCTATTGACCCTAGATAAAAAATAGAACCAGGCTGAGGTGAGCTCTACTTCTGCAAATAATAGTCACTGTTGTAATTATAATCCATTAGTTTCGTAAGTCAAGAAATTCATATGGAAATGTTGTGAGCAGTGACTCGTTTTCTTTCACTTTGTCTTCCCATGCTTTGCCTTTCTCCTGAACACCCTGCATGTTAGGCTTCCCATCTGTGGCTGGAAGCAAAGTACTCCAGGAAGTTCCTGACCCCTAAGGAAAATCTGGGGTCATACTCCTGCTACCAAATGTTAGGAAGCTGTATGCAGCTGCCTCAGTTAGGAAACTCACCTTCCATGACCCTTTATATTACCAGTGAGGAAATGAGAACTTCTGATTTAATTTGGCTCCAAAATGAGTGTGTATACTCCTATATAGGAGCAGAGGGAGTAAATTCACCAAAATTAGGTGGTATGAATGCTACCTAAATGACATGTCTCATCTCATTTCTCCTGGGGCTAGAAAAAAACCCCAACCAACCAACCTTGTAATTAAAACATTTAGACAATTTATGAGTGGCTAGGATCATATCCTTGTCATGCATTTCTACTGTCACTGGGAAAATAAGTTGGAAAGATCATACACTTTCCTGCTTGCAGAGATATTTTTAGGATTAAGTCAGTGAATAAGGGATGTGCAAAAGCAGAGAAATGTAACCTGAACGTGGACCTACATTTTGCTACCTACTTGCTAGCGTCGTGAGAAAATGAAACATTAGCCCTAACAACGAGTGTTTCAGATGAAGAAGAAATTTCTGTGAAGTAGATTTTCTGCTTTCCACTTACGAAAGACATTGAGGAGATTAAGAGTATTTATTAGTTACTGTAGTCTCATTTCTTTATAAGAGAAATGTCTAACAAAGTAGCCGTCAAAGTTGTCCAAAATGCAGTACAGCAGGACATACCAACTGTCCCTTCCAGACGAGGAAAGAAATAGGAACTACATTTTAATTTAAAAGACTTTTTAAAATAAATGGCTACATATTTCATTCTATTTAAAAATAATTTATTCATTATGAGCCTAATCCTAAATTCAGGATTTTCACTGGCTTTAGTATGCTTTTTATCAGGACTGCGATTGTTTTAAGTCTCTTACTACCAGAGCCACCTTCTTGTCAGAGGTGCTATGTCCTCTCTTCCACCTGCTTGCCCTCTGTCCTGTAGTCCCCTCCAGGGAAGAAGGGCTCTTTTCCTGTGTCTTGTAGAGCCTGCTGTATTTGCAGGCTGTACTGAAACAAGTAATGATTAATCAGTACCTGTAATTTCACATGACTAAGTCATATTCTTATGAATAAGTAAACTCACAGAAGGTCAGGAATTTTAAAGCATTTGGTGTTGGTTAATTCTCTTTCCACTTAGTATATGGAAAGAAAGAAAGGCCAGGACCGCATAATTTGGAAAATTTCAGCCTCGATATGGTAAACCTGATCCAGCATAGTATTAAGCCTGCTTTCCTCAACATAAGCTCACAAGTGGAGGGTCCTAGTTTTCGGGATCATGACAGCCATGCAAAAGGAAGTAATTGTATTGTTTAATTCAGTCTGCTCTGGACCTGACTTAGATGTTGTGCATTATCCTCCCCTTCCCCAGCCCAGGTACTTACATCTCTCCATTGGCTAAATGGAGCCCAAAACGTTTTACATACGGAAAAGAGAGGTTCAGGAATCACTATTTCAGAATCCTTTGTTGGCAAAGTTCTTACTTTGTCTCAAAATTATCAGAATGGGGACAGCTTTAGCTCCTTTGTTTCCCCTGCTCTGAAGAAATGTTTTTAACAGTGCTGGGGAGGAATCAATACTTTCCGTTGCTGTCTCTCTCGAGTCTAGCCACTCCAGAGCATGTAAATGATATGGTGAAGGCAGAAGAGCTACTATTGGGAACATCTGCAAATACTAATCAACTATATCATTATGTGGAAAGCAACATTTACCAAAAGATCGATAAATATAATTTGAAAGTCCAGTTTCCACCATCACCATGTCAAAGCTGGACATGTTCTCCAGTGTTTGAGAAAGAATTTAAATGTTTTTTCCCTTTGTTTCTTACCTGTAAATTCAAGCAATTTCTACAAAATAAGAAGTATTTTAAACAGAAAACTAGGTTCAGTATCTAACACTGAAAATTAATTTCTCTTTTATAGAATTACATTTACAAGCCTGGTACCCTTATGAAATTTACTTTCTTATACTGGTTATGAGACTCTAATGGGTTAAGTTAACCAGGCTGTACAAATGTGAGCTGAACATATGGTCAGGCCCTCTGAGAGTTTTAAAAAGCAAATGTCTGCTAAAACAAGTAAAGTCCAGCTTTTGGAGAGTATGGTGTCAGCATGAAAAGAGTCCTTCTTTTACCACAATGAAGAAAGGGGAACATCCGCAATTATTTCACCTCTTTGGTTGCACACAATGAAATGGGAGGAAAATTAATGTTTAAGTAGAGACAAAAGGTAAAGAAGTGGAAAATCCATTGGGAAACTGGTGTGAGAGAAGAGATATTTGATGGCTGGGCTTGTAATAGGAAAGAGAGGAACACTAAAATGTGGTCCCTCAAACTGCTGCAAAAGTTTTGATTTCTAAGAAAATTTTTTATTTGTTTATTCCTCATTATAGCACCCAGACCTAATGAGATGAATGTGCCCAAAAATCCAATCTTTTAACATAAAGTGTTTGCTTTAAGCTTACTAGTTGTTGGGTTGCAAGTTTTAGAACTGATCAAAGATATCAGAGGTTTTCATGCTACTTGAAAGATGATGAAATAAACACCTGAACTATGACATCCATATGATCTCTGAGTAAAAGATATTTTTATCTCCTTTTTCATTCATTGCCAAGGAATACTTTCAAGAAAAAAGTGTTAGTGTGGCTACTTCTTTTATTTAAAATCAGTTTCAACCTAAAAGTTTTGATTTTGGTTTTAACAACAACTGCCATTGTTCTGAAAATCTATTTGAAAGAAATTTTTCCCAGTGTTCCTCTTGTACTGTTCTCATGTGACTTATGAGTTGACAATTAGTTTAAGCTGATAGTGATTGAAGACTACAGAAGTCATAGGTCTTCTAAACAATGGACAAGTGAGTCTATTTTTCCCTATTGGATTTTCATCTGCAAGAGAAAATTACTGCAATTCTGTCTTTATGTTGGCAATTTGAATGGAGGCTGGAACAAAGCAGTCAAGGACAACAGCCTGTTAAGGATGAAGAATCCCTTCAGAGTCCTTTCCTACACTGTCCCTATTCTCTCCAAGCAGTAACTGACATATGAGGACAGGAAAATGTCTGTGCTTATAATAGTATTATTTTTAATTTATGTCTGATAAAGTTTTCACTGACCCTCCTAGGCAAATTAATGCCTGTGTAGGGTGAATCAAAGCCAAATAGTGTAAACTAAAGAATTTTTCTGATTGTAGCTGATGCCTAATAATTTATTTTTTCTTTCCTTCCAGGGGAAGTTTACAGAAGATACTTTCACTGAGTTTGTCTGATGACATGTAAGTAATAACCACTTTATTATATAAAGACCTAAGAAAACAAAAAGCATTTTTGTGAAACAAAACAGAAAAAGAAAACTCTTCCAACAGCCAGTGATCCATAAACCCCCTCTTTATTAATCTTTTGTTTACTACAAAATCCAGTGTTATTTGACTGAACTTCACTTTTTCACATAAACATTAATGAAAATAAAAATACTGTCAACCTCTATCTAATATACTTTTTGCTTTTTGCCTCTAGTTATTTAATTTTCAAGAACAAATCAAGTTATTATGATAATCAGCTAATTCAGACCGCTACTTTAAAAACAAAATATTGCTCTACATGTCAGAGTCTTGTCAAGGTCTTTAGACACATTTTAAAGTAGCTCATCATAACATGTATGTGTTTCCCTATGTGACAAAGTGGAGTGATGGCAAAGTTGTTTGGGTATGGCCATGGAATGAATTCTTTGCTGTCCAGTTTAACATTGATCTGTTTAATATCTGTGCAGTTGTTCTGAGTTTGCCAGTCAGCTTTAATGGGCCAACATGAAGTTTAGAGAGTTGTGTATAATCCACTGGGATTTTATGCTTTTATTTCAGTAAGTGACTGGACTGGGCTGATTGTTAAGTTAGCTAAAGTCTAGAAAAGAGTAGATCATTTCTAGCCCAATCTCTAATTCCTCTTAAAGGTCTTAATGTTGCAGGACGCAGAATGTAGGTCCCTAAATGCCAAGGAGGGACATGGAGCAGTAGCTTTATCTTGTATCAGAATCTTTCAGGGCTTGTTGCTCTACAGTCTTCTTTGACTATTTCCACTTAAGAAATGAAAAATAAAAGAAGTACTTAAGAAAGCAATAGTTGTCCCTGATGATATTTCCCTTGGGACTCACAGAGGTCATGCTGTTGGGGTTTGATTTCACTGTGTTGGAATCAGGAGCTTTTTCTTCTAATGGACACTGTAGTTGCATGGCTGTTGTTCAGCTGTAGATTGTTCTTCTGGAGACAGCTACGCTACCTAAAAATGTAGCAGTTGCAAGGTGAGTTTATTTGCAATGTGTATACCAAATACCTGGTAATTGTAGCTTACTGGAAAATACTATTTTTTTCCATATTCACACTGCTAAAGCTGTGACTGTACTTTTTCTATAGTATACAATATACAAATGCTCATTTGTGTTAGACATATTGATAATTACAAAGGTCACATGATTTCTGACAAGAATTTCATTCACCAGTCTGATATAAAAATCAGATGTGCACAACTCTGTGTAGATTAATGCAGTTTATTAGTCACAATCAATGAGAATTTACAAAGTCTAGGATAGATGGTTTTCTTTCTGTGAAAATAATAATTTACCTTTTAGATTAGGCTTTTCATACTGTTTATTAGCCCTTGGCCAAATTTTATTTTCAGTTAAATGAGTATAAATTCCCGTATATATCAACAAGTAGTTTAGGACCTTTAATGCATCAATTTCCAAGAAGGTTTCTTCAGATCAAGTTCACACCCTGTGAGTAGCACTTTAAAAAATTGTTTAATTTGTATTTTTAAAACATAAACTTTTCTTCTTCTGAAGTACTTGGAAAGCTCATGCTTTTGGCTGGCATTAGATATTAATAAACCAGATCTTCTAGTTATGCAAAACCAGATGATTTGCCTTGCTTCTCAATTTCTACACTGGCGCTCAGGTCCTGGAATTGTTTGAATTCTTGCTGGCTCACCAGTCTTTTTTTTATGTGCTTTCTTTTTGTCTGGAGACATCTGCATTCAGGCTTGTGATGAGGTGTGAAGTGAAATCACTGGAGAAGGTGCAATAAGCATGTGAGCTTGACTGGGGGTAAGGATGGGAATGGTATTTTTAGTGCTTTGGAAGAGTTTGCTCTGGCCCTTTCTCCAGTCACTTTTTTCTGTTGCCAGCCTTCAGAAAAGTCTGCTTCTAATGTTTATAGGAAGATAATTCACCAAGTAGTTCACAAACATGACTCAGAGCATTCAAAAGATGGTGATGGAGAGCATTATATCTCTTCTTAATACCAAAATAATAAATTGAAATGCAGTGGCATTCAAAGATGCCGGTCTGCATTGCTCTGACAGGGTGTATTAGTGGCCAGAAGGGTTTAGTTCCCATTCTGTATAACTTTGGGCTTTATACAGTATAAGATCTTGCATGTGCTGTCTCCCAAAAGCACTGCCAGGTCTGAATTATATAGGTTACATTCGTCTTACTTATATGGAGATAGGGGTAGATTTTATATTTATATAAATTTATATTTGCAAAAAAATTTCCCCAGTCTCTTTCTCCAGGTCCTTCAGGTTCTTGCCACTCCTCTTTTTCCCCAGTCCTACACACCTCCAGTAATCTGACAGCCTGGCCATTTTGTCAATGGCTTTTGCTTTTCTTTGGTACAGCCCTTGGAAGAAGTGTTGACTTTAAGTCAGTGGCAGAATTCTTGTGGATCTGAATGTGACTAAGATTTCTTTCTCTTTTCAAGATTACTGAAAAAAGTAATTGAACTTTAAAGTCTTTAATGTCTGTTTAATAATTTCACTGTAACTAAAGGATTTCTCTTGGGATCCAGTGAAGCAAATTTATATTTCCCTATTAAAAGTCCAAAAGCCATTTTCCTCCAAGGCCAGTGTATATGTACATATATAATATCTGGGTTTAACTCTTTTTTTATGGAGTACATAGCTTGCGGTACACATCATAGTTTTAAAATTACATATATATCACTATAACCAGTTGTTCTATTATCTTATGGTAAAGTCAGATATTTTGGGTAGCATATGTAAGACTTCATTAGCTGGATTAAAATTTTGAGCTACGTTAAGACGGTAGGGATCTCAAAGGCAGCAGTGGCATATTACTAGTGGCACAATAGAATGTGTGTTTTTATAGAAGTTAGCAAGAAGTAAGTGTTTTCAAATGACCATTGAACCTTTCTGCATGGAAGTTACTGGGGTGATAGTGCAGAAAGCATGGAATACCTGGAAAATCTCTTATTCATAATGGTACTGATGGGCGAGCCTCCCAGGCAGCCTGTATGAAACACCTAGAAACAATCCAAACCCATCCTGTTACGCAGGAGGGTGCGGAGGGATCACACAACTCACTGACTTGCAGATATGACACTGATAAATTTACTTGCATTTTTACTCATATGCCAAGACAGCATTAACTGAAAATCTTTAAGGACAAACATATAATTCTTCCTTTTGCACTAAATCTTCCTGACATCAGGATTTGGTTCTGCATATCATCCTCCTAACTCTGCCAGTATTTAGCCTTCCGTGTCTAAAGAAAAGTGTATTTCTTATAACATGATTAACTAAAAGTATAACAAATCATTAATAAGATAGTAGTGATGAAGGAGTAAAAATTATCCCCTCCCCCAAAAAAAACAACCCAGAGTTTTAAATGCCATATTCAGATTGTCTTCTGAAATAAGCTTGGTGAAACATACCCAGTGACTTATAATTTCTGGCTGCAAGCTGCTGCATGCAGTTAATACATATGTTAAAATGCACACAATGCGTCTCACTTTCCACTAATGAGATTTCAAAATCCATCCTGATTTGCTGCTGTTTACACAGGGAAATTAAAAAATTGATTGGTTACTTCCTCCCCTGGATTTCTGCACCTTGCCTGGCCACTCACCGTGGCTAGGCAACCGCGCAGCCCCTTTGGAGAAAGCAGCAGACTTCGAAGCAGCAGGGGCTGGGAGGAAAGAGGCTCTGGGATCAATTAAAATGCCAGGCTTTTCCAGGCTGGTTTCCAGAGCATCTGTGCATGATTCCACATAAATTTAGGGAATTAAAGATCAGACAAAGGTAAACATTTCCATGCTTTGCTTAGTATTGAATTAAAATGAGGGGACAAAATATGACAAGACCATTCAGACTGAAGCTGTGTTTACAGTCTCCATTTTATTTATTTACTTCCAGTTGCTTTATTATTGCAGGTAGGTCATAACTATAGGTTATTTGAGTCACTGGGTGTGGACTATATCTGGAAGTTTAAGTCAAAATGCTCTAGCTATTGTGAAGTGGTATGTGAAAAAATATATTACATTAGCAAAGAGCTGGTTTTCTTTATACATCATATACCCCTTCTGTGTTCTGAAGTAAACAACAATACCTTTGTGGCACATGAAAGGCACTGCTGTATCTTTACATCTTCATCTGAACAATAGTCTGTTCCTGGGAGAAAATGGGCTTTGTTTCTTTGCTGCAGAGAGCGGAGCTCGAGCCCCTCCAGCATTGTAGCACTCAGACAAGAGATCAAGGTGAAGAAATTGGCACCACCTTTTATTGCTGGTATAGGTGGGGAACAGAAGCAGCTGTCATAGGGAACTGATGGGATACTGTCACTCAGCTCAGAGAAAGCACTGCTTACATGAGTAAAAAATTCACAATGAGAGAAAACAACACAGAAACAGACCTTGAATTAACAAATGAAACAATTCTCTGTAGAAATGATCAAGACAGCACTCCAGTTAAATCCAAAAGGATAAGACAAACCAAAAGGCATACAAAAATACATATGAAAAAGAACAGGGGGGAAAAAAAAGTTTACCTGGAAATAAAGGCTAGTAACATGAAGACCATATCTGTTGATCCCCTATATTACCAGATTCTGGTATTTATCTCAGAATAATGTAATTCTTTAAACAGACTGGGATTTTCAGAATTCCTTGAAAACATTGAAATCTATCAGTCACCTTTCCAGCCTCCTTCAAAGCTTCAGCTGAAAGTTTTACCACAGTGTATCAGTCTATCTCCAGAGACCATAAATGAACCATAAAGAAGGATCCTAATTGAACTTAACCTGCTGAAGCAGGTTTGGTGAGAAGGTAGTGGTTTAGATTGCTCAGAAATGTCTATGACATGATGCACATTTTATTATCCTATATAATGAACTGTATTATAAAGCCCAGGTACTGATTGCAGCAGCTGAGTTTTCTGCTGTTAAGAATGCAGGAGAGAAACACCCGTAGGGGAAAAGAAGGAATGATTTCTTCCAGATTATGGCTGTTTGGTTTGTTCTGCTGCTGCCTGCTCAAGTCTAGATCATAGATCACATCTAGTGCCAGCAAACTTTTGCTGGTTGTGAAAGGTGGTGTCTTTTTTACCTGAATACAGATATGTGGTCTTTTGAAATCTTGTGATGTTTCTTTACAGCAATGGTTTTTATAATAGGATTATGTCCATTTATTTTTTTCAGTAGTCCATCTATATGGGATTGCAACTATTGATATTTGCAGCACTATCATCTGGCTTTCCAGCAGCAAAACTGCTTTACAGCATTATAAAATCTGTGTTCTCAAGCTATAGAAAAGTGCTGCCTTTTGTTTGAGACTCTTAACTGAATAATAGCAGAAGGTTTGTGAAAATCCATTATCTCAGTATCATGATAAGCTTACAAAGCTCATCCTACCTTATTTTTAGTTCTTAATAGTTAAGTGCTAATTTAAAATATGCCAAGTGCATAAAAACAAATTGCCTAATTCTTCGGATGAGTACATGTGCGTGCTTGGTATCGTAGGGCTTAACAGTTAGAGTGATGCTGGTTTTACAGGCTGAGTGAGAATAGCCAAAGTGTTAGCATCGTGTGACTGTATTACAAATGTAGACTTCAAAAATCTTCAGCTGATTTTTCTGCCTGCATCCCCTGCTTTGAGCTGTATTATATGTACTGAAACCAGGAATCACTACCTTAACAGAAAAAAGGGTTCTTTGAAATGGCTCATGGATCAGTAAGTTCAACTACTTTTGTCTTTTGATATTGAACCGGTGGCCTTTGCAGGTGACAGACTCAGTAGCTGGGTTTTTTTCCTTTCTTTTTGCAGAAGAAAAAATAATGTATTCTGCCTTCCTAGGGAGCTTTCAGAATCTCCTCAGGTTGGCATGTTTTCTGAGCTGAATGGCCACATCATTAATTTCTTCCATCTTTTCCATTAATCGAAACATATGTTGAGAGAATAGTCTTTGCTCCACCCTTTCTTACTTGGATAAAATCTTGATTCATATCAAAAGGCGAGGCTGGAAAAGAGGGCACTGACTTCTCAGCAGCTTCTTTAGAGCCAGTTCACTGTCTGCTGCTAAATTAGGTTTTGGTAAGAAAAGTGATTTTCTAAACCTAGTAGATTCTTACACATGTCCTAATCTATTTTTAACAGAAACACCTGCATGTGTACCGAGCACCGTGTACGGCTGCTGTAGAGCAGTTTTACATAAAGCTTCATTTGATTATGATTAAAACTGAACTTTTCCTCCAAATGCTGGGTGAAAATTGCCTAGGGCAGCATCTGTATCCATGTTAAACAGTAATTAACACACTGAGTTAGCACCTTGGCCGATTATAGTGACTGCCTCCCTTTTTACTGCAAATACAACTGTTGTCTTAGTATTTCAAGTAATGAGCACTTTCTTTCAAAATGTATAAAAATATTTTAAACATCTTCTAGCCAGCACTTTTTATATCTTAAGTTGACTTTTGCATCTTAAGGAGGCCAATTTGAATTCCAAATTGCAAAATGTGCTTTTAATTATAGACTGAAATAATAACATTCATTACAGTCTATTGCTTTTATAATTGTTACAAATTAAAATGTTTTGTAATCACTGCTATAGGAACAGTCACAAGATCCAATATTCCTTTCACACAAAACGTGCCCATAATCAGGGAAATCTGTGGATGCTGGGCAACACGGTAAGGATCCTGGACTCGTGGTGGCTGCTGTTTTGCCATATGTGGTTCTCTGCTCCAGCCCTTCTGCTTCTCTGGCTGCCTCTCCCTTTGTGAGCTGACAGGATATTGAAGTTGACAGGGTTTCTGCAGGACCGAAGCCAACATGAGCACCAAAGGGCCTGTCTGAAATACATACTCGTTTTGGTGGTGGTGGGCTGTCCAGCTTGGAAAAGGACATTTTAATAGCAGTTTAGACCTCTTCTCAAGCTTACAACTTAGAAAGGAAAATGCTCTGAAACAAAAATACGAGTATTTGGGGGAAAGACAACATATTTGAAGAGGTGGAAGAGGAAAGCGTGCCATGTTAGTCCTGAATGTATCTCCATGACCATTTCAACGGGACCTGTCTCTTTGACCCTTCAGGCTGCTCTTGCACTGCCTCAGCAATGCCGAGTGGCCTCCAAACACGCTACGGGAGGGTTTCTTAGGCTGGAGAGGATCCTCAGATGGCACAGAGCCTTTCCCAGCCATCCCAGAGAATCAAACTTCTCCCAGCACATCTTTCAAACTGTCAGTCGTACTAACTGCCTTAACAATTTAGGGGAAAAAATTCAAACATTCCTGAATGTTCAGAGGAGGAAAGTGTCTGTATGCGTTTCAAAGCACGTTGCACAGTTTCACACACACAGTTCCCAATAAAAGCAGTGGCATACCTGGCCAAAAACTTAGCAGCTCTTTGAAAATTTGCCCCTAATGTGAATAACTGTAAAGTGTATTTAAGTGCAGACGAATAGGCTTCTACTGCACCAGCAATTGTAAAAATAAAATGTCTCCTGCTGCTGCCAATGCATTACCCTGAAAGATTACTACAGCACATGTGCTCACAAACCCAGCGCAGATATAGTCTAAACTTGGCGGAGTACAACAAACCACAGCAACTCTTTCCAAGAAATGGTTTAATGGTGTTGGCCTTAAAGGTTACTCAGACTCTTGGCAGATGCCCCAGCTAACAGAGTGCTGTGAACACCGAGGCTCCCTGCTCGCTGAGCGGCCGGGGCTGCGCTGCTCTCGCCCTGTCTCTGTGCACCACCCAACATGGCTTCTGCTCCTGGCTGCAGCTGCTCTGGGCAATGACTCTGCAGCTGATTCTGCAAGATTTCTTTTTCTGAGACACGATGTAGTATACTCTTCTACAGGGCACTGAAGGGGAGTTGGTAGAAACATTTGCCAAGGCATTGACTTTGAAAATCCTCTCTCAGTCTGTGAAAAATTGCTCGTTCAAACACGATGTCCCCTGTTGGTCCAGCATCATGAATGCTGGTGGCAAAACCCAAAGAGTCTATGTTCTCTCACTTTGCTTTACAGTTCATAAAGGGACAGAGAGCATCCTAGACATGATATTTTGAGTTAGCAACTTTTCTTTTGAAGTATGCTTAAATGGTGAAGAATACCTTTTTTTTTTCTTCCCATTCTCTGTCAAAACACTGCAAGAACTTTCAAAACTTTATTAGTTCCTTGTACTTTGGAGAAACAGGGTTTGGTTTGGTTTGGTTTGGTTTGGTTTGGTTTTAAATTGAGAAAACAATGCAGTCTGGGGGAGAAATATGAACAGCAGAACACTGGTGTATTTCTCCACTTTTGACAGCTGATTGTTTCAGGCTGAACTAGGTCCTAAATTTGTGTAAATAAGAATATATTGTCACAGCAGTTCTGCACAGTATCCCTCTGTATTCCTCGAAAACTTCCTGATGGATTTTCTCTGTCCATTCTGCTCCTTAAATTTCTTCAGCTGACCATTACTGGGAGCAGGTTTTGCCCTTAGAGCATTTAAGGCAATTAGTGCAGCACTTGGTTTGGGGTTTTGTTCTAAATGTTAGTTCAAAGTACAACTCTTTGAGTTATTAATTGGGAATAATACATCCTGTCATCTTAGCTTGCTTGTTTTTCAAATATTTTTTTTGTGAATTGGTTTCTATTCCTGTGACACTAGTGGTCACCAGATGCAGATACTACTTACAAGAGGTGTTTAGTTTTTTGCTTGTAAATTATGCTTATTGCACACATCCTGACAATTATTATGCACATAGAATAAATTTGATTTACAACATGTAAGAGTCTGCTTTAAACCACTGAGAACTTCACAATTTTGTAGTCTCCACAAGTCAAGCAAATGAAAGCACTGGTTTTGCAAGCATTACCTGTGCTCTTGCTTATAATGTAGTAAGTTTTCAGAATGGCAATGCACAGATGATTCAGGGTGGAGCCAGAATTTCACTCAGGGGTATCTAATGTCAACCTAGCCCCTTGCCTCATTTAAACAGTAATGTATTTTTCAAACTGGGAAAATGCCTTAACCTCCACCCTGCAGTCTTCATGTGGCTGCACGTCTAACCTGAGCTTGTCAATCCACTTTGCAGTAGGATGGGTGGACTAGCACTGGCTTTTCCTCTTGACTATTTCCTAGTGAATTGCAAAGATCTGGGAAATCCAGGGAGAAGCATAATTTAATAGTTGCTGTGGTTAAGCCTTCTTAGAAGGCAAGAGGCTTTCAGTACCCTCTAGATAACGTGTATAACCAGTTATGCCAGACAGGCATTTCTCTCTCTATAGCTGCTTCTGCTCTAGAACCAAGTGTGACCTAAAGAATTGTGTTATTTTTCATATCCATACTTCCTTAAACAGGCATAAGATCTTGTATGAGTGTAAGTATCTGATGACAAAATGCATGTGGCACTTCTGAATTTTTGTATTTCTTGACTCCTGGGGAGAATGTTTTCTGATGATTTGAGTCCCAAAACATTTAGTCATCTTACTTTCAGTATCACTGTATCATCTTTTTAAGACACCTTACAGAAAATCTGTACCATCTGTTACACTTTAAAAGGATACATATTAGTCATCTTCACACCTTCAAAATGAACTCCATAAGCAAAGCAAAAAAAAAGATGGTATAGAATATTAACAGCTGAGGATGATTTTCTGGTTTATTCCAGAAACTGTTACATACATAGCTAAAGGTAACATTTGGTGGCGAAGATCTCCTATGATACTGTTTCCTAATTATTTTATGGAGCCTTTTGTAAGGATAATCATATTAATGGACATTAATTGCACTACTGGCCTTTTTCTGCTACATTACTCATGCAAAAGAACTTTAAATAATTCCTCTTCTCATTGCAGCTTAGAGAATGAGTCAATGCCAAGTCCCACAGATACCATCTAAGGCAGTAAAGGCAGGGGGAACCACAGCAATCACATAAAAATTGCCTTCTTCTAATCTAAGTTGTATTTTACCATCCAAAAAAAAAATCTTATTAGGAAGTGTGAAAAGTTACATTTCTACCCTCTTTATTCTCAGAGAGTTGCTGTGTTCCTCTGACTAATTCCAAGAGCACGCTCATACAACAGTCAACAATTTCAGATGTTCTGCATTGAGTACTGGTAGCAACATCCTACCACACATACAACCAAACTTGGGCTAATCGTGTATTTACTTAGAGCTGCAATGTACTTTGTGTTCAGCACTTCCTCAACCACATTGCCATGTGTATTTAGAGCAGCTAGTTTAAAGCTAGCACAAGTCTGTCTACAAAATCCTTAAGCACCCATTCGACATCAGCATATATCTAGGTAAAGCTACGCAGGTTTTTAAAGTCCTGTCTGGGTTCTGAAATTATGCACATCTACCTGAGGGACATGAGGGATTTCTTTTGATTAATAGATTACTGTACCTATTCATCCTATACTCCTGATAGTCTCAGAAATCTTTTTTTTTATTGTTGTACATTTGGATGATCATAGGAAAGTGCATCAAACAGTTTGTGCTTTCAAATAATGAGCACATTTACAGGTCTGTGAACAAATTTGCTGAAAAAAAGATATATTTATGCCCCAGTTCTTCGATTTGCTTCCAAAAGACTGACTCTTGTGTCCTTGTGTAGGATGTCTATGTATTGCCTAAATTTGTCTAGTAAATTATTCACTATGAATTATTTCTTGATTGCAGAATGTTACAAAAAGGCAACTGCAAAACAGAAAGCAGCTATATCAGGGTAGAATATATCTAGTCAAAGAGAACTGCTCTATACCAACAGCTTGCCACAGAGCTTTCCTAAAATCAATTTCAATTGATTGAAACATGATACAAGCAGGTTATGTCCTGAGGAATCTGCACTGCAAAAACCTAGAGCAGTGTATGTTAGTTGTAATTTTATCTCTGAAGGTTAAGAGATATTTCACCTGAGACATCTTAAGAGTGATTATCTAAGATAATTAGTGGGTTGGATGTGACTTTGGTAAAGCTGCATATCTGAAAATAACAAATTTACATCTCTTGTTAAATTAAGTTGTTGTCCTTTCATTCATCACATCGTCTCTACTCGCTTCCAGTGAAAAGTTGTGTCAGTCCTTTGGGAGAGAATTTAAATTTAAAAAAAATGCCTTTCATGTTAAATTTCTCCTAGCAACATTTATTTGGCTATACTGAAACCCCAAGAATAAGACATTCATCTTAGGTGGTTTGGGTCTTTTTGATGTTCCTGTTATTGACCACTGAATATGTTGTGACATACAGTGTAACTTACAAGTAAATTGTGGAAGGAAAATGCCATTCAGTAATTGGTAAAGTTATAGCAAACTGTTGAGTCAAATATAATGCTGGCCGTATTGATAGCTATTAACAGAATTACATCCTTTTTTACTTTATTATGTAGAAGTGAATGTCAAAACAAGCAACTTAAGTGCAGTTACTATTTTGCACCCATCTGAGAATTATAAGCAAAGCTAGTTATCACACAAATTAATACTGAGTGAATCTTTCCTCCCTTCTTTTCCTCCTACCTTTCCACCACTTAAAGTAAAGATGATTTGGAAAGTAAATAGCAGCTTTTTGCATATGGGAAGAATATAAAAAATTGCTATTTGAGTGGTTTAGCTACTTATTTTTCCACATAAGAGTCTTGGTAATGGCAAAATGCACTTACGTACTTCTCCTAACCAGTCTCTGTAGTTGTTTCTCTGTGTACAGTATTCTCCTCCTCATATTTGTATTTGTGTATTATTTGTAGAGCACACTCTCCTCTGGCCTGTTGACACCTACTGTTACAGACAGTTTTATCTCTGTCTCTCTCTCTCTACCCCCCTCACCCCTTTCATTTACAGTTCTCAGCACCATTTGCAATTCAGATCTCTATTGTCCTCCAAGTTCCAGGTAAGGAAGCTAAGGCAAGAGAAGGTAGGAAGTGTACCTTCTGTCCTCAAGCATCTGCTACAAGGTGTCAGCATTTGCTAAACCACATTTGCTTGCTGACCAGCTTTTCTGAAAAATTAACACTAGCTGTGTTATTAAGGTCCTCTAATCAGAAGGGAGTGAAGGGAAGAGGGGAGGAATGTGTTTTGACAGCAGAACTAACAGCTTAGGGCAGGCAATTAAATGGGAAATAGCTTCTGTTTTTGTTTGGTAAGCCAAGACCAAACAGGTAATGCTCCATAACCTCTCTGAAACTATTTCTGTGAGACTTTTTTTTTTTTTTATGAAAAGAACCTGACTTTTCCAAAGACTTACCATCTTGTTTTGGTTCAGTTAGTTAATTGACTTTAAATCCAAAGCTCAAAGTTTCACTCTGTGAGGACATTTTAATGTTTTGAGAATCTTTCTTATTTTTATTAAAACTTATTTATTTCTATTAAACCAATAGCTCAATTAATTGTGCAGGTCTAGGTTTACTGCACAGGAGAATCATACAGGAATCTGCACAGAAGTGTTGTCTATGGTTGTCTACAGTGCTTTCAGCCTGAGCAGACTGTGTTTTCTAGCAGTTTGCTTGTCAGTCTAGCTGTATTCTGATGAAAGGAGGATGTCTAAGTATATTAAAAGAGCTTAATCTGTCCAGAACTCTTGTTTCCTGATTTTGGAGAAACAAAGAAACACAAATGCTTTTGTTGGTTTGCTTACGGGCTGTGCTGTGTGCTGCCTACATTGGTGAAAAAAGATGGGCTGGCGTGGGCTGAGATTCTGTTTTGCTTTGAAGAGAGAAGGAGTCTTCAAGATTATTTGTTGTTGCTTGGCTACAGCCATTGCTTTTCACTCTCCAAGGGATAAGCTGTGATGTTAGGAAAGGCAAAAGTGGGGTTTTTTTTGAGAAAACAATTTACATTCAGAGTTTAAGATGAGGTTCTTAAGAGCTCCTTCTCTTAAGCCCAGGCATCCTAAGGTACATTGCATTGTCTTCTTTTCCTCTGATGCTGTTCATCTATATAAGGATGGCAGATGTCTGCTCCAAGTACCCTCTTTTACATATGTACAGCCTCCATTTCCCCTTTCAGTCTCCTGCCAACATTCAGTGAATCCACATATTATGGGCCAGAAAATTGTCCTATGTGACTGCTGAAACTGATCCACACCTGTGCCCTCTGCACTTCACAAACAGCTGGGACATTTATAAGCTTATTTTGATATGAATCAGCCAAGAAGGGAAGCCAGCCTTTAGAAACATACATGAAAGAAGAAATAACAAAACAATTATAAACTGATACCTTGTAAATAAGAATGAGCAGCAGTTCTTTTCCGTATTAAATTAAATTAAATTAGTTGAATGTGCTTCCTAGGTCTTCGAGTCTGATGGTTACTTTCAGAAATATGTCAATGATACTCCTGTATAAATAACACCTGCCCATTTTACTTAATCCAACTTTCTTTTGTGCTGCTTTAACATCCTCTGCACAGCAGGAGTTTCTGTGTCTCCACCTAGTTAAGGAGCAGAGAATTTCTTCCATGTGATGGGAGATGCTGAACCCAGGATCATCTAAATTCAGGACCTGGACTGAGCACAGTGCAGTCTGTGTCTAGCACAAGACTCCTTCCTGCAATAGCAGTTATACAGAAAGTTGGTTGTAAACACTTACCCTACAAAATTACCAGGTCACAGAATGGCCGAGTGTGTCAGGGACAACTGGAAATCATCTAGCCCAGCCCTCTCTACAGCTGGAACTTGTTCAATTGGATTTTTAATATCTCCAGTGATGGAGGCTCCACAACCTTTCCTGAGCAACATTTTCCAGTGTTTGACCATACTGACAGTAAACAATTTTTTTCTTCTTTAAGTTTAAAGAGCATTTCTTGTGGTTTTATTTCTTTCCATTGCCTCTTTTGTCACTTTGCACTACTGAGAAACATTTGGCTCCGTTTTCTTTCTTCCCTCCTTACCACCCAGCACTTACACATATTGATAAGATCCCTCAAGAATCTTCCCCAGCCTAGACAACCCCAGCTCTCTCATATTTCCTTGTGTGACAGATGCTTCAATCCCTCAGTCATATTTGTGGCCCTTCACTGGGATCTCTGCAGTTATGTCCATTTATGCCTCTCTCATACTGGGGAGCTTAGAATTAGACCCAGCACTCCAATTGTGTTGCATCAGTAGTGAGCGGAGTGAAAGAATCACCATCTTTAATCTGCTGGCAATACTCTTCATAATGTGGCCAATCTTAGAATGAATGTATCAGTTAAGACATCTCATAAGGAAGCATTTTACTAAGATCAAAAGGAAAATATGCAAAATTACTGACTGTTCATGCATAGGAATTTTACGCTGTTTATTTTCTTACCCAACAAACACTTCTTTACACTTTTCCCTATGCCTTCTTTTTAAGGAGAAGGTGATATAATTCCATCTTGTTTCCAGCTGATAGATCTACAGGATTTTATTACCAAGCAGAGTTATCCAAGTATCTGTCATCTCTTTTAAAAAGTCCTGCTTTTTGAGTGACGCATGTCACAGAACAGCAAGCTTTTCTGTTCCCTTGTCTCCAAAATAGACACCCTCCCAGCCCCTTTCATAACGCTTTGCACTTTATCATTCGTATTCGTGATTAAATACCAAGGTGTTATTTTTTTTAACCTGTTAGCTAAACTATTTGAAGCTCTCCATTTAATCTGGCTGTTTCTGATCACAGGCTGTTGTTGCTATGTTGCCTGGCAAGGAATGCAGCTGAGACCACAAGAGAAAATGGCAGTCCAGGGGGATGAAATTCTGTTTCTGTCTAAGTCAGTAGCAAGATCTGGTTGAGTTCATGAGGCCAGGACTTTGTCCCAGGTCTGTTACATTTTCCTGTGTTCACCTTCCTAAATCTTAATTTCACACAAAAAAGAACTGGAGATTTAGCACGAGAGACATAGAACTGCAAATTGTTGGGCGTGGATTACACTTCAGTGACAAAAGCTAGCTCTAAAATCCAGACATGAACTGTGCCCACCTCCATATGTTCACGTAGTAAGTCCCAAATCAGAGAAATTAACAGGTTTTTTCTTTTTCTATTTTTTCCTGTCTGACTTCTCTTTGAATGTAATGGGAATTATTGATAGCTTCCCAGCAGAGGGATAGTGGGGGGAAGGGGTGTGTGTTGCTGAAAAACTCAAAGGCATAAATTGAATAAAACAGACTCAAGTATGTCTTCCAAGGTCTGGCAAGCACAGAGATGATTAAATTGGGATTTAGGAGGTATAAGAACTTTTAACGGCAAAACTTTAAGGAAAAATCCTTCGAGAGTTCTGCCAAATGCTAGAATAATGATCTTTATTTTTTTAATAAAACTTTATTTTCTTTTCTTCATTAAATATTATTAGGGGTGAATTCAAGATGCTGCCAAAGCTTTAATTGATTAATTTGACTGATGATTAAATTGATTAATTTGTTTTATTATCAAAACTTGTATTTTAATCAAATTATGTGACAGAAACACAATCTATATTAGTGAGACATAGGTTGGTTAAACTTTCCTGCACCTTAGTTTTCCTTCACTAAACTTTTTGAGATTTCAGAAACATACCTGGTTTAGCTTACATTGCAGAACTGCAATAATTTAGCAGTTTTATTCCAATACATAAAGAAATTGGAACAACCATAGACCTCTTATGAGCTCTTTGTTCATATCTCTGCTCTTCCTGGTTAAGTACAGAGACCACTAAGTGACTGCGATTTGAATCTTACTGTCTCATTCTCCTCATTACCACACAAAACAAACACTTGCACTCCAAATCCTGTAATTCTTAGGTTGCAGCATCTCCTAATCACAGGCTGTTCAAATGCACCCAGATCATTTCAGTTTTCAAGTATATGAGTTTCTTTCAGTTAAAATTCTGAGCTCTCTGTAGAAAGCAGAGCCTTTTGGGGGAATAGTAACAATTTAAATAACTGAAAATACAATTTTCTGTGGAACAATTTGGATGGCTTTCTATTGAATAATTTTGATAAAACAATTTCTTCAGAATTACTTACAGGAGAATTTAATATGTGGGCTTGGCATTTTCCTTTGTTAGATCTACACGTAAACTAATTATTCTATTAAACTTTCATTATGGTTGATTTTTTAGTGTTGGATTACTAATTTTATCTACAATTTTTAGAAGTAAAAACGAAAATTACTGAGAGCCATGTCAGGTGGAGGTATACCAATATTGAGATTTCCCATATGAATTTCTAAGCCTTTCTGTAGTTAACAGTATGTTTTCTGAAATGTAGCAGGGAATTAATCTTGCAATCTGCTGAATTTTGATTTCCCAGTGGAAATCAACCAGGAATGGTCAAGGCTATGAACTATGTAAAATTGTCCTTTGCACAAGGGAATGCTCACGACTGGTTCTGTGTGAAGGTAAAGTGAATGTTTGGCTGTTATTGGCAGATAGCTGAGAAAACCAAAATGCTGAGAGCTCTGGAAAGCCAGGCTGACTATGGTACCCCTTTGTGAAGAAAAAGATTCTCCCACAAACATCAGCTACCATCTTCACCTTTCCATTCCCATAGGAAAGGCTCTGCAGAGCTGTCTTTCGTCTTCTTCCTCTCTCTTTTGTGTAGCAGAAGTATCTGGGCCACTTCCTCACATCTGCATGGCAGCAGAATTCAGTTCTGCTGACCCCACCCAGGCTGCGCTGCGATTGTGCAAAGATCACGGGCATGGGCTCCTTTAGCACTGCAAGGTCCTCACACCAAGCCAGCTGGACTTTTGTCTGCTACATCACCACCTCCATAGCACACTGCTTTCCCTGTGAAAAACAGAAAACTATTAATTTTATGCCAACTGCTGGTAAAAATATTTTTCATAAGATACAGGCTCTGTAATACTAAGTACAAAATTCCTATCCCACATTTTCTATCCACCCTTTAGGAGTCAGGTAAAGAAAAATCCTTTCCTATGTAGAAGTAGTTTAACTGAGAAGCCAAATAAAAGCCTCAAACGCTATCAATGAAGACAAATTCCATCTATATCTGGTTAAATGGAGTTTTTCTGAATGATGATGATTGACTCTGCCGTCTATTACCACTAGACAGAATTCTCACAGTGATGGAAAAGGGAAGAGAATCTGGTAATTCGATTATCAGAATTTTACTGTTTCTTGGCAAGGAGTTTGGCATGCCTGTGGCAAATAGCTGGTCCAGACCGAAGGTGACTTTCAACCACTCTCAGTTACTCCATTCTGGCAATACACAGGGGAGCTAAAATTTGTGGTTCAGACCTTGATTAGGGCTTGCCTGTGGAGGGTCAGCTTTCTCACAGCTTCTGTACGGTTACCATTGGCACACAGGAGGAGAAAGAAATTCTGCACATTTACAAGGTTAGTACCTCTTGTAGTTTAACTGAACAGAGGCTTGACTAAGTAACTCCAATACTCACACGTCATACAAATGTTATCTTCAGGTTATGTTGCTTTACTAAGTAGCTCAGCAAGCTCTATCTTTAAAATCAGGCAACGCCTATGTACATAAAGTGTGCCTTTAGTTATTATCTGCAAATAAACCTTTAGTAATGAGGTTTCAGATCTATTGGTTGAGTGTTGATAATAAATTCTCTGTGGAATTGACTTCAGCCCATTAAGCAAGCCTGCTTCTGCTGTCGTGGTTGTTAATTTGACGGGACTGTGTCACATTAAGTAGAACAAACATGTTTTCACCCACTCAGCCATCCAGAACGGACATGGCTGTTACTCTAACAACTGGATATTGATTGGAAGCATTCACCCTTTCTGACCTGGGGCTGGTACATGAGAACAGAGCCAGGACTGATTAAGAAATTGCATGTGTTTGTGCACATGTGTGCAGTGTTAACGGTCCACATAAATTTCAAGCCTTTTGAATTCATGTCATGTTAATGCTCTGAGCATGAGATCTGTCACTCATTTCCTGCAGGGGCCGTGAAGCCTCATTTATCTTGAATTATTTATTTGGCTGTATGCTTGCACCCATCTGGTCAGACCATGCTTTCAGGGTCCACTGCCCCATATTGAAAAATTTGTTTATTAGCTGTAGCTCTAATAAAAATGTCTCAGGAAATGTCGAAGTTGAAGTGATGTTGGGATTTTCTTCTGGTTTTAATGTCATGTATGGCATAATTCAGTAGATAGTAGTGGTTTCTTTTGCATGTTCTTGATACAGAGAATATCTGTAGCTGCTTACTTCCAGAGACAACCAAGAAAAAAAAAAGAGCTAAAGGGGACAGAAAAAACCCCCAAAACTAACCAAACCAGGAGAAAGGGGGATTTTAATCTATTTATGAGAGCAGGCTACCTTGCGATATAAATGTTCACTAAACTGCACTTTCTTGCTACAAATTTTACTCTATCACTTACATTATATACACATGTTTGCAGCACAGAGAGGAGGAACTGGGGCCAACTCCTCCCATATCCCATGCTGGTCAGTGTGGAGGGAGCACACTACTTACTACCAGGAGATGGGTAGCAGGGGAACCCTGAACTTGCAGGTAATTCCCCTGGGTTCAGTGAAGTTGTTATGCTGTCCCTCACCTCACACAGGTGAGCCTGAGAGAAGTTATGGTTTTGTTGATGGTTTGGTTTTCTTTGGTAATCTTCCCTCAATCTGTTTTTCCTGCTACCTCTTAGACTGAGGTATAAAAGTTATGCTGCATTTCCAAAACAAGTGCCAAGAGCTGATGATAAATTTTTCCTTGTGAAGGTAACTACTAGATAGAGTCTTAGAATCCAGTTGGTGTGCGGGGACCAGTGGTGTATAATGAAAGAGCTTATTAAATATCATCAGTTTCATGGAATGAATTTTTCTAAAGGATCTGTTTTGATCTTGAAAGGGCTTTTATTTTCCCACCTTGCTATACTTTCAAACATTTGAAACAACTACAGGAAATAATGTTTGAAGATCCTTTATGAAGAGTGTGGAGGGTAATGAAACTTAATGTTCTTTTATTATAGCTCATAACCTGTGAAACAATCAGTCTCAGAAATATATTTTGATACTTTGTTTTGTGGAGATCATTGGAATGCAGCTGAGTGGGTATGATGATGAAAACTGATTCTGGCATCACTGAGTTAGAAGGGGATTAAAGATTCATGGGAGCTCTGCAGAGGGATGTAAGACTGGAAGAACGTCAGAATAAACAATTAGTCACAGGGGAGAATTCTGCTGCAAATTTGAAATAATCAATACTTTTTCATACTGTTAAGCTATAAATGTATTACCCCCCAAAATCAGGCTCTTCTTTACTGAACAGCAGTATTACAGCATATTATATTGATATAATTATGTATATAAGAAAAAACATTTATCACAATGTGACAAGCAATTGGTGTTCAGTTGTGGCTAGTCAAAAGTACTGTTCTAATTTTGCTATAATGTCGAATTCTGATGAATATTTCATTTGGAAATGTCAGAGCAATATTCATTTATAACTCACTTGTAAAATTAGCATTTTACTTCATTAGTAAGGGCACAGAAAATTATTTTCATTTATACTGAAATTTCTGTATTGGAGCATTTTTTAGCAGATGAGAAAGTCTCAGGAAAATAAAGATGTTGCCTTTGGAGAGTTCAGAAAAAAAGGAAGCCCTCCTTCTTTTGGCTTTGTCAAGGAAAGCAAAATAGACAAGATGTGTTCTCTGGCACAGTAGTATTCACATCTATAGGGTTAGATTATGTTCTGATCTTTGGAGGTGGTCTTGGCTCCTACTGCCTGATGAGAATTATCCTTGCCCAGTGCTGTGCTTCATATCATGCCCAAACTTTGGAGAATGTTGGCTGGCACTGAGCCAAGCTGTTGGTTTGTTCACTTGCAGCAACTGGAAGGGAGTTTTGGAGATTATTGGGTGCAATCCCACTGCCCTTGAAGCAGGGCCAGTTTAGACCTGGCTCCAGTTGCTGAGGAGCTTGTCCAGTCAAATTATGAATTATATCCAAGGACAGAGATTTTACAGCCTCTCTGAGCACCCTCTCCTTCTTCGATGCTCTCTTCTCTATACTTCTATACTTCTCTGCTTCTCTGCTTCTATGCTCTGCTTCTACGCTGAAAACAAATTTCCTAACATGCAATGACAATTTCCATTCTTACAACTTTTCCCATTGCCTCTAGTTCCACCAGTGTACACTCCTAAGACTGTGACTGTTCTCCCAATAGGTGTTTGAAGACATCAATAAGATCCACCCTTAGCCTTCTCCCAAACCCATCTCTCTGAATACATTCACCTTCTCCTAGTACATACCATGTGGCACCCTGGCCATATAGGTGGCTCTCCCCTAGGCTTGCTCACGTCAGTGTCTTTCTCATGGGAAATTCAAAATTAGACACTACTCCAGATGCCCTCTTGCAAATGCTTAATAGAGGGAGGAAATCCCTTTTCTCAACTTTCTAGGTACGCTCTTGCTAAGAGACTCCAGTGACATTGGCCTGTTTTGCTGCACAAGCCCATTGCTGACTCACATTCTGCTTGGCCACCTCTCATTGTGCAATGGTCCTTTCCAGCCAGCAGTGCCCAGCCTGGGTTTCATGGGGTTATTCTATCCCAGCTGCACAGCTGCTTTGGCATCAGATTCCTGTGTCCCACTCAGAAGTGGCCCAGTGTCCCAACGCATCAATATCAGACAAAAAGGTTGATCCTGTGGCTTTTACTCATACGTTACAACTGTTCCAAGCTATTGATGTTTTCATTATCAGAAGTGTTATATCATGTGAAACTAATATGTTCACCTTCAAGGAAAATAAATTATAGCCAAGAAGCTGTTTGAACTAGGCCCTCATTTAAACTGTTCTGTGTTGGTTTGATTAAATCAACACTGGTTGGGGCTACCAATAACATTAGGTTGGTTTGATTAAATCAGAATGCTTCAGACAATTACGAAATAGCTTTGGAGTAATAAGATATTCCACTATTGTCCTTTGCTTCACCTGGTTTCATCTGTGTGAAGGAAAAATATTCTTTATCAATGAGCAAAACAATTCTGCAAATTCACTATAACTGTTTGCGTGCCAAGGAAATACAATTAGAAGCTGTTATTACATGGGTATTTTGGAGTTAGGATACGTGACTAGTCTTTGGGTCTGTGCCTACATTTACCTGCAAATGAAATAATTCTTTACTCACTGATTTTTTGTATAAAAATATATAATTTTGATCTCTACCAGAAAACGATCAGAATCTGATCTTTATGTTTCAGATGTACTCTTTAATTCAGTTGTGTTTTCTTTTTAGAAAGTACGTGCCCTTGTACCTTTCAGCATTCTTCCTGTCATTCTCAGACTAAATGCACGAGGTGTTTTTGTTATGTATGCCATAGGCAGCAATGGTTATGTGACTAGAATGAGAACAAATCTGCCATAGTAACATCATTTTGATCATGCTCAGAAATCCCAGTTGTCATTTCGGTCTTCTGAACCCTTTACTTGAAATGAATGGGAATAAAGATGTCTATCTCATTGACCTAAATATAGTTCCAATGTGATTTATCCTGCAAAGGAGATTAGAGCATCTTAATGGTATGATGCTGCTTTTCTTTCAGTGGAGAGAAGTCGTTGATAAAATAGATGTTCAAATTTTCATCACTCTGTATATAATAACAGTCAGCAATTCAAATATGAGTGCTCAAACATGTTACAGGTAGTGCTTGTGCCCCTTGCTAACTCTCACTGCACTTGGTTTAGGATTTCAGTATTTTCTTTAAAATCTCAGTAGCTGGATAAAATGCATGATTTATTTTTTAAGCTTACGGTACAATCTGGTGTATTTATTCAGGCAGAATTTTTTTCGATCAATACTCATTGTTTTTGTGTGCCCATTGAAATAAATGGATTTTCTGCCCTAAGTGGGGACAGATTCAGGCACATCACCAAAACTGACTTTTTGATAACGTGAAACATAAGCCTGTGCCATTAAGAATAGTTTTTTTCCTTCTCTACTTGACAACATCTTGATTGTTAGTGCTTTCTTGTAACAGCTGGGACACTGAAAACATTTTGGCTTCTAAGAATTTTGCCTTAGCAATGAAAGACTGATTTCAAAAATAAAAACAGAATCTAAGTTTGCAAAATACTTGCAACATTTAGGGCACAAACTGGGATAGACCCAGAGGAAGCTACTAGAACCTGTGTCATACTTGCATTTACCATTGCTATTGTGCACACAAAAGACAACTTAATTTTGCTGTTTCATCCTTTGTTACTTTTCAATCATGCTGCATCCACTTGTGAAAGCATGAAAACTCTATGAGAAAATATATTCTTGTTGTTGGACATTCGGCTGAAGAATGTGAAGTATTAAGGGGGCAGTGTGATGCCTGTGACTTTCCAGGTAAAATTTTAATGGGGTTTCAGAAGTATATTATCTCTTCAAATCGGGACGATTAAGTAAAAGACATCCAACGAACAGTCTGGGATTGCCATTACTTCACCAATTACCAAAGCCTTTGCAATTTTGAGGACACAAATGGAAATACATCAAGAAGTTTCCAACATGTGTGGCATGCTGCCATTTACTTATGGAGTTGATGACATGTGTACAAGGACGATCTCACTGTTAGTTATTTTATCTTGGGCCAGCTCTTGAATTCTGCTCCTATTGCCTATGGGCTAGTGCCATTCTGATCTCCTGTATTTTGGACATTTTGGGGCCATAAATAGCTGCCAGTTCCTTTTGCGTACAATCTTGTTTGACAAAACTCTTTTTCTTTTTATTTTGTGACCAGAGGGTATTCAGGGAATGGATATATTCTACCCATAAGCTTCACACATAACAGTTCTGGGTACTAGGTGCATAGCAGAGGTGAAGAGGACAGGGAGGGCAGAGTTATGTAAGCCTTAGACACTAACATTAGGTCGATAGAAAGATTTCACTGCTGTTTTACTCTACCAAACTAGCTATGGATACTAGTTATGGATTCTATTCCTTTACATTTCTAAATACTCTACATTAGAGCCCCTCAAAGACATAAATAAAAGAAGCAGGGTTTTAACAAGATAGAAATAATTACGCAATAGAGATGAACACTAACAACTGTTTTGGCCCTGTTGCTTTAAGGTCATCTGCACCAAGTAAACAAATGCACAACTTACTTGCTAGTGGGCTCATTAGGGAGAGTCAAAGAAAGTAGACTTTCATAGAAGGAAATTTCCAGGCAGAAGCCAACCAGTGGCATCAACAATCTGCTAACTTTAATAAGAACTCATATGAGCTTCTTTTCAGTGTTTATTCAGGCATTGAAAACTGAAGTAGAGTTCTACCTGCAAAGTGGAATGCCAAATTATCTCCTACAAAATATGTCGAGTTCTTTTCCTGGTGAATGGTCTAATTTTCAGTCAGCAATTAAACACAATTCACCTAAGGAAAATTGAAAACCCCTTTTATCTTCCATGGATTTATTGCAGAAATTAACTGGTTTTTTGGCTTTTTTTTAAAGACACAGTGGTATTTATTAAGCACATACTTCTTTTGTTTTGTTTTGTTTTGTTTTGTTTTGTTTTGTTTCTATATTCACAGAAATCAGGATTCTGCAGCTCATATTCTGTGAAAAATACTGTTGAAACAAAGATTTATTATTCACCACAAAGTAACTAGTATTTTTTTCATCATATACCACATCTTTTAAATGTTATAATCAACAGAGTTCTGCCCTTTTATCTAGCTAGTTAAATTTGTGTTGTTGCTGTATGAGAAAGGGTGTGTGATCTTATGTCCTGTAAAAAACTATTACATGAATTTTAAAGTCTCTGTCTCTTTAATCGACATAAGTTCCTTGTGTGCTAATGGATGTCCCTCTGTCTTAACAGGATCCTTACCTTTAGATATTGATCAATTCCTTGTGAATGAAGCCTGCTGCTCAATCAGTCTTCTGGGCTGTTAGAATTTCACAATGTGATGATACATGTAATGCTACCCACGTTGAACTGTATGTGGAGTAAATTAAAATTATTAGCAAGTCTCCCCTCTAAAGACCATTAGCTAAGCAATAAATCAACAAAGGGTAGCACAGCATGATGAAACTGTTGTAGCCCAGGGTTATTACAGCACACAGGGCACCATCAGAGGACTCTAATCTCTCTCAGGAAAAATAATTTATTACAGCAACATCTTCTGAACTTCCCTTATTGGTACAAAAATTATTGGGACGAAACATTTGGCAAAGCAATATTAGCATTGCTAAACAGATTGCATATAGTCGCTTTCTCTTTGTGAATGCACATCAATGCTTCCAGTAATGAACACCACTGATTTTAAACCAGAGATATAATGAAAGCAGAAGTCTTCAATTTCATACAATTTGACAATAAAAATATTTCCTTTTAATTTTAATAATAAAAAATCAGAAGAACATACCCAAACTAAGCATGAAATTCTTTATTCGTGTTTAAAGAGTGCCCCAGTAATCTTTCTGTGTGTTTGAAATTATGCAAAATATTCTTCTGCAGACAGGATACTTCCAAGCTTGAGCAGAAGATGTGGAAGTGGGATTCTGATTACACCTTTCACACACATGTATTTCTCTGGAGACAGGTGGAAAGCATTAAGCTATCTTGAGAAGAATTCAGTGTCAGCGAGTGCCGAAAATTTGCACTGTATTAAGCCACCATCAGTGGTTGTGTGCTGGTTTCTTGACAGACACCAATAGGAGCATGCTATGCCTTGGCTGGGGATATGGGGAGAGATCGATCCGTCAGGCCAGAGATTATGTGGGTCACCATATTTATTCCGTCTGGGCTGAAAACAACTGGCTGCTGTAACAAAAACATAGTAGCTGAGAGTGGCTGTGTCAAGAAATGCTTTTACTGCCTGAACAGTCAGGTTTCAAAGAGCGTAAAGGTGGCTTGGAGTGAGATCTTCCCCCTCTTATTTCCGTATGTTGCCTTTCCTGAAAGCAAAAAGCAGAGTGTCTGCTAGGCCTGTGGAGAGAGCTGGGGAAGAAAATCAGCTCAGAAATCTTCACTGCCCTTTTCAGTGTTAGATGAAACATTTAGCCACAGTTCCTAGGCTGGCCAAAGCTCAGATATGGTGAGCTACTCAAGTAAACCAAGATAAACGTGGGCAAGTGAGAAATGACTTCTGTAAGCTAAATATGCAGTCATTGAATGTGCTGGGCTTTGGGTCTGTTTTTGTGGGGGTTTTTTGTATCACGCCTTTACTCCAAAAGGTGTACAGAAAATTAAGTGGAAAACTTTTTATCTCCCATATAACTTAGGAGCACAACCGAGTGGATTCACCGGAAGATTTTTGTCTTTTTTCCAACTGTTCTGGTTCTACTCAATCTTTTGAGTAAAGAGAAATGCCAGTAGTCTGTTCTGAAAGTAATGCAGAGCCATATATTCTCCTTCCCCCAGTTACATGTCTACAAGGGTATCTGCTACCTGGCCAAAAGCAGACAGGCACCAGCAAGCAATGCAGATACCCCGGGGCTCACAGTAGTGAACACAGCCTTGTTTTCATGTGTAAAAACATTCTCACCCAATGATGCTGTAAGCACCTGTTCTGGTCAAAGATGTGGCACTGCAGGCCCCTGAAGGCCAGAGAGCTTGTCTGACAGTGCCTGAAGGGCTTCCTGGGAAGAGGGAAGTGGAGATCAGGCACTGAATTGCATTGGTGAAGCAGATCCAGCCCCCAGGCAGAGGCTGGACATCCATATTTTGACAAATTTTCTCATAAATGTTGCAGTAGTCATTTAAGTAAAGTTATGCAAAATTATGTCTGAGCAGTCATGTTATTTTGGTACTTGTTTTCTACAGTGGTCAAAAGTTAACAGTTTTATTTTTTTAAGTAAACATTTTAATAACCAATGTCTCCTGTAACTCCAAATTCTGTCTACAAAATCATATGTACTTTAAATTCACAAGGAATTCATTTATGGTGCTTCTGGATGCATAGACCACTGGAATTTTTGGCTCCTACTCTGTTAAATAGGCCCAGTTGGGCAAAAGCAGAGAGGCAATCACGTATGGATACACAGTCAGATTTTTACAGTATTGGCCAGGATATGCTTAACAGAAATACCATAAACCTGTAAAAGAGTTACAGCTATTCCTGGTAGCGACAGTAAAACTTCAAAAGCCTTTAGTCTACCCTTGTCCTATAATTTCATCTTCTGGTTTTCCTTTGTGTATATTTCTCAGACAAAATGCTAACAGCAAAATCATTCCAGACATGTGTCTTCTATTAACTTGTTGAACTCAAGAAACTTATAACACTCCATTAGAATGATTTCCCCTCTCCCTAAGATGCCCTGCCACAAATCATAGAGCAACTTTAAGGATTACTTGTTGTACCTGAAAATAATGTAGTCCTGAAAAAAAATAATCACTCTCCCTTCCAAACAAGAGAAGTTTAATTCTGAACTGTAGCCCAGAGGCATTGCAGGCTTCTGCTCCTGATTATCATAGATGATTTTGATAGCCTGAGGTTGTGTTAGTTGAGATTGATTGAAACATCAGTTGGGTTTAGTCCTGCTACTTGGAAAAAAAGGAATATAAATTGCAAGCAGAATGGTAGCCCTGAATGGGATGATCAATAAATAAGCTCTCCCAGAAATCTGAGGCATTACATTTCACATGAACTATGAACTTATTTAATAGGATCTGTGCTAAAATGACTATGATCCATATCAGTAGGCAATGATTAATATTTTTATGTCGTTTTATTAGAGAAAGTTTAAGTTAATTTTTCAAAACCGTGATCACACTTACTATTTTTATATGGCTCCTTGAAGGCATTTCCTCAGAATGAATCCCATGAACTTTCTTTTGTGTGAATGGAATTGAGCCTTCTAGTTAAAAAATGATGAACAGTAATTAGGACATAAATTATTTAAAGGTCTTGTAGTTTAAGCAGACATAAAAACTGGCAGGCAATTAAATTCATGGTAAACTCAAGGGGATACTTGGAGGAAACAGGTGGAAGCAAGTATTTTATGAGACCTGAGGACAAGCTTGAGGGCTCAGGAGATGGTGGCGTGCGGACGAAAACTGGCGGTTTTCAATCTAATGCTGGCTTAACTGGATGTATAGGAAACCTTATTGCACTGGTGTGCATGTCCCCTGTGGGACAGAGCGAGGCTAAAGCTCCTCATTTAGAGCTCCAGATGGGAACAGTCAGCCCCCTCTTTGAAAGCTTTCTCTTGCTTCCATCCCTTTGTATACAGAAGTATTCGTGGTGTGCATAGGCTTTGGAGACCAGTTTCACAGCTACTGTCAAATCAAGCAGAGCAAAGAGCCTTCTGACAAATGAGCAAAGCTTGCCAGCATCTATGAATTTAGTTAGAAGTGTAAATGCTAAGGGCTCTAATACATTGTACCTACCCCTCCCCCAAAGTAGGAAACTTAGGATAAATAAATATTGCCACTCTCTCTCTTCCTAGTGGAAAACCCGTACTTTTTAGATTTTCAACAACAACAAAAAGGATTGTTTAATATTAAATTGCTTTTTCATGCTGGCATTATTCCATTTAGTAAAATCTTACCTAGAAAAGGATACGTGGTGGAAAACCTGCAGTTATTTATGAATTTGTAGAAAATCTTTGTAGAATAATCTACATTTATTTTTAAGAAATGTGTGGCAGTTATGTTAAACCACAAATCTGGTTTTATTATCTGTATGACCATGCGGAATGTACAAATCTAGACATTTTTATTCTCCTTACTTAAGTTTTACATTTGTAGTAAGTAGCATGAATTCATAGGTGTGGTCAAACAAGATGGTTTAATAAGTGTGTATGTAGTTAGTATTTTCTTTGCACACTGAGAAAAAGATTTCCTTTCACCACCTTATAGTACCTGTGTTTAATTACGTGAACAAGTTGAAGGCACACAAAACTAACTACAAGACTACCATGAAGCTATACAATGATTTTCTTCGGGTTGCTGAATCTGTCTTAGTATTTTAATATAGCTCAAGACGTTATTGGTTGGTTGCTTTGTTTCCGCTTATTCTCGGAGCTTGGGACTGACAAAGAGTAAGAGAGTCATCTAATGTAACGTAGCACAGATATTTTGGCTACCTCATGTGACAGAGTTTTTGAAAGCATCATCAAACTTTTCTGGAAATTTCCAGACATATCATGGATGTGTTACTGCCTTCATGTAGCACTGGTTTCTTCATTCTCCCAGGAGAGTGGAAATTGCAGATCAATAATACAAGTTTTTAATTGCTTCTCAACACACGAGTCCAGTGAGGATTTAGACCAAAGATGGTCTTTTTTGAGAAAGTGGAACACTTTGAATGCTACACAGAAGACAAAAAATCCAGCCTGTGAAATAATGAAGATTTCAGTAGCTATTCCTATTCCACTTAGGAGAAAGCAATCTGTATTTTGGAATTTCTAAAATGAAAATTCCGGGGAAAAAAATAGATATTTTTAAACATTCTATTTTGCTTCCATTCTGTGTGTAAGAAAACCTACAGACTTTCAGTTCAGAAGTGACAAAAGAGGGTGCTTCATTCCTGATATCTTCTTTAATTTTTCACCTAAAGGATATTTTGATGAAGTCAGAGTGTTTTGAAAGCTTTTGGCGGATAAGAGCATTATTATGCAAAATATTTCAATTAAATATTTTCTAAACAACAGTTTCATTTTGATATAGTTTAGTTCTCCTTGCCAAAAATTCCCTTCTTTTTAATGTCAGAACTCTGCTGTTGGAAGCGAGCTGAAAAGCCTTTGGCTCTGACTCCACAGAAAGGCTTTATGGAAGGTCTTCAATGAACACCATTAATTACTCTTTACTGTTTCTGCTTCCCCACATACACAAAGATCTACTCCTGAAGCATCTGTGTATAATTCTGCAAAAAGTGACCTTTTCCTCCTTAAGAATATTTTACCATTCCTAGCATTTCTACATATTACAGTATATCAGACACACACACTTGTGGCAGACTTGATAACACATCACAGTCTTTAGACTCAGCTCTTTGAGTCTATGAAGTCAACTAAACTGGATGGGGTTCAGTTCTGTTCTCAGGGTAACTAAGAAGAAGTGAAACCCTAATGTATGTAGCCAATATGGCCTGAGTATGTCCTCCTTCAGAAACTGTAAAAGGCACCGCTGAGGTAACGGTCTTTAATTGAACTGTCAGTGTTTTAGCAAAGCTGTAAACATGCTTAGCAGTTTTACTCAGGAAACAGCCTCCTAATTCAGACAGTTCAGTGAGAATCACAAACTTTCATTTAAAAATACCCGACCATTTCAAGTCCTTATACATATAGAAGAGAGCTGTTCAGCATAATGTAATGACATTGTTATGATCCATAAAGCTAAAAGCAAAAAACCACAGCACAGGCAAACAACTGATTAAAGTAAATTTTAACTCATTAAATATTATTTTTTTTTCCCCTCCTAAACCCTTAGGTTTTAAGACCTGACTAATGCTTTGTGAATGTTAAAGATTAGACATTAAATTCTGGATCCTCAGATTCCATATATTCAAACAATGCACTAAAATATAGTGATCCTTAATTTGGTGGGGGTGATCAAATGTATTAATCCCTCATTTTGTAGAACTGCCCTGGTTCACTGCCAGGAGGCCTCTACACCTTTGGTGCCAGACGTAGTCTTGGCCCATATGAAAGCATTGCTGTGTTGCAAAGAATATACTAACACTATAAAAGTCATTACAGTGAAGTATGCTACGGCCTAAACATTTTTACAACAGCTTTCTTTATCTTTTAAACAATTTAAATAATGTTAAAATCAATGGGGATGCACAGAAGGACAGATCTTGGCCCTGTGTTATGGAGTACACACGGACTTGTACAATTTTGTGATGTAAAATAATACCGTAAGCTATTAAGGCACTGCTTTCTTTTTATAATCCACATCAGATTTCTGTACTGCAGAAACATACTTAAAAGCTCCAGAACCCCCTAAAGAATTGGTTACTTTTAGGTCTTTGGAGGGTTTGTGCCTTTTATATCCAGCCATATTTCTTTAACTAAACCTGGTTGTGTGTAACTGTTAACAATAATAAGCTATTTTGCATACCAAGAAAAGCTTTTGTTCTGCGTTACAACTTAGTACAGAATGCACAGCACACAGCTGAGCAAAAGTAGTTTTGCCACTAATGAAAACAATCCTGGACTTGCCAGGAATACTAAAAAATAAAATCAGTAGGCTTACCAATATTTCCTTCTTTGCTGAAGAATGAAAATACAGCTAAACACAGAGATCAATGCTATATATTATTGCTGCAGAAAGAATTTCCTTTTTAGCTTTTTAGACATTATCATAAATCTTAAGGTACGGTTTTCAGAGTTGCACAGGGTATTTGAATCTTTCTTTTTTATTTCACTGGGAAATGAACATATAAATCCCATAGGCCTGGGTTTTCAAAGCACCTCGAGGGACTGCTGATTTTATTCCGATTTCTTCACATTTAGGGAAGAAAATATTTTAAGTGAATATGCCAGCAGTGGCATTCACAAATACTAGCATTGTGAAAGTGTTTTTCTCTCTGTGAGAAAGACAGCATAAAAGTAGACAGTGGTGGCTAAACAGGCTCATATAAAAGATACAGGTGGTCACTATATTGACAAAGTTACTATAGCCCATATCTCTGATCAGGACCCCACTACACTAGGTACTATACATACAGTATAAAATAACCCATGTCCCCCAAAAAGCATAAAATCCACGTGAAAATGAAGGATGAATGAAAGCATTACCAAACTAACCTTACATGTGGGAAGCTGAATCAACTGATGTGGAGGCTCTTAAAGTGCTATATGTTAAAAATACCTTATTATGACTTCATCCTTTACTTAAATATCTACTTCATTTGGGAATTTATGTGTCATGTTAAAAAATATTTACTCCAAGATCTTCAAAAATAACTACCCATTTTATTTCTATTTAATAGGAGTCTAATAGCATCAAAGATCAGACCTCAGGCTCTGTTGAACCTACATTCATTTGATTTTCAGTTAGCCTTAGAGACTGGAGTGACAAGGGGACCTTGAGTCTCATAATACCACACGTGGCAGACCCGAACTCGGTTGCTTTGCCACTGCATGGAAAACACAGTCAAAGTCCCTTGGGCCTGACACAACACAAGAAAAGTCAGGCTTAGTGATAATATGCTGAGCAAAGGCTAGAGTACTGACCAAGGAACTGTAAAATGCCAAGAGGAAATCACAATGGGAAAGCCATAGCTTGAACTCCTTTCCAGGAATTGCAAGACTGTCAGGCATACTGACCGGTTACTTCTCTCAGTTCAGTCCTGAAGTCTTCCTGGGGACCAAGAATTTCAGATTTTTTCTGTGGTGAGGTCAATCTTCTCTCCAAAGACAGCAGAAACAGGTGCTCCAAAATTTATCTAGTAACTCATTAGTACAAAGACTAATGTGGGCTACAGACTTTAACTCAATTCTCTCTTCAGTCTAACAATTGTTAACTGTTTTCCTCCTTCCTTTTCCCTCTCCCTTCTCTTCCCTCTTTCCCCATTTCTCCCTCCTTCTCACACCCCCCCCCCCCCCCCCCCCCCCCCCCCCCCCCCCCGCCTCTCTTCCCCCCCCCTTGTCGTTGTCGCCCCCAACGCGTCAACT
>WUAM01000305.1:2832741-2848980 GCA_024336885.1 Actenoides hombroni
CCCCCCTGAGCACCCCCCCCCCCTCATTTCTTTCTCCCTCCCTTCTGGTTTTAGTCATCAGCCAGTAAATTACTGTAGAATAATACATTGTCAGTCCCTCCTGCCTGAAGCTGTTGAACAATCAAATATTTATGAAGGTCTGCAAGACAGAGAAGGCAAGTTTGAGACAAGGGAAAGAGCCTACAGCCTAGTGATAGCATTAAATTAGGAAGGATGAGATATGCTTCTTATTTCCAATCAATAAGTAATATAAAAAAATTAATTATTTAGTGGAGTAGGTATTAGGAATCTGATCTCTTTTTTTTGACACTGATTGTGTTTCTATTTCTGGTTCTCATTTCTGAAATAAATTATGCATCTATGTATGAGAATTTGGATTTATTTATGTATAGAGTGTTGCACATGGGGCATATTGTCCTACCTTAATATATAGCATGATGAGCTATGAGATGACCGTTCCCATTTAGGAACAAGGCATTGGAATCATAGCATAGAGACTTATGCTATGTCCAGTGCTCAGCGAAGGTCAGAAAGAAAATCAAACATTAGGAATTACTAGAACAGGAAAAGATAATAAAGAGAAAACTGCATTAAATTATTGAATACATCCATGGCTTGCTGACACCAGAAATATTGTGGACATTTGTGATCCTCTGACCTCACAAAATATGTAGTAGAAACTGAAAAGTTTCAAGAAATGAATTAAAAAGAATGGAATGACTTCCAGACAGAGGATTACTGTCTAGTATAGTGATCTTAAACATGGAAATAAAGACAACTTAATCAAGACAGAAGTCTTCAAAATCATGAGTAGCATGATGAGCTCTCGTTTGTCTTTTTCAGCACAAGAAATCAGGACCATCAAATTAGGGCAGTAAGGAATGCCAAAAAAAAAAACCCCAAAGAACAAAACAAAGCAAAGCAAGAAGGAAGTTGTGAAATTCTTTGCTATAGGACGTTTTGGATGACAAAATATATTGTATTTGTCTGAACAAGGATGGCTATTCTTGCTGTCTTCTGTAATCCTTCCTTGCATGTGGAACTGCTTGAGCAGTAAAGATGTGCTAAAGGATTGTGCCCAAACCAAATCTTATTCCCTGATGACTAGGTAACTCCGAGAGGACTGGAAACAAATCCCCTTGTACAGAGGAGGAAGCATAGGTTTTCTGCATCACATTTGAGTGACTTTAGTAACATGCATGAAATCACACAGGAAACCTACATCCTACCATAGGACTCAATTTAAATCTTCCAAATCTCAGAATAATTCTTTAGTCACCACCTGGCAGATTTTGTTAGTGAGATTCTGTGGAATCAATGATGCAATTTTGATACCTGTTATTTTCTTAGCCTGAAAATTAACAGCAGTAAGGGTAAAGTATTCTGGCATCCACCCACATGTTCATTGAAATATGTGTGTGTCAAGTGATTCATCTTGATCCTCACAGACTTTTTTATATTCTTGAAACTTAGAGGATACATTTGGTTAATTAGAGAAAAAACCTTTTTTTCATGACCAGAAAACATACGGGCAAAAAAAGAGAACAGATAATGTTGTGCCTGTCAGTCTGAAACAGCAGTTATGAAAAACTGCCTGGTATTATTGCCATACTTGGTCTAGATGCAAAAGCCAAATGAGGACATATATGTCCTCATCTATCAGGCCCAGTATCATCACTATCAGGCCCAGTTAACAGTATTAGAGTAATCACTTGGTCAGTAACATTTGGAGCAACCCTCATTCAGCTTAATGAGTAATTCTTAGCAATTCTGCCTCAGGAACTCAATGTAAAAGAAAAGCAGACTGATATCTCTGTAACAGAATCCAGCTTACTAACAAAAGTTAATAATAGCATCATGTTGTGGATGTGATGTTGAGAGGCCTGTGTTAAGAATATGTGCCATAGGTACTATTTGGTCCTTGAAAAATAATCTTACATGTTGCAAGGAGTAGAGATAAACTTGTGAATCCTCATATATACTTTGCTGCTATTCAGACAACCATGTTGCATCCACACTTCCATAAAATGACTGAGTTTCATCTTAAAATTTTAAGTTTTCTTTTCCTCAAAGTCCATGTGGAAAGGTGTTCTGGGATCTTATTGGTCAGATGGCTAGACAATTGACATTCTAACTTCTATAAATTAGAAGTGACTTCGTATTTGTGTCCTTATCTTACACCATCCCAGTCTTCAGCGACTCCCAGATTCCTGTAACCTCTGAATGATATTGAGATAAGTCAGATTTCCAGATTTCTACATCTACAGAATGTATTCCTAAACATCAGTAAGTGATGGATGGAGGGTCCCATTTGCCCTCATTTTTAACAGACATATTTAATCTCTGTCTCCCCACACTCATTAGTACCTTAATGTTCACTGTGGCTCATTCTGAAGTCTCAGTATGATAATTATATTCTAAAGTGTCTTTGGAATCTCTGTGGCTATTCTCAGTTATATCTGTGTAGGGCTCTGGATCATTTTTTCCATTCTTTTAAGAATTAATTTTGCTCTAGGTGTAAACCCATTGCTGTCAACATACAGAATCAACAGGTCATTAAAAAAAATATATTTTAAACTTTCTGACAAGCCTTCTGTTATTTTTTACCACTTGCCTACTAGCTCCCAATTTAATTGTAAACTTAACTTTTATACTGATAATTTCTATCTATCTTTCCAAGAGCTAGAACAACATCCACTGTACTGATTATATCTGATAAAACAGTGGCATTTCCTCTTTCTTCAGGGTTCTTCTCAGTGTTGGAGTTCCTATTAGAGGACCTCAAAACCTACTATGCTAGACCCTACTTAGGTTCTGGATCCATCATATATTCTAATATTCTCAAAATTATCCTTGAACACCACATTACAATAATAAATATTCCTTCTTCATCAACATCATTATACTCCATTTCTTTACAATCTGCTGCATGGTAAAGAAATAAAAGGGGCAAACTCCAAGTGGTTCATTTTTGGTGTTTTTGAAGAGTAAAGCTGTTTTCCCACCTTGTCAACCAGCACTGACATTATACAGTGCTTTAGGAGCTGTTCTTTCTATGGACAACACCCTGGTGACACAAACCAGAGCAGCAATGGCAGAAGCAGAAGCAACTGAGGTGGTAGCCTGTTTTTTGGTGGATGAAACATAAGAACTTGCTGAACCTGTGAGAATGTGACCCATAGGAGAACTTGCTGCCAACTTTCTCTCTTTTATATCTTTTCCTCTTTCTTTTTCATTATATTTGACATTTTCCTGAGACTAAGTTTTGTTAACTGTAAATAGCTTATGGCAATGAACAGGACAAATAGGGTCTGCTCTGATATGGAAAGTAGACAAAGAAAATATGCCAAAAAGCCCCTTTCAAAAGTTGGAAAAAACATTTGTGAAGTGCTTATCACCCCTCCTTGTCTTCAGATGCTGTTAGAAGCTGAGGTCCTCTATTCCTTGAGCAGTTGCATTAATTTCTATCCCTAATTAGAGCTGTTTTATTTTTTGCTTTGTACCTTCACTTAACAAAGAGTACCAGTCTTGGCTTTCAAATTAGTAATTACCTACACTCTCTTTAGCTGGACTCCACTACTATCTATACAATGCATTTGATATGTTGGGTTGTTGTTTTTTTTAAAATGATGGAAAGTGAAAAATTGAGTTAGTCAACAGTGCTCTCACATTAAGCCTATTACACCCATGCTCATCACATATGCTGACTTAAATCCAGATGGTAACTTTCATTTATGTGGCCTTGAAGAGTCAAAAGCAGGGAGAGTATCTAGCACCTATGTTTCACATAGAGAGAAAAGCAGTTTTCCTAGGCTTTTATGGTGATGGGATCTCAACAGCATTGCTCTTAACCAGGTAATCTGGAACAAGTACTGACAATAGTGGTAGGTTCATGTGGAATGCACAAATGCTGTGTGTAGTGTTGTGATTGACTGTTAAGATTTTAGTCCATTTTAAAATAGTTTTATTTATTTTCCTTTTTAAAATACGCTCAAAATTACTATAGAGTTACTACTAGACCTTGAGAGGTCTAGGATGCAGATTTCAGAGATGGATTCAAACATCCGATGTAGCGACATGGGGTAAATTTAGTTAATTTGGCTGAGAAGCCAATGTCTTTGGGATTAAAAGGCAACCATTGAATCACCAGGAAAAATCCCCTGGATTACTTCCATCTTCAGTACTTGTAAATTTCTGATAAATCCTGACGGTAGACAGTAGTGGTAATGTCACTTCAGCTTGCTTGTGATTCATTGTTGCTGTGCGGTTGGTGAGGGAGAAGAGGTCGGGCTTTTGTACCAAGCCCATCTTTCTACTCGTTATTGTATGGCAAGCCCAATGTGCCGAAAGATTCTGTGCAAAATCAGTGTCACAGGTTGTAATTGATGTGAACTAGAAAAAGCAGCAGCCCTGTTTGCCTCTACAGTGCAGAGAACAGCAACAAGGCTACCTAATGGGCTTCGCTGCTCTGCATGTTACGAGCCACACAAAACCACAGCGGTTGCATTAACGAAACAGGAAAAGTGATGAGACAGATATATTACCTCCTCCTCCTCCTCCTGCTCTCCCTGCTACCCCCACACATGTAAGCAAACATTTTGTAATGAAACATTTTGTATTTCATCCATCCTTTCATGTCCTTCCCTAGTCACAACACCAGGCATTGCTTTAGATCAACCTAAATGAGAAGTTTAGAGAGAGGGGTTTCTGATGAGAGAGATATTGTGCCACAGTCAAAGACAAGCTGCTTCAAAAGCAAAAAGAGTTCTGCTCTCGGATGCAGAAACAAAGGCAAGGGCAATACTCCTAAGCTTGAAAAGCTTTTTTATGTTTGAGTAACTGGGATAATTTCTTTGGGCATTGGTGTTTCAGTTCTGACCAAAGATTAAAACACAAGTTTAACTAATGGGAATTGTTACATCCATAGTTGAGAAAAACCCAGAATTTCAAAATCAGATTAATTCTGCTGTTTCTGTGCGACTTCACGAGTTTAACTTCATGAATATGAACACCTTCTTAACATGTCTATCTAGTGCTTTTGGGACTGTTTTACAAAGGAAATAATTAGTTATTTTTCAATAATTTGCAAAGTATATGCAATACTGTTTGCACTGCACAAGAAAGTCATGCACCTTCTGTCCTAAGGTTTTTAAATCTAGTCAGTCACTTGTGCCCACTGAGCTAGTTCCAAGCAAATGTGTTTTCTCTGTTACAGTTGACTAGCTTGGGAAGTCTTGACATGATCTTTTCAATCCTAATGTTTTCACACCTGATCTAATTAAAGATGTACTGAATAAGGAAGTTTCTTTAGTTTGTTATCAGTTATCTATGTGCATCTGTGCATGCTTCTTTAAGAAGATGATCTATATCTCTGTGACAGCTTATGGTTATCATGTGATGCAGGAATTACCATGGTAACTACCTGTATGCATTTTTTACCAAACAACACAACAAAGTAAGAAAACCTGCAGAAGTTGTTGGCAACACAAGTTACAGCTACCCTTGGTTTGTGTAGTTCAGTCACTCACTGTGATATAAACATTGTCATTGTCTTAGGATAGAATGCTTATTTTTTATACATTAAATCCAAAGGAGGCATCTTTTATTGGAACATTGGTTGGACTTTTTGTATATTTGTGATTTCTGGCACAGAAGAATATACTTACTTACGTTTAGGAATGTGAAAGAAAAGAACACTTTTGCTCATTTATCTCAATGATAAACTACCAAGCATTCTGTATTCCCCTGTAACGTTTGTGCAAAAATGAACACATTTATGAAGAAAAGGAATTCACAGGCTGATATTGCTTGGGAAAATATGTAAACAGTGTTTAAATTTTTTTCAGAAATATGCATGCAAAAAATTCAGTAGTTCTTCACATAGGAGTACTCTGCTTGTTCATGCAATGTTCTTTGAAATGTTACATTTTGAGAGATGTAGAACCTGAAATGCAGATGTTGGTTTTTAGGAGGTAATAACTGTACTTAGAAATGTATGTCCCTAGTAATAGAATTCTAATATCTTCCTGTAGAGTTCCTATGTGAGAGTGTTGCCAAGGTAGACAGCAGCAGGATGTGGCATGGAATCTCATTCACTCGCAATTGCTCCGATCCTTCAAGGGACATTTATTACTCATTCATTACATGTCTGCAAAGCCAAGAAGCTCAAAGTGGTTTATTGAAGTGCCCAGTAAAATTTTGTTTCTTGCAAATTCACTGTTTAAAGGAGAACAATAGAATTTTTATTCCTTGAAGGGAGCCTCCAAAAGGAGGTGGAGAAATATTTCTCCCCTTCAAATTATGTAAAGCTCGACATGATGGTTTAGATTTAAATCCTGTGAGTTGCTGAACTTCTTCAGTGCCCACAACCTGATGTTACACAAATCCCATTTACAGACATGAGGGTGAAGAAATAAGTGTCATTCCCAGCACTTCAGTCACAATTTCCAGACTCTGAGAAGTCAGTGCTTTGTTGGAATCAAGAATTAAATTGTGCTGAAATTAATTAAGTCTAACTCAATTAATCAAAATATATCTGTATGTGTCTCCTTTTCTCTTCACCGCAAAAGGTAGCATGGTTCAATAGTACATTAGAACAGGAAACTGGGTTCTGTTCCTAGCTCTGCCAGTAGCCTACTAGCCAAACAAGTCCTGGTCTTTTCATTTTCCCATACTTGAATTTTCCTTCCTGTCATGGACCACAGTGCTTTCTTTCCTCTGTGAAGATCTCTTTTTGTTCACTCAAGTTAAATGTAAACAATCAGTAGCTTTGCTGTCATCATCACGAAACAAAATATTAGGTGAGTTGTATCATAGCCACATCTTTCTTGTTTCCTCTCTACTCTTCTTCCCACCATCATGGACCCAGACAAGTGAATCACCCAATCTGCATGGTCAGACGTTAGATTACTGGACCAGTAGCTTTGGCGATCTCTCAGCCCAGTACATTCCACATTTTATCTCCAAAATAAGTGCCAAATGACTGGCCATTTCACATTGCAGAGTAGCCCACATAATGCAAAAGATCCCCAAGGAACATTTTCCAAAAGCAGTATAAAGAAATAAGGACTACTTACATTTTATACATATATATATATTTCTTTGAGGAAAAACATTATGATAAATGCTGCATTCACAATGATTTGTGCTTGTATTAGTGTCTTGTTTCAGTTTTATCACAATTTCATATCTTCAACTTGACAGAAATTGTAATAATAAAAATTAAATTGCCTGGGTTCCAGAGGTGCCACACCTAAACCTAGAACTGTGACCACCATGTAAATTCCAGACTGGCAGAGGGCAAAGAAAAGGAAAAAGAAAAAAAATATTAGATCTCTCTCAACTTTGAACAGAGAATTTTGGCTTTAAAAATAAAAGAGCTCTTGTATCTGGTCTTTCTTCTGGTCAACATCATAGTCTACCAGCTGCCAGATTTAAAAGCCCTTGAAAGCTGCATTATTTTCCAGTACTGAGATGTGGACTGACATCACTCCTTATATAAGACCACCATTAACTGACTTTTTTCTTGAGTTAGTTCCAGTGATTCAATTAGTTACCTTGACAGTGCCTGCTCTACACGGTAACTGGCTCTACTCAAGTGTCTCTAATACTTACCAAAATATATTTCTTTTTCTGAATTTGCATTGAATTTTATTTAGAGAAAAAGATATTACTATTAATCTACTACTATTTATCTTCTCCTTCCACTCAAGTAGCCTTTCGTATAGCTTTTGAAAGTTGCCAGGTATGCCACTGAATTGTCAGGGATCTTGACATTATAAGCGTTTTTTTGAGCATCAAGTTACTTACACTATGTGCTAATGCTTTAAGGAGAAGAAAGAAGTTGGATGTGTCTGATGTTTTTCTGTAGTATTGATCATTCTCTGAGTGCTGTAGGAACCTCTTGGCAGGTTCAGAGTGATAAAAGAATGTTTCTCTGGAAAAGGTCTTACTGAAAAATAGTAAGAAATACTGCAAAAATGCTGTCTAAGTAGCAAATAAGTTAGGACTAAATATTTGAAGAGGCGAAAGTTGAAATATCTTTAGAGCTCTTAGTAATGTCTTTTTGTACATTGTGTGTGCAAAATGAGTGCAAAATGTGTCCAATGATCTTAGAGAAGTGGTATACATGTACACAAACTGAAATTTCAGAAGCATCTATAACTCATGTATTTCCCAAATGTCAAGTGCTTAATTAAAATAGTATTTTTACCTGATATCTGATACTCAGTATCAGGTGTTTTTAAAAGGAAAAAGTAAAACTAAATTATGTTGTGTGAGATTTTAGCAAGCCTCTCCTTGTACGATGTCAGTGGTCTGTAAATCCTTAAGCAGTACGTAGGTGCCTCTAAAATTCATATGGTAGCATATACACTGTCATCCTCAAAGGGACTCAGCACAAACAAAGCGCTGCTCGCTTTGCTTTTTCTCTTAGTAAAGGAACTGTGCTCTGCTGGGTGAGGTGAGAAATGGGCTGCTGTGAATACATGCTACATCAGACAATGAAACAATAGAAATGTTTCTTGATGATCTCATAGCATATCCTATTTCCAGTCCTGATTGCTGCTCCCAGCAGTTTCCACGGGTAGTCTGTGCAATAGCTGGTGTTGCTGGGAGGATAACGTCTATCTGTTCCTAGGCACTCCATGGAGTAAAATGAGCTGGATAATTTTTACTGCTAGTTTTTGGCATTTGTTAGCAAACACTACAGCAAAAGAATTAAGACTTGGTAACAGGGCACACTTTTGGGTAAATATGAAAATAATTTATGAATAAATGGGTCTAATGATTTTCCTCTTCATTTAATTCATGAGCTGTCATAATACATAATATTAATAAAGTTTTCTTTATGATTATGATTCATAATATTGTCTAAAGCTTAATAAATGCAATTTCAGGTATATCATGTGTACAATGACTGGGTAATCTGTATTTTTATGTCTATTTTAAAGAGCACCCAATCAAAACTAAGAAAATGGTGTAAATATATCAGCATAACTATGTGGTGAAGATCTGTAAGATATATTTTGAAGATGCATGTCTCAAGCTAACAACCTTTCACCTCTCCTCATTTCATCTGCACTTTGGCCTCTAATCTGCCTCCACTGGGACTGGTATTCATATTCCAAACCACAGAGCAGCTGTCAGAGAGGTCCCATTATTATAATTTTATTTTTAAAAAGGCAACTTGCCATAAAACATGCCAAGTTTTTTTTAATTCTCCCATGAAGGGAGCGATGAGCAGCAGACACACGGTTTGAAGTCGATTCTTTTGTAAGGAATCCTTCGTTCTCCCTTGCTGCCCCAGTGACTAATCCCTTCCCCTCCAAATGCTGACTTTGTCAGCAGAGCATATGACTGGGGGGAGGGGGAGGAAGCCACGCGTGCGCACTTATTTTTGGTGGTGCAGATTAAAAATTAGGTTGCCATGGATTTGCAAGATGTTTTTATGCCAGAGTCCTGACAGTGAGATTTTGATACAGAGAAAAGGGAGGAACATTTGGTTTAATAAGCTTTCAGTATACAGGGGGAGCGTGTGCTTGTGAGAGAATACAAGTGAAACTCAACACATTTGCCGTGTTTGATGTTGAATGGTGCTTAAAATTTTAGGTCAGGCAATTGTTTCTCTTCATACCAATGTGTTCTGTCTGCAAATCCTGAAAGAAATTCATCTTACTGAAGGGAAAATTGTAATAGTTGTCATGTCAAACTCCTGTCCTTAGTGTATATGATTCTATATCTAATCAACTTGGCATAGAATGGGCAGACTGGCAGCTTCCAGAAATCAAAAATGAAGGATGTGAGACACATTTCAGAAGTACACAAAAGCAGGAATAACTAGAAGTATGCAACTAGACTTAAGAGAGTTTGACCTTTGGCACGTCCTGTTGACAGCTCTTTTTTGCTGATATCTGATATCGTAGCCACGCTGATGGGTTTTGTATACTCCGAAAATGTAGGTAATGGCAAATTTTTCTCTTTAAAAAATACCTGTTTATAGAAACAGATACTACTAAATAAAAGATGGGAAGGCAGCTGAGAAATACCAGAGGCAGATAGATGACATAATTCATGCCTCTAGCACTTGATTCTTTCTGTAAATAGAGGACAACATCTTCAGACTACAGACTTCACCACTAGATTGGCAGCTTTGAGACAGAAAAATGTTTTCATATTGTCATACTTTTTATTTTATATTCAGTATTTTTCTCAGAATTTAGATGCCAAAATGATTTTTGTCAGTTGTACAGTCTGTACAATTTCACCCCTTTGCTCAGAACCATTCATAATTCATTGTCTGGATTGGACTAACTGTATTTCTCATGAATTTACAAATAAGTGAAATTTCTTATACTCTAGTGGCTCCTTGTGGAGTTGCCTTTTTTAGACGGAACTCCTCTATGATTCACTGTTTGTCAAAGTGATTTTTTCTACATTTGCTTTAATGTACGTACAGGTTTTGATTCTTAAGTAAATAGCTATGAAAAATAACCCAGATATTTAAAGACAGAAGTCCTTTATAAAGTAGTTCAGCACTTTCACTGTATTCACTTTCAAACTGATCTGTTTCTTGGAATTTTGCCTGACTTTTTTTCAATGTGTGTTAAGATAAAAAATGCCACTTCATTGTACTCAAATACCCAAATATTTATCTCCATGCACTGAAATAAATTCCACATGGGGCTCCAGCTCGTGGAGAATCCCTGTGAAAAAGATTCCATGGGTGACTGCCTGACTAACTCGATCTCCTTCTACAACAAGGTGACCTTCCTAGTGGATGAGGGAGGAGCTGTGGACATTGTCTACCTGGACTTCTGTAAAGCAGCCTGAGGCAGAGGAGTGCTAGCAAATGGAGATGACAATTTGTTAGAGACTGTTGAATGCCATCCCAATGAACTGATTTCCTTTCTTCTTATTCCAAAACTTCTAGACTGAAACTAAAGAAGATATTAAACAAAAGGAAAACCTCTCACAGATGCTAAATAACCGTATTTCTTATTTCTGGAAGGATATTGTGAGATGATACAGTCCGATTATGGTCAGATGATGCATCTGATTGATGGCATTAGAGCATTTGTAGCTGTAGCTGGTATGGGACACTATTTTACAAACTTAGGGAGTTTTATTTATCACCAATTTTTCTGAAAACTCTGGATTAAAAACTCTCGAATTAGAGCCCTATGAAACGGATTATCATTTTCCTTTTTGATCTAGTTCTTTACCAAAGTATGCAGCCAAAACTCTCTTATTTTACATAGGTGCTGAGGAAATCTGGATCAATGTCTGCAGCACTAGAACACCGTAGTGCTGTGTATCACTTTAGACTGAAGAAGGGAATTAATCATTCTGTCTTCAAATCAGGGTTTAAATGGGATTATAACACTGAACAAAGAGGAGAAAAACAACATATTCAATAGCAGCTCATTAGTTCCTGATTTTCATTTGTGTACTCAGGGACACAGAAGTCTCATGGAAAAATACAGTAGTTTATCATGCATTGTTTCAGAATATATTTGGAAAAGGAGACAATTAGGGTTGTACAGGTAAATTTTAATTCTGATGTCTCCTAACTGTTAACACTTGTCTTTGCAATCTTGAATCTTTATACACACACACATATAAATATACAGAGTAGCAACCAGAATTTTCAGCAAGTGTGTTGCACATGCTCAGTTTGATGTCTGAGCATCTTCTGGAGGCAGTGGAAGGCAGGAGGAGTTACAAGGATGGTTTATTCCTCTGTCTGTGCACTTAAACTTGCTTTTAAGCCTCAAGAGAAAAAGGAGATATGATTTCTGATTTCCTCTTCTGTAAGGTATAATAAATCTAACAATACTAAACAGTGAGGCAATGGTGAATATTAATGCAAGAACCATATTGTGTATTTAATTAGCATCAATAGAGTTTTAAAAGAAACAAAGATAAACAAATTCAAACTGTTATTTTATGTAGACATCTTCATTTCTTCCATTTAATATATAGATTGTCACATTTTTTGTGTCATACCAGACAGAGGATCATCTAAAACATGTAGCTTTTAAAAATAATATAAAAATTAATTAGTAAGAGAGGATCCTGCTAAAAGATGATGCTTTGTAAAGTCTGGATTTGCTTACCTAGAGGTGTGGCACCATTATGGGTTAGTCAAATCCTAATGGTAAAGTGTGACACGAAATTTGTGCTGGCAGCACAGGCTGTCAGGCTCCTTATTTTAATCTGTCTGTGGCCCAAGATCTTCTCTGAGCTTGTTGTTTCTCAAGGCAAAGGGAAGAATGGAGCACTACTGCAGCAGTGCTGCCCGCACAGCTGGCATCCTCTGGTCTCCGAGGGGGCCTTTCTTCAGTGGAGCTTTGCTGCCACATGATAGCAAATGTCATGGCCCAGGCTCAGAGAGGTGAGGAAGGAGAAAGCAAAAGGAGAAAGACATTGTCAGTATATAACCATATGCTAAATTACTATTGTACTACTATAAAGGGTCAGGTTTTTTACATTTTTATTATATTTTCTTAATAAAACATTTCATCTACTGGAAATCAAATAATAGCATATAGCTAAACTTGTGCCGAGCTCTGCCTTTTGTCAGAGGTGTTACTGACAATCTCTGTTCTTTCTACAGATAGGGAGTAAGGAGAATGATGTCTGCAAACCAAAATGTTCATTTGTAAATGCCTTATTAGGAATATAATGCTGATTTGTTTTCTTATATTCAATTAATCACAAGAACAGCAGAGGACAAATTAAATTTGTTTTTCATTTTATTGCATACAAGATAAAGAGTGCTTTAGAGATTAACTGTAAACCTGTTCTAATTAGTGGCCAAAAGCAGATCAATAATTCATCTGTACATATCTTCCTGTACTTTGCTAATAATCACAAATTAAATTCATGGCGATGCCCAAGGAGTGAAATGACAGACTCTGGCATTTTTCCCCAGGAGGTCAACACCATTTCTCTACAGATGACACAGTCTCTATGCTGTTTATTCAGGCAACAGAAGTAAAGATGCACTTAATGGGATGTCAGGATTCCAGCTACTCTCTAAACACTTTTTGTCCATATAAACCCTACCACATGTATATCAAAAGGGTTTTTAAAAGAAACATTAGCCCCTAACAAAAATTACGTAGATCTTGTATTTTGGAAGCGATTGGTGTTTCCTGAAAGTGTCTGTAGTCTGTTATTAAAAGAGTTAACTTCCAAACATCAACAATACATTTTGCTAATTGATTTTATCATCTTTTCTCATGTTTGGTTTTGCAGCCTGTTTTGATGGTGACTCTTTAAATCCCACCCCTTAGTCAGCTGGAGGATTCTTTTCTGTCTCATTCTTTCTCACACTTTCCTTTCTCTATACACCTTTTGGATTATTTTTATGAGCTTATTCATGGAAAAATAACAGAATTTGTGATTTGATTGCAGAAAAAGAAAGTCAAAGTTGCTTGAAGCGAAAGAAACAAGAAAGGAAATAGTAATCCCACAGGGAATGATTGTCATTCTACCAACATGTTGCCGTTAATCAATTTACATATGATCCACTATGTCATTTTTATAACTGGAAGTGGTAGATTCGCAAGATTAAATGAATCAGTAATGACAAAAAAAATTAGTATTTCCAAGCATTGACTCCAGGTTCACTTATTATAGTCAAATAGGGGTGGGTTTTTTCTAATGACCTAATACCTTTAGATTGTTTCATGGGATTGTCTGTCTTGTGTGATTTACTGTTGCCACTACTGACAGAAAGTTAGGTGTGTGTTAAAATGTATTACCTAACTGCTGCTGGCATCAGAACATCTGGAATGTCAGCTGTTTGGATGCCATGAGCAGGTGGACACATCACTCAGTGACCGGCAGCCACACCTTTCCTGGTTCTACTGTGTCACAAAGATATCATTTCTCTTTGATTCAAATACTCTTACCAACTCATGCTAAATAAACATAAGGGATTAGGAGATTATGGAAGATAATTCAGTGACGGAAGGATTTGAACGTTTCCCTGGAATATGAGAGACTTCTGTCTGAGGCTGTGATTCACTACAGGAGCAACCATAGCCCAGGACTACTCTGGAGCTGATCTGCTTTAGTTGCAAAGTCCTGTGAAGATAAAGCTTTCATTCTGACAGAGAATTAACAAATGCCGGGAGCTTTGAATTTGAGGAAACCATAGTTAGAGCTTTCTCGCTGTTTCAGTTTCTCCATTCTGTTAAATGGGAAGGAAAATAGACTCTTACCTGGTGGTGGCTATTCCAGAACAGAATCTCAGTGCTTGTGGTGTGGCTGCTTCATAGCACAGTGTTCAGTCATGGGTGTGATGATTTTGAGAAACTTGGTTTATCTTCCTTGTATTGAAATCAGTGTCTTCAAAGCACATTGCCTCTAGAGGAAGCAGAACTGGGTATTCTGATAGAAGGTTTGGTCCAATTCTCCGAAGTTTCATAGTCTGTGCATTAAAGTATCAGTTAGGGAATAGATCTTACATGAGTGCCAATAGTTAAAAGTTAAATAGTACTGGTATTCCAACTCCACAACAATTATTTCAGCTTGTGTGTTTTCTGCTAAGCAGTTTTTGTGTTCTCTTACATCAATTTAATGCACAAGAACAAATAAACCACTGGTAGCCCAAAGGATTTTATTCTAAATAAAACACAGTGTATTTACAATTGGTAATACAAACAGTAAGTGATGGTTGCAACAAGGTTGACATTGTCTGAACCATTTTCTAGGCTAATAAAGATATTCTAAGACAAGAAGATAAATGAAATAGAAAATGATTTTTAAACATACACCCATTCTTTCTACTCATATGAAACACAGACACACACCCCTGATGTCCCTTCAAATTATTGGCCTAAAGAGGTAATTCTAGTTTCATAGATTTTTCATTTCAGTCTCATTCATTACTGAATGTGTTCAGTATATAAAAAAATATTTCATTTGACAAGAAAGATGTATCGCTTTATGAAAAGGTCAAATTTTAGGCTTCTTAGCATGACCCAGACCAGGTTTTAATTAAGTAGGTATGATTGAGATATAACAAAAAAAAAATATCAAAATTATGTTTCCTGAAACACATATTGTTTTAAAAAATACTTAATGTATTTAATTGAACTTCTAATGTGTTTCATTCTCAGGTTGCTTAAATTGAGCTGGAAAGTTTTTGGGGCATGTATACGTACATGTTATATGAATTCATTTAGATTTTAGGCTGAGACTATTATTATATATTTATTATTAAAGGACATATGTCAACAGTAATTGGGATTTGCGTGTTCATGCAATGGAAAATACTAACTCACAAAGCACAGCCAGTCCACTTCTTCATAGTCCCATCCTATTATACACCATCACACTACCAACAAAGGAGTATCTGTGGACCATTGCCTTCAGGACTCCTAAAGTAGAGCTAGATGGTTGGTCTTCACCTTACAGTGCTGCCTTGTGATTTTCTGTGTATGACTTCTACATGTGGACAAGCATCTTTTCGTACATCACACTTAATTTGAAGTTTTATCTAGACAAGATAAAAAGATTGTGCTTTATTGACGTATGATCAGACATAACTGCAAAGGAAAACACAGCTGAGAAAAAAGCTGAGCTTTGGTTGACCTTGTCATTTTTTGTTTCAATTTTAATTGCACAAAGCAACATTTACAAAAGAGAAAATAGCACTGTTACTTTCTAGATTAAAACTGAAAGCAGTTATGTTGAGTGTTCTGATGTTAACCTTGAAGAAAATTATCATACCTTTCTCACAAACTTATTTAGTTCATGGCCATCTATGGCAATTATCCAGTGTTGACACATTTAATTGATAATACAAGGCAAATGCTAATTAAACGACAATCTTCTGATTTTAACAATGCTAGCCTGTTTTTTTGAAATATTTTCTCATCTCGTTCATTTTGTGCTTCCAAGCATCATTTTTGCTTCTTTTTAACATCTGTTTTTGGTGTAGAAATGGCCTTTCTCTTTAATTTCCTGACCTTCTCAGATGCTACAGAAAGATGGAGAGAAGTAAATGAGTAGGGCTGTCATATATGTATCAGGATTCTTCTAGACATGACTCCATGTATCACATAGAAATATTTTCCAAAGTATAAGGAATTATTTCCTCTCTCTGGATCCTTGGACACCCAGCCATCCACTCACATCTTCTGAACACTGATTTAAACCAGACACTATGTGGACCTTGACACATTATATGCAATTATATCAATTTAAGTAATATAAATACTAAAT
>WUAM01000305.1:2848990-2877643 GCA_024336885.1 Actenoides hombroni
GCTATGGGGAAAATAAAGAATAGATTATTCTATTGTATGTACACATTTATTGCATGTGCACATATGTGGATATATATACAAACCTAGAAGAACACTCTAATGTGCTTCATGTTAAATTTTAAGTTAACTTTCACAATGGGATTAATTTTAATCCTCACTTCTTTGTGGATGACCGCTATCTTTCTCATACATATATGTTCACCATTTGAAATAAAATATTTCTGTTGCTGATGAAGTTAGTTTGTTTTGTTAGGTTGCTAATGTAGTATAATCTCTGTACTTTCGGAACAAAAAGCAGTAGAGAAAGTAAATTTTCACATGTATAAATTATATATTGAGTGTTCAAGATGTCGCAGTCAGAGTGGTTGTGAATGAATTCATAATACTTATATCAGAGAGGATATCCATAGATATCTAATTAAAATATCTGACTATTTCTAGGTCCTTTGAGGATTCACTCTTAAATATCCCAGTGTAATTAAAATTATTCAAGCAAGAGACTCGGACAAATTCAAAATAAGTATGAAAGCAGCTGCTGTTATATTAATCTAGACAGACTATCCTGCAAACTCCTTCACAGCTTATTCTGAAAGGAACAAAACATTTCATCTTTTAGAGGCGGAAACTAAGATTGTGATGTTATCTTCCGAACAGTACAGCTTTGAACTGTGACATTTATTCTGACTTCCACGTACATTCCTGCTCCTAGCTTCATGCTGAAAGAGGACTTCATTCATATTTGCAGAGATTCTTTTGTCACCGTTATTCAACCTTTACCTTGAGGCTTTCTTTTCCCCCATAGAAAAGTGGTTTTATGAAATTTGTTCCATTGAATTTCATGATCATTTCTGAAAGCAAAGAGCACTTTATGATAGCTTTATGTCTTCAACAAAGAGTTTGTGTTATCAGAAGGGATCTGACCAATGCAGACTCAACTATTTTAAAAATTGTCACTGGTTGAGTGATACTATCTCTATGTAATCATTTGAGGACATAAAAGGGAACATTTGAGATGATATTCTAACCCATCTAAACTCAAAGCTTTTATAACTATGTTAATGGAGCCTGGATTCTGCCCCTTCCTTTTACTTATTGTTCTTCACTGAAAAGATAACTAACTGATAAATAAAAATGCGAGCAACAATTCTTTTCTTTCAACACAGTAAGTGAGCAGAGTACCAGCTAGGGGAACAGAACAGAAATAAGTAACAGGACAAAATGATCAAGTGCCTGTGAAGACAGTTCACTTGATACATGGGGATGACTTGAGCTGTGAATAGTTCCAGAAGAGGAACACTGGACCGTACACGTGCAAAGCATTTGCAGAGCTAGTCTTTGAATCTGAGAAATCTCTTGGCAGAAAGGGCACAGTTCAGACGAGGTTGAGGAGCTGTATTATAACAATACTACTTTATAAAAATGAAGTAGCAAGGGAGAAAGATAAATGTATTTACTGAGAAGAAATATGGCAGTTTAGATGAAGGGTCATGTCCCCTCAAGTCTCCTTTTCCCTAAACCAGATCCAGCTGTTGCTACTTGTCTTCACTTAACCATCCTTTGCAAGATCCCAGTTTTCACCATTTCTCCTTTTTCTTTCTCAGTCATGTTCCTGATGATTGGTTCCTGTATTTTTCCATTAATAGGAGTCTGTAAAGAAGTAAAAAATTTAAAACCTGTCATGCTTTTCTTCCTTCCCAGAAGAACAGATTCCTCTCTCACTGCCAGTTAAAGAGGAAGTAAAGAAGTCAAAGAAGGAGCAGAGAGCTAGAAAGAGAATGTGGAGGATCTTAATGCAATGTAGCATTTCAAGGCAATTGTTGAGTTCCCACTGAGTTGTGCATGGCTGAACAGTGGCCAATGCCTGGGTTAAAGTCTCTCCTTTGTTCTAAGAAATTAAAAGGTGTCAAGCTAATAATAGACAAAAAAATAATTACCTATACTTAATGAAATTATTGAAACAATTCCCAAAGATAGAAAGCCTGTAAGATTAGACTGAAAACTAAGAAGAATTGATTTTAATTTTGTTAATTAGTTTTCATTTTCTGAGCTGTCCACTTACCCCGCTAAATACGACAGTACTTCTACAGCCCCTATTTATCTCACTTTGGAATCCTTCAGGAAGTTTCCATGGCGACATCACACTAGCCCATCAAAACAATTAGCAGTAACTTTGCAAGTTACCTGACTCAGCATCTCATCACCACTAGCCTGCTGGTGAGAAACGCTGGGCCCATTACTGTTCTGTCTGGTGTTTTGCAGCCTTTTGTTCGGTTTGGCATTTCTATATTCATCTACCTGGTGAAAGAAAATTTTTGAAAAGTAAAAATTTTGCTAAAAAAGGACTTGCTTTTAATATAGAATTTCTTGAGTGTACTGATTCCTGTAGGGTCTGTCTAAAGATGGATGGAAAGCAACATTATGTTTCAGTTAGGGAGTCTTGGTGCAGGAGCAAGAAAGGAAACAAATTTCAAGGACACAGTCTGTAATGCTTTTCCTTTTCTGCAGCAAATGCTGATCCACGCCAGCTTTTTTAGCTGGCACAGACCAGTCAGTCTTTCCCAGTTTCTCTGCATTGGCTGACACACTGAACCTCCTGCTCCTTTCTCTTCCACACCTACTCCAGCTACCCTGAGAGGAGGAACAACAACCTAGAGTTAGGTGCCTCTCCCACTATAAACCTGTGCATGGTCAGAGGAGAGAGTAGACAATGCAGGATGTTGGATATTCAACATAGGTCCCAGCGGGGACATAAGATATTATCTCAACGTCTACAGCAGAATTTGTCCTGCAGTGACTATAATTTTGGTCACCTATATTAAAGTATATCTAACAAAATGACTAGAAACCACAGTCGTCCTTTTTTATATAAAAGGATAAATAGAGCATTTTATTAACACTTTTTGCAGCAACAGAAGTGACACAGTCCACATCTTTTTCATTAAACACAGCAAAAGCTATGGTCACATTTTACATCACTTTGAGGCACAAAGCAAAATACTTTTTTCTTAAGGTCAAGGTATGATTTGCATTAAAAAAAACAAAAAAAAAGGAGAAGAAACAATCCTCAAGTTGTATATTGCGGTAGCAGGGTTTCCAATCACTAGCACAATACAATGAACAGACCAAGAATCCAGAATGGATTATTACATACAATAATAATCATTTGATTGAGTTAAGAAATGGATTGTTGTTGTCATTTTAGAGTATTAAGAAGTGGTCTGGTGTTGCTAACTTCAGTTGGTTCAGTTTGGTTTAATCCCAACAACCCCAAGTATATACAACAAGCTAAATGAAGGTTAATATATAGTCTAGAAGATTATGCACTTGATAATGCATTGCACTTATTGCTTGGTACACTAATGTTGCAGTCACTGTTGAGTTATGCTTAAAAGACAAGCAGGATGCTTGTTGGCTTCTTTCAACCCAACACTAGTTATTTACCACTTTGGTTTATTGTGAGTTTATAAGTTATTCATATTCAGTGTCCATTATTATTAGGTTTAATTGAAAGACAAATACATTTTTTTTTATTTCAGGGATTTCTAAAATAGCAACATTTTCTATAATTGCAGCATCTTCAATAAACTTATATCTATGTATACAACTGTGGCACAATGTGTAAAAATATGAAAGCTATTAAGGGAAGAATAAGAGTTAAATTATTCTCTGTTTCTTCTATTGGCTTCAAAATATTCTGCAGAACAAATACATCCTTTTTCATAGGGCTACTTGCTCATAGTAAATTTTTCTTTGGAATTTTGTAAAAGACTATATCTTTTTCTAAGTTATATTGTTTTTCTTTCTCTGAAGACACCAGTACAAAGTTGGAATATACTGAAAAGAATAGTATAATAAAGCTTGTTTTTTGATAAAGGGATTTGACAGTCTGCATAAAAGTCAGACTTCACATTATATATTGGTTTTATATTGGTTGATAAATGCAGGGAAGAACATGACAATGCCTATAATTTCATAAGATTCTGTAAAGAATAGAAATAAGAATTGTGCCCAAACATTCAGTATAAAACTCCTAAGTAATTCCTTTATTCATCACAGAGCAGCCTGCAGCATGTAATCACAATAAACATACAATATGCCCTATTTGTTCTTTAGGCTTGATACAGCTACCATCACGGGAACTGGATCAATCCTCTCTAAGTGCCTAGGACTTGACCTTTCTTCTGTAAGAGAGCTCTTGTCTTAGACTCAACACACAATTCCTACATTGCACTGAGTAAACGTGTGTATTTAACACAATCTCTTTCAATACAGTGTAACAAATATATAAGTGCATTTTTAAAGATCAAGTAGTTTTGGCTTTCTAAAAAGAGCATTAGATGTGCCAACTTGGTTGCTTAGTTGTGCTTTAGTCCTTAGTTATGATTTTTAGCTCTTGTATACTGTAAGTATCTAATTGCCTCTATAGTTTTGACCAGTAAACCCTTAAAACTCTAATGTTTATAGAACAAATATAACCTAATGAAAGTGATGACATGTCACAACTCATACAGATTGCACTTTGATGTATTTTTTTTTACATTAAGACCTTCCTGTTTGATATGTGTTTACATGTTTATACCACATTTTATTTCTGTGTGCAAACAACCACAATGAATTTAATCACAAACACTACAAAATATACCCAATATTTAGGTTTGTTATGAATAATCTCCTTCCTTGTAGTTGTATGAGTCTTGTACTTCCTCTTGTACAAATTCCTCTTTTTTCTCCCAACCATTAGGCCAGCCACCGTTGACCTGGGTTGTAGCACCGTAAGACTTGGTGGTACCATAATTTACATAATTCTGAGTAATGTCCCCTGTCTCTTCAGCAAGTTCATCTTCATGAATAAAGCCACATTTCTCTTCACTTGTCTGTTCAGGGTCTGCCCAGGGTTGTTTCTCTCCTGAAGCAAATATGCCATAGAAGATAACACCTCCATAATGAACTAAAGCAGCAATGAGGAAGACATATTGCCACTCTTCACGTGTCTGTAAAGAAGAAATTTGCTAAATCAGACTAATGCATAGACCTTTCTAACTCCTCTGAGCTGACAGATTCAAATTAGGGAATGAGGCTGGGTTAGTCAGCACAGCTAAAACATTTAAGTGTCCGGTTTCCAATTATTTATATCCTTCTTTCTTTAAAAAATCACTATTCATTAGCCCACAAAACTATTGACCTGGTGAGAATGTACTGAAGCATGCTTCAAATTTGCAAGTTCCTGGATGCTATCCCCTGGAGGTCCCAGACTCTCATACAGATACCCTGGCAAGTTGTGCAACGGAAAGGTCTTTTCCTTGAAACCAATAGTATTAAACTGGAAGATTTTAAAATTGTATTACCAGTTACCTTGTTCTTTGTCATTGCTCCGACAATTATAGGGCAAACCATTCCAGACAAGGTCCCGACTCCATTAGAAATCCCCATTAAGATGCTGGCATACCTCGGGGCAATGTCTAAATGGTTGACATTGAATCCTGCAATACAAAGGTCGGCAAACATTGATACCAAAAGCAGAGCACTACTTCAGTTCTGAAAAGTAATGCTATTACTTGACAATTTACTATGACATGTTTGGGCTGTTTTCTTAGATTTCTTTTTCTCTAAAAGACTTATGATGGTTAAATACTCCTAGAGAGACTCTGGGTTTTCATTTTGTTTTAAAAAGGCATTATAAAAGATTGCCAAATGTATTTCCATCCCAAAATTGTGGTTTAAAAAAGAAAAAATCCCGGTACCAACTGTGTAGAGTAGAGAACCCAGAAGTTACTTAGACAGCGAGAAAGCTCCTATATTGCAGTGTCATTCCTGACTATTTCATGCTGCAAATAACATGTCATTTCTTCTTCCAGCTTATACCACTTCTCTATTGCCCACATTTTTCTTTTTGTCACACATTACAGCAGAAGGGGGTTCCCTTCTATTCTTAAGTGGTAAAATGAAGGCTGTAGAAAGACTCTATAAATGATTTTTATAAATATTTGATTGTTGTCTTGCATTTTCATCATCTTAATTCTGTTGAAATTCATGCAGTAACTATTTCAATAATCTTAGAAAAAACGCATGCTTCTCTGGAGTGGCAGAGCTCATTGTACCCAAGAGAAGCAGAAACCAAATCTTTGGATTCAGAAACGTAACAAAAAGGAAAAGGCAGGCAGTAGGATATGGATAACTGTTAGAGAAAGTGCAATACATTGGTCACGTTGTATAAACCAGGCATGAAATCTTGCTGAATATGTGGGATTAAGGACAGGTTTGATTAAGGAGTGTTTAGATGTTTGGCACAAAAGAAAAGAGCCTGTTTTAGACATAAGGAACCAGCATGGGGGAGGATACAAAGATCACAGTGGGAAAACAAGGGAAGGCAGGTGACTTGTGTTTGGGAAAGACAAAGAGGTGATAAAGCAAGAAAAGGGAAAAGCTGAATTTTAAATTGGAAAAAAAATTACTAGTAATTAGGCCCCAAAGTAATAAAAAATGCACTGATAAAAAAGCATTAACTAATATACGGTGGAAAAAGAAAGTAAAAAGCCTATATTTAAACAACCATGTAAATTTAGGTATCATTGTATAATATCAGTCCATTTGTGTTATATGTTTGATTTCCGGAAAAAACTATGGTGTACATATGCATCTCACTGAAAAGAAAGGCTCATTTGCTGCAATGAATATGGCAAAGATTAATTTTTTTCTAACACAAATACTCTAATATAGAAGATGTGATACTGATTGTACTTTGCAATGATCATAAATAATGTTATTTGGAATTCTGAGGTTTGCTTAAATTGCTATCAATGAATAAAAACCAAATGAAATGTTCTATCTCTTAAGATAAAAGAAGTTACTAATAACAGTAATGAGATCTTACCAGATATGGCAAATCCACTAAAGCCTACAGCAAGTACTAAGAATGAAATAGCCACTCCTTTACTGTGAGAATATCCCACCACAAGGAGAAGAGTTGCTTCCATACCAAAACCTGGGGAAATCATAAAGAAAACCAGGCATCAGATATTAATTTCCCTCTCAAATATTGCAGACCTTAGGATATGGTAATATTTCATGGGAAGACAGAGGAAAAACATTACCTCAGAGTGGAGTATAATCAGGTATTTCTTTTATCCCTAAAAAACACATGTTCTTGTGATCTTGAATAATCCTGATTTTATTCTTTGTATGCTAGTTTATTGTTACTTCCCGTCAGTTTTAAGATAAAAAGAAATATTTGTGATTTGTTTAGGTCATTCCAGCCAACCCTAGTGGGAATTTACACTGAACCTGCTTATGAATTTTGCAGCCCTTAATACAGCCAAGATTCAGCTCATGTGCTTTTAACCTCTCAGCAGCCAGATATGTAATCTCGGGTAGCTGTCTGGGCTCTCTTAGTGCAGAGACTGTGCAAAAAATGCACAAGGTATTGCTTCCCAAGTACCTAAAACCATGCAGCTTGTTTGTTTGCTTTATACAGCGCACTCTATGAACATTCAGTCTGTACAAGAAGCTTTCTAATACAATAGGAAGTCTTACCTCCACAGTTCATTATCTTTCTCACAGTAGTGGTTGAAAGAATCTGCTTGCTTCTTAAGAAGTCTGCAATTTGTCCCCCAATAGGAACAATAATTGTCATCACTAAATGTGGCACAGCAGATAAGATACCCACCTAAAATAATCATTAGAATTAGCGGAGTATAAACTGCAAGAAAATATTGAGTATTCATTGTCTGAAGCATTCAGCAACTAATGAATTGCTTCTCTTCAATTTCAGGCTACGTGCTAAAACTAAAAATCTTAACTTAGTTTATTTAATGAACAAAACTGTTGATCTTAAGTTGTCATGTTTTATGAAGGACAGTGAGAGTTTCTAAGAACTTTGACACTTTTTGTCTATAGATTGTTTTCACAGTTTATGTTTAAGCTAATGGAATTTTTTTCCTCACTTATAGCCCCTCTGCCCTTTCTTTAAAAAAAATACCTAATGAAATGCGTTTCACTGAATTGCTGCATTTCTGTTGGTGATGTGTTTGGCACAGCATTGCCCAGCAAACCTGGCACACCTAGACAGATTCCCTCCGGGTCATCCGCATGTACACAATGGCTATTTGCCTTTCATTTCTGACCATGCCTCAAGCTTCAAACTTCAGATGGACAAAAGTTATGTCTGAGAAACTCTGTACATAGCGAAAGATAGCATACAGAATGTCCATTGACATCTTCTAGAATGAAATGACCAGATTAGTTCTATAGGATGTGACCATTCTTACTGCATGCACAACAGATGATGTTTCAAGCATAGCAAAGCTTCTTAAAGTAACTCCAGCTAAAAATGGAAACCCATCTTTAAATGTAGGATGGCATTACATAATTGTGACAATCCTGCATAATACAGCAATACTTTGGAAGTTACTCATCTAATTTTCACTGACACCACAATTTAGGGTGGCGATACTTCATGGAACAATATCAAAAGAATACAGGGCTCTCAAAGGCACAAGCCCCCATCACTTTCACAAGAAGGAAATCTGTATTAGTAGAAAACCTACTATACACTCTGAAGGCTTGTTTGCATGTATCCATATTTACATTACAGGTCTGATCTAAAATTCATATGAATTATGTGGAACTTTTGATTACCCTTATGTCTCATATTTTGTCAGCATCTCTTTCACTTCCTAAGTGAAAAAGTGGGAATGGTTCTCACCACATTAAAGGGGGATATGGAAAGGTGATAAATTACACTATCCTTCCTAAATAAAACTAGGTGGTCTTGCTTTGTAAAATGCACCTGGAAAAATAGAACCACCTGTCAGTGTTTTCTTTATAGCTTTGGTGGGAACCTGCATCCCCTGGGATATCAGGGACAGAAGTGTAATGGGTCTCCCAATATCCTTCCAGTACCATACACTATCTCCTTGCAAGCACTTAGATGAAGGTCTTTGCAGTATGACCCCAAGTAGATCATCACTAAATCTCATCCTGCCTTCACTTTCCCCTATCCAATCCTTTGTCATTGCTGTTATTTCACTTATATGTGCTGGTCAAGGGAACATTAACTGGGAGAGATAAGATTTAAACTTGTAAACGCCTGATAAAGATGTAGAACACTTTTCTTTCCTCCTTCTAATAATTACCATGAATGTAGCTCTGATATTTACTTAGCTAAGAGCTTTATATAATTTTTACATACCTTGCTTATTTCAAATCCAAACACTTCCTCAAAGTAAGCAGGCTGACTAATAAGCAGCAAATAAAAAGTCCAGCTTCTACAGAAGTTTGCAACGATTATTGCATAGACTGGCATAGATGTAAAAAATTTTCTCCATGGAGTTTTGTATTTCTGAAACATAGAAAGGGGAATCCAGTCACCATTTTGACCATCATCAACTGCCTATCTTCCCTTTTCCTATCTGTTATTTTCACCTATACTCCAACAAGCTCATACGTGCACAACTTCATGTCTCTGAATTCCAGTGACTTCCATTATCATGCATTCACATCTGGATCATCCAGATTTAATTTAAAAACATAAGCAGGTAAAAATCACTACAAAATGCACAAGTTAAGAAACTCAGCAATACTTAATTGTATCACAACACTCATGTACAAGTGCCATTATCTCAATCATATAAACATGAACATACTAAGTCCAGAATAACATGTCTTCATAATAGACAACCTTGCTGTATCTAGGACAGCAGTCAGATTCTACACTGAGTACGCAGTTTCATCCAGATTTCTTTTAAGAATGTATTTTAGCATTTAAATCTTAATTCCAGCATTCTGAATATTTTTATCAAGCCTCAGCTGAAACTGCTTAATATATTTTTGTTTAGTTTATTTTTAAATTAAATTGCATAGTGGGGAGAAAAAAAAAAAAGACAGATGGACAGAGCTGCAGTCCTGCTGAGTCTCAACACTTCTCCATGAGCCCAGAGTTCTGCCCATCTGTGTTGATCCAAATACAGGATCCAGACCCAGATGAGTGTTTGAAAATTGTGCCGTCAAGGTTTCAGCATGAATTTAGTCTATTGTTGATTTGAACACTGACTTTTCTTCAAAAGAAAACAGCCCATAGATAGATATATGCAATACTTTGTATACACCTCAAATTACACTTAAGTGAGAGCTAATGATTAAGTGTGACCTAATTAATGAGATGCCAGACAGAAAAGCTAACTTGACACTATGTGGAGATTATCAATCTCAGTATTTCAGAAGCAGATGATCTATTGATACAAACTAATAACTTCCAAAAAATGTTTAATTGAAAACCAACAAAAAATAGACAGAAATTACCTAGCCCAAGTTAGAATTATGTGGACATCCTTTGAAGTTTCTCATTTCATGTTAGATTTTCAAAAGCCTTTTAGATATAAGAAACCATGAACACTGCTGAATGCTATTGAATTCAGAATTGAACACAGACACTCCCTCAAGAACACCTGAAAATGTCAGCTTATCAAATAAATGACTCTGTAATATTGCCAGTCCCCTATTTAATCTTGATGAAATTTTTTTTAATAAGAGAAAAATTATTTATTCCTGAGTTCAGTCGAGAACCAATGTTCTGCCCTATTCAAAAACATAATGAAGAGTGGTAGTAAGGGTGTACTGCTAATGAGGGGTGGTGTAAAAATTTGAGCAGGTGAACTGAGGCTCAAGAACCAAAGTTTTTCTACTTCTTTAGTGAGGAAGCATGATGATATTTCACTTTGAAGTAGCAAAAGAGACATAAATTCCATGGGTGATCTGCTAGAACTGAAACCTGTATTCTCTTCATGTAAAAACAATATGCACCTGGAAATCCATCAGCAGATTTCAGATCCACCCCCAGAAATTCAATTGTCTGAAACATGATTTTCTGCCTTAAAGAAGAAGGGTGTTTGGTTGTTATTGTTGTTATTGGGTGTGTATGGTTTTTAGTACTGTCTTATGGGTAACAAGTGTGTAATATTCTTACTTCCATTGCACCTAGGAGGTTGGCACTCTCTCCAATGCTTTCTTCTATGTATCTTCTTTCTTCATCTGTGATAGTAGGATGCTTTGCAGGACTCTCATATGAAACCAAAAGCCAAAACATGTACCAGACTATACCAAAGCTCCCTTTAGAGTGGAAAGAAAGACTTTAAAAAGAAATGCACAGTAAAGCAGCAAAAACGGAAAAAAACTGTGAATAATTATACCAAATTTAAATGGCAATTGTTGTTACTACACTTCTACTGAGCCATTCTAACAGAGAGTTGGATCCTGTAAACAATATGTATGCAAAATATATGAAGTGCAAAATATATGAAGAGTTGAAGCACAGTGAAGTCTTGTTTCATTTACAGAATGATTTTCCAGACTGTAAATGAAGTTTCATTCTTCTTTAAGCCACTGTTGTTTGATTGCTGCACTGTTTTTTTTACCTGCAAAATACATAGTTTTTGTGGCATAGTTTTCAATACAGCAATGCACTTCCTGAGTAGTTTATTACATTTTGACAATGTTTTCCCCTAATTCACATCAATTTTACACTGCAGCGTGAACTCCTTTGGGACATTTTTTTCCATCAGTATAGCTTAAGGTAGCACAACTAATGTGAATGAAGCTGTGTAGGTCTTCAGGTAAAAATCAGGGCATGGCAGTCAGGGCAGGGACTTACAGTTGTATAAAGGACAGAGTGATGTTACCTGGTCTGAGGTTCTGTGGATCTGCACAGCAGTTTGCACTACTTCTGCTAGAAGTAATGAAGGCTTCGCCATGAACTAGCTTCTTATTTAATAATGCTGCTTTCCTACTCCTTTCAGTTCTGTTCTGTCTTTGACCTTTTCTCTAGACTGTATTTTTAGCTTCATGGACCCAGTTTTCTTTTCTTTTTTTTTCTTTTTTCTTTTTTTCTTTTTTTTTTTTTTTTTTGCCTATTAGTACCTTTTACATTTATAGAAAGGGTAGAGTCAGGTCATACAATATTGAATGAGATGAGCAAAAAATGCATACCATACACATAGAACACAGAAGACCACCCAGTATATTGCACTAGAATTCCAGCTAAAGGCATTGCAATAACTGCTCCTGCATAGGAACCTACAAAACAAAACATGTGTGGATGAAAAGAGCAAAAAATTCAGTCTCAAAATACTTTTACATTACAAATTAAAGAAAGACCAAAACAGAGAGTTACTTACCACAGAAGGAAGTGGTTGCCAACCTACTTCTTTCTAATGGGGGGGCCCACTTGCTCCAAATACCATGGCAGGCAGGGTAGGTGACCCCCTGGGGAATGGGCATGCCACAAGTTAGCTAATGCTGACCAAGCACTCTGTTCATTGTCTTTGCATGATTTTTTTTTTTAATTACTACAAATATGAATCTGAGAAAGCTCTGCATTTCTAGAGCAAAGTCTGAACACAGCCGTAGAAATACGTAGATTTCTCTTAAAGTTGAAATGGATTTTGTATATAACTCCAAGTCATTAAAGAGGCCTTATGAAATAGATATAAAACATAATTATTTCCTTTTGCTCCCCTCCCTCCAGGAACAAAGAACTGGTGATAACAGGCCTAAAAATCTGTCAGTAAAGAAGCAAACAAAAAAAATAAATTTAGAAGGCAGGTTCAATGTATTTCTCTCTTAAACCATGGCAAATGTCTCTTTCATTCCAACATGAGCATGTTTAGGGCTCTACTCATTATTATAGATTTAGTCTTTGAGGCTGCAAGTAACTGTTGAGAATAGCACCAGTATCGACCCTGTGCAGCACAACATTTCAGTGAACCTTCAGTATTAAATACGTATCATATTTGCTTCTCAGCAAGAAAAATCCTTGGTATGCAATTTTATAGATTAAGGAAAAGTCAAATAGTTGTAATTTATATTCTGAAATCTATGAAGCTGAAAATAATAATAAACTGGAAACAGTTTTTATCCCCCCCATGTTACAATTGCTAATTAAAAACTAACAAGCATCTCTCACATTTACTGGTTATTTTATCAATTCTCCATACCTCTACAAGTCCCTGCAAGATCCTCACAAAGATGACACACCCATAGTGCACCCTGGCTGCAGACGGAATTAACATGTTGAGGGAGGATGTCAGCAGTATAGCAGCACCAAATACTCTGCAGAGGTAGAAACAAAAAGGAAATGAAGCGGCTTCAGGGTTGTTCCAATTGACTTATTCCGTTTATGCTCACGTATCAATATATATGTATTTAGACATATGTTCTTTATGTAGGGAATATACTAACTGCTAGACTGAATTAGTGTCTACTTCCATCTGGTGTAATAACCTGTCTAATAAGAGCCAGACCAAACATGGATATATGCATCTATTCAGCATAATTTCCTAAAGAAATACATCTTAGGCAGCAACAGGTATAGATCTTACTCTCCCTATCTATCCCCACTCTTTCCTTTAGTTAATTTTCACATCCATTTCAATCAAATCTGATTGAATTCACCACTCTGTAGAGAAATTAGAAATTAAGTCTCCAAACGTTTGCTACAACAGGTGGCCAAGTAAAAGAGGGATTCTCATTAGTGCTTTAATTGTAAGAGAGTGGCACCATGCATCCAGTACATATAAAGCAAAAAATTCACTTTTATGAATGCCAAAGCAACAGGAAGAATTTCAAACAGAGCTGGGATTTTCTTAGACACAAGAGTTAATCAGTCTGAAACACATATCCATAGAAAACAGATCATTCTTTCGGCTGGTTTTCAGAGGCTGCTCATTGAATATTCCTGATTTTGATTCCAACAGCATCCTAGGAATTGCTTCAAATGAAGCACATTACAAGCTCTAAATAAATGTGTAAAGTGATGATTAATTTTCAGGATTCCACTGTTTTAATATGATTCAATTAATATCTACCTCTTGCAGGAGGAAGCCTTTTCTCCATCATTATTATATTATTTGTTTATGTTCATTCATTCCTTTATTTTGGAAATAATCCTTTTGTTCCTTCATTTTCCTTTCCATGCAACTATGCAGAGGGATTCAGCCGGTAGCAATGACTGGCCACTTTCTTTATACAAAACTATGTAATGCTAAGATAAATCCTGGAGATGTCTTAACATATGACATCACGGTATCTGATGTGGAACTGATTTGACAGCAACCTTTAACCTTAGCATGTGTTCTTCAGAAATTGGTACAGTGCCATAAGTTAGTGAGAAACAGACCTTGGGCTAAAGAAGCAGAAAGCAGTGATAAATTTCAAGACAAAAATTCTCCTTCAAGACATCTATGTTTCACATTATCTATTTAGAATTGCAGCCTGATAAGAATCCTTAAATAGCAAATTTAGCAGACTCCATTTATATTTGACAAATATTAAAGGGCAGCAGAAAAAAAGTCTTCTTGCCATGGTAAGGAAGCTTTGTTAAATAGCTCTAAATCTGTCTCCTCACTGCATTCCCTGTGATCCCGATCTCGTGTTAAACAACATCCAGTTGTGCAGCACATTTCTGGCTTCCTTTGGCAGCACGTTCAGTACATTCAGTGGGACTGACTGGTCCACATGTTTGTGTTGCACTCTGTGAATTCTTTTGGCATGAACTCTGTCTTTACTCTTAATTTCTATATGTGTAAATTTCTACTCTGGAAGTATGTGCACATCATTTCCTTAGAATTTAACAGCTCTGTATGTTCACAGCAGTGTCTTGGTTTTCTATTTATTTATTTACTTATTAATAAGAAGAGTTTGGGACTTAAGGGGGCTTTGCTTGTGATTTTTACAAATTCTTTTAAAAAGTTAGTTTTTCCTGTCAGCAGTTTTTGAAGAGCAATAAACTGTAATTAGTTCTAAAGGTTAGTCAAGAAAATCCTTGCTTGCTTGTAAGCATGAAGAAAGGACTATTTGGTTTGTAGCTTTTCCTGTTTCTTTTCTGAATAACTATTTAGTTAAGTGCCCAATGCAGCAATATGGTTTAAAATTTGTGACTCTGCATAGACTTGCTGGAGCAGATTCTTAGCTAGTGTGAATGCATGCAAGTCTTTCTAAATCACTATTCCTGTTAAAACATGCTAAGATAGACTATGTAAAATTACCATCTCTTTATAAAGATGCTGTTTACAAAACTGTTATGGTAGCAACTGTTTATTCAAGGAAATTTACTTTAGCTCTTCCCTTCTGTATCTGGAATCATCCACAACTGAAAGCTGTGTTTCCCAAAATTGCCTTTGTTCTCATGTTCACTAAAGAGAAGCTGTTTCCCTGAGTCTGTTCCTTCTAGAAAAGCAAGGAAAATGTAATTTAAGGAATGATCAGAGACATGCATCTTCCAAACGAAAATCTTGCTTATATTAAGACACACAAGTATCAGTGACTGTTTAACTACATCAAGGAGCAGATAATGAAATAATTCCATGATGTCACTTGTAAGTCAATTCTCTCTTAGAACTATGCTTTATGGGAATAACCTTCTCAGAAATAGATCCAGTTTCCCCCCTCCCCAAAAAACTATGGATTTAAGGGTAGAATAAATTATGACTTTGGTAAGATATGTCTGGTTAATCCTTTTTCTTGACTGCATATTAAAAGTAGCACCATGAATTTAGTGTGTGGCTATTTTAGTGAGTCAGCTTTCTCTGTAACTCTCAGTCAAGAGCAAATACGTCTTCCTATATTTCCTTTGCATCTCTCAGTGCACAGCCATAAGTATAATCAGTATTTCTCCTTCCTGCTGTTTTCTCTTTTTGCATTTATTTCAGCTCCGTAAATACTGAATTCTTCTTCCTAACAAAGTATTGTGACATAATTCTGAGTTTTGTACAAACTTACTGTATATTGTTTTAAAGATCTCAGATAACTACATTTATTATGATTTAGATAAGAATGATTTTGAGCTGTGATAGATCTAAATATATTTAGATGCTGCTTACATGCAAATAAATTTAATTAGGAGATGGAATGTTCTCATTGTTCCTAAGGCATTTCTAAAGCATTTGACTGACTCACACATCAAACCCCAAAAATGCATCTTTTTTTTCGTGCTTACATTTTGTTATGTTTATTAAGCTAGTGACTTTATGATCTGTTATGTTTCAGTTCTGCTTCTCAGACAGTTCTCATTTGCTCATTTTTGCTACAATGCTAACTTCAGCAATGGGTTAGCAATCATGGGGTTTTTTAACATCCTCATGTTTCCGTGGCAAACTGATCATATGTGAAGTTCTATAGTTGTATTTATTGATTATGTTCAATCTCAGACAGACATGATACCCCATTTGAAATAAGACCTTCAGCCTGTTTAGGAGTATTCACTCTTATCCCACACCCCATTGCATTTTTTATACACATATCTGTCAGGGGCATGGGCTTGTGGAGAAGGCTTTAGACCTCAAGCACAAACACCAGCAGAGTTCAAATCTCTTACAGAGTGTTGAGCCAAGACTTGTTGCAAGGTGTACCTTGGGTTGAGCTCTAGCCTAGGAAACCATGGAGCTATGCTGTTGAATTTTCATTCAGAGGTATCCCTGAATATCAGTCTGGGTACACACCAAACCCCACAAAACATGTTTTAATGCCGTGGCACAAATGAAGAGCTTTAGCAGATTGAAGATAAACTCTGGAAAAACTACAGTATGCCACAGAGACAGAGCAGGAGAGGCCAGTGACATTGCCATCATTCTTGGCCCTGGCATTAGAAGGGAATTAAAATGCCCTGGCATGCCTTCTGCAGCTCCTAGACTTGAGGAAAAATTCCTTTCTGACCCCAAATCAGTAACAGTGTAGCTGCATATATAAGAAAATAATCATATCCAGATGAGGACAGATGAATAAACACAGTAGTAGTGTGTCAAGGAGAGGAAAACTGTAAATCCCAGTCCTCAGAAGTGACCGGAAGAAACCCTGAAACAAAGAATTATGCTTTGCTTATCTATTTCTATTTCTAGACTTGGTAGACTCGGTCCCAGAAGACAGAATCTAACATTGATCCTCAGTGTTTTACTGACATTGACATTATATGAAGGTCATGAGCTGTGACTTAGTCCTCCTGTAATACAAGTAGTGATAATAGCAAAATCATATTTGACTAAGAGATGTTTGGGATGGGAGCAGGGGAAGGAAATGACTCTGACAATTCAGGAAAAATGCTTATGATAGAATGAGGTTGCAGGGGGAATTAATCTTTTTGGGTTTCAAGCCAACTGGCTCATTGTTCTCTTTGGGGACAAACTAAACAGAAAGAAATGTATTTATTTTCATCTCTGGATTTCTAATCTCTGCATCTGTACAGCCCCACTCTTCTCATCTACCTTTTCCAGGCAATTCATATTACAAGCACATTCTGCAGGGAAGTGCATTACAGATATTGTTACTCGGCTGGAAGAAATGCCAGCTCAGAAAGTGAGCTGAGAACAGTGGGAGCACAGATGCAAGCCAAATGCTGAATGCCAGATGGGTGACATATTGGATTACACATGTGATACCTGAAAGTAAGGGGTCCTGGTCGGAAGCATCCTTTTACCCCGATGACTGGGGGTGAATATTGCTGCAGTGACTCCATAAAGCAAAACCTTCTTTCATATGTATATGGGAAGGAATTAATTCTTTAGATGTCTCAATCCAGTGTATTTCTATTCATGTCATTTTGTAATATAATTGATGAATTCCACAATTATCTATGTCTCTATTCTCTGAATAGATGGTCCAACTTTATGAAAATGAAACTGTTAGGGAAACCAAGTAATACATCTGTTCTAGAGCATAAGAAGTACCTGAAGTTTGTCCTTAAGAAAAAAATTTTAAAAAATCAAAGAGCAACTCTATATTCAAACCAGCATTTTTATAAAAAGAGAAAATAACTGTACTTTTAAGATGCTTAAATAATATGCTAGATCAATGAGTTATGAATGCCATTTCATTAATGTCCAAAATAATTAAAGAACAGTAAGTATTTGTCACCAACAACTACAAAAGAAGACTGCAGATATTTTAATAGATTTACACTGAAAACTTTGAAGGCACAGAAGGTTTCACATCGCTCTTCATGATAACCTAAAGAGGTTTTCAATGGCTTCAGTAGAAAATTCATCCAAGACAGTAACTCAACAGTTTTCACCTCCAAAACCCCAAACCTCCAAACTGATCATCATTTCATGAAAGACATATCTACAGAAAAGACTTATTTTATCAAACATATATAAAAAATAAACTAGGTCTTGACTATCCTTTGGTGTTCTTTCTTGGACAGTGCTTGTATGGGAGAGTCCCAGAGCAGCAGCAGCTCTGAGCAGTTGAATGTGTATCAAGCAAAGTGACATTTTAGACTATTCTGTCAGCTCAAGGTTTCTAAAATTTATTATCTTGTACTCTGATTCTACCTACTGTCATATATCTTTGACACAGCTTCTCCTGGAAATGGCCAACAACACAACATAGGACTGATTATGTTTTATATTTACACACCCCAAATAATTTCTTGTCTGAGAGGAACTGCAAGGCTGAATGCCAGATTCAATGCTTTATTTTTTGAGTAAAACATAATGTCTAGGGAGAAACAGGACAGGAGCTGGCTGGAATGCATGTAGGCATGAAGCAGATTTTCAGAATCCCTCCTTCTGAAAATGTTGTTAGCAATGACGATTCGTGATCACCCTTTCTAACTTGTTTTTTCCTTTGAGTTGTGTCGTGACTGACTATATAGAAAATCCAGAGGTTTAGATGCCAGTTAGCACTTGTCTTCTTACCAAGGTTTTCTCTACCCATATCAGGTATGATGAGGATCCTCTAAGACTTTGGTGCAGAACATGAACATTTTAACAACCTGAATTTGCTGTGATCCTCCAGCTTCAAAGATAAATAAATCCCAAAATATTCACAAGTCTTTCATCAAAACAGACCGTACAAGGACTGGATCTAGCACCAGAGTGAAATGCCATGCAAAGACTTAGTCAACGTGCATCAGTGACACAAAGTCCCTTTAGCCTTCTGCCTCCGCCAAGCCCCCCTAATGCCACTGACTCATACAGACAAGCCAAGACCCTAAATATTTTTCAGATTGTGTTTTCCATTTCCTGTCCACAGGCCTATTTTTGGTATTTTCGTATGTATTTTATGAAGAACTTGGGCACTACTGGATGAGAGCATCATTGCAATTGATGCTGAATGTAAAAGACTCCTGGGTCATTAAATTCTGATCATTGCTCTTACCAGCAAGTGCATTACATCATCCTTTCACAGGCAGATCAGGTTCCACCTCAGAAATAATTAGCAGTTGTCCTACTTATTTTGGAGGCCTTTGCAGCTTGTTACTTCCTTCATCCAGTAGATATCTTGCACCCATGCTGTTTTATTCTAGTGGTTTTAATCTCTGCAGTTTACCCCAATAACGATCCTATCCTCTTTTGCATCACTAAGCAAGCCAGACTCTCTTCACATCATCTTCTTTATTCTTCATTCATTTGATCACCCGACCAACCCTTTCTCTCTCCTGTCTGAATTCAGCTGGGGAATCTCTCAAACCTGCGGTTTTGTTTTACAACTCATTATATCCATATATGTCTCGATAAAACTCATTCATTCCTTCTAGCTCATTGGCTTTGGGATGGCTTGCTCTTTAAATATGTAATCTGGTAGATCGTGTTTCAAACCAAGATTCAAATTACCTTGCCGAGTTCCAGGGCTTAGACAGTGACACGACTATCTCTGCTGATTTAGAGATAGCTAATACACTTACAAAAGAAATCATCTGTGGTTTTAACTTTGCAGTGTTTTATGGTGCTGGTTTGGGAGGATAACTGTTATGGGCGGAACTCCAAAGCTACATCTGTACTGCTTTGTGGAGTGTTTTCTGAAATATGGGCCTGTTACAGCTGATTGCATCTGCACTGCACAGAGCTTATGTAGATTCCTTCAGAGCAAAGTGGCTGTAACATTAGTGGTTTTATGCAACCAACCTAAACAGCATTTTGTTGCATGAAATCCAGTGTACATATAGTACTGGGGTGAAGTATCAAAGCAAACAGAGGTGATTAAGGATACCTGTTGAATAGAGTGCCTGGAATTAACTATGTCAGAAACATGCATAGGGTTTGTTTCAGAGAGGGTTAGTCTTTTCCCCTCTGAAAGGGCCTCTATTTATGAGGTCTCATACATGCATCAAGGATTCATGGAGGCTCAGGACCTCGGAGAGAACTGGAAGCAAAGTTATTTGATAGCATTGACATATCTGGATAATACAGTCCCAATAAATAACAAGTTTTTATCAGCGTAGCCTGAAAGCGTCTGGTGTCATTTTATATAAAAATTTGATTTCAAAATGTTTGGATCAATGAAGGAGGGAAATGCAAAAATAAGTCCATATTTCAGACATAATCCTACTTCTGTTAGTTATAGCTGAACAAGCAGGGACAAATTCTGAAATTTCTGTATTTAGTCCTGAAATAGCTCATCAAGAGTAAATGTAGCTCTCTGTATTTAGTATCTTGAGGATCACAGCTGTTCCATATCCAAATAGTTCCAAAAATCCACATTTGTCACCTGAGAGTTATACAGGGGCTTCTCAGTAACAGCAAAAAAAATATTTTAGCCTATAATGTTCTTGTTTGAAGATTGCTTAGAAGAGAAAAATTCCACACTGTTAATGATGGTTTACTTGCTTCCAATTTATGTAAATATAAACAGTGCTCTTCCTGACTCCTGAAAAGATTCTTTTTCCTTGGTAATCGAGTGTGACAATTTTTTTCATTTTTTTCAGCTGTTCCCACATGCATCCATTGTTACCTCCGTGACTGCAAACTGTGAGTAGACACTCATTTGGAATATTTACATTACCTATACTGATGTTTATTAAGTATGTACCTATTGTTTCACTTCTTCATCTCCTTTGTAACCTAAATGCTACTGAAAATATTTCTCTTATTCCAGTTGTGTTTTCAGTCCCTAATCATGTTGATTACCCTTCTTGGGACAACTTCTATTTATGTTTATGTGTTTGAAATGGACCACGTGCAAATGACCCCAGCATGGGAAGACACTCTTTAGCTATTCTGCAACATATATCATCATTCTGACTTTTCTCTAGTATAAGCTAATTTCCTGAATGACTCTGCTGACCCCTCTACTGTAGGCGTATTCCTGTGAAATGCTTCACAAATGATAGACAGGATATGGTGGATTTTTCTGAAATGGGCCTTTAATTTGCATAGTGACATAGGGCTAACAAAGCTGGGATTGTGCCATGAATATTAGAGGGGTTGATAAACTCAGATGCCCAGAAAAACAGATAGAATATGCTACCTTTGACATTAGAGAGGAACACTTATTCCCAAGTGCCAGTCTTAGGTTGAACGTGTTTCATGAGAGAATCACTTAAAACCCATCCTCTTTAATAATAGTTTGTGGCCAGAAGCCATAGTATAGCAGCTTTATTTGCCTGTTTTAAAACATGATAGAACAGGTTATTTTCATTCATATGTGTACAAGGGAGGAGGGAAATGTGTGTCTGTGTGCCCTTCATACTAAATCCTATTATAAGCCCTTCATGAAGCATTAATATGTAAAAGCCGACCTCCCGCCATCTAATCTAGTATAATAAGGGCTTGGATACATTATTAATTTTTGTCACACATCTGAGGCCTCCTTTTATCAACCAAAACCCCCATCCAAATCCCTTGTTGCATCATTAAATTGTGAAAACAGCTTCATCATTCATGACAGAAAAATGGAAGGACCCTGAGCCATATGGCAGAGGGAGCAGCAGTACCAGCCACCCGTAGATGTTTCCCCAGTCCCCTTCTTGAAGTGACTGGTGCTTAAAAGACCCTGCAGTGCAGGGTGACAAAATTGTCTTGGGATTTTTGTCCAGTATTGGCTTCTTCGGATGCAAACAGGCAAACCCAACACCAGTGCCTGGGATTAGAGCCCAGTTAAATCTGCAGGATTTTGGACTGAACGTAAAATCAAGGGTTGGCAAGTACAACTTTGGGGGTTCTCTCTTACAGTACAAGGTCAGTTTATGTCTTCAGAAGTTGGCTTTTGTCTAACCATCTACAAATCCCCTGGTCATGTTGTGAATTATACATTGTTTGCAAATCAGAAAAGCACTCAATATGTCTGCCTGCTTAAGGGGTGTGAATAATTTCTTTTTTTTAAACAGAAAAACGTAAAGATGTGGAGTTCTAGGGAATCTTTTTTTCTTGTATTTCTAAACCAATACTCTACCTCTCATGTTTTATGCTTGTTGCCATTAAGGATGAGTTAGGGAGAAATACTCTGATTTCACTGACACACTAATGACACAGTTTCAGTTAAAATCTTTGGGACTCTGAGATGAGATGCACTGACATACAGTTGTCTGAAATATCATTCAGTGTATTCATGCAAATAATCCTATCGGATTACTTGCTGGGAAGAAGGATTTAGCCCTTAATAATAAGATGAATGGCACTTTAAAAACAACGATGAATTTACAGTGAAAGGTTGGTTTATATATTTTCATTCAGGTTAGAATGTGACAATGGTGAAGAGTTCAACATAGATGAGAGATAATTGCGTTGCAGAGAAATTCAGTATAGTTATGTAGTGACAATTTTTAATGTGAATAGTGCCTGGGTTTGCTGTTTAACAGATCATGAGAAATACATCTTTATCACAGAATTATAAGGTGGCTTTAACTTTTTTTAAATTGTCATTATATTCTGTCCTTTGCATTTCTTTGTGTAGGAAAGTTCTAATGTTCGAGTATACATAAATGAGCTAAAATGGTCATTCAGATTTATTTTACCAAAAAAAAAAAAAGTGTGTGATTATTGCAGATCTATTTTTTAAAGAGTACTTGGCAGGTACAGTCAAAACCTGCATTTCTATTTTAAATATATTACTGAAAACTTGGGAATTAATTCTCTATTTTAGCTAATCTTACAATGACACATTAATTTCAGATGATCTTTCCTGATTTACAGAAAGCATTTAAACTGTTCACTTAGGAAGTCAGTGAGGAAATACTGTGACAGCATTTTAATAATGCTTTTGGTAGGGCAAGGGATTTATTATAGGTTTGCAGCATGGTTTTTAGAGAATGTTTAAAGAGTTAAAATATAATGATATCTTCTCCTGAGATGAGGTAGTAAAACCCAGTACAGTTTCACACCTTTCCACATATGTGTGCCACCACAGCAGGTAGTTTATTCACAAACAGCTGCAGCTTTGCAATAGCATGAATGTGGAATAGGAAATATTAAATTAAATTAAATTATTATATTTCTAGATTAAAACCAAAACAAGTGCTTAGATTTAAGGTCTTCTAGAATGACATTCACTATGGCATTAACCCCTTTGTTTCACTTGATTATCTCTATATTTTACTTAATTATCCCTCTACTGAAAACATTTTATAATAGCTGTCCAATAAAGGAACTTAACAGACAAAGAAGAAGAATCAATTATATAATTTCTCTGGTTGGACCAGTGATGACTGTTTCTTCCACTATATGACATGATATACTATCATCTCTTAAGTCATTAAAGATCTCTAAATCAATCTCTAATTTTTCTACACTCATATTAATATACATGTACCCAAATTACCCACAACAATCCAAGATCATTGTCATTGACCTAAATACACTCACTACACTTAATACAAAAAAATAACTATCCCAGGATTACATCAACTTCCTTATTAGAGCAACATGTTGAGACTCATGATGGATTTCTGGTCCTGCAGATCCCACTCAGTGTGACTGATTTCCATCACTCCCTGATGGCATTTTGAACTGGAGTGTCATATATGTTAAACAGAATTCAGTACCGAAGGGTGTTTAATACATCATCTGATTGACTGGTCTTTTTTGACCCACGAGTTTATCAGCATTTATATGTATTTCCAAAATGGCTGATGAAATGAGAAGATCACAGTAGGTCTTGTTTAAGGACTAATACATTATCATAATGGTATCTGAATCTTTGGAAGGTTCATAAACACTAGCCAGTAAATCATCAGTCTCCCAGTGTGATAAATATCATTAGTTGGGTTATCTGATTATGCAAAAGACAAAGGGAGGAGTTTCATCACACCATGTGATGACCCTGGCAAATACCCCCAGTAACCTGGGGTCCCTGTACAGCACACAGGCAGAGATAGGCATATTCTGGGAAAACACAATGCACCTGAGGTTTGAAGTGCTTATCAACACACTCAGTTAAATAGTATAAACCTTCCTAGAGGAGCTCTGAGTCAAGAAAAACTGCACTAGTTTCCAGTTTGCTATTTTCAAAGCATCAGAACAGCAAAATCTGTTTATAATATAGTTGTTAAGATACTACAAAAGAATGTAATTATTAAACGTCATTTCTGAATTTCATATCAGAATTCTGCAGTCATTGCATTGTTTCAGAACATTTAAACACCTTGGCCATTGATGTTTGAATGCATTCCATTTAAATTAAATTTTGAATGATAGAGCTGAAGAACCACCAAACCACAAATTTCTTTCTCTTCGTAAGATTTCAGTCGCTGAGAATGATGACTGTTTGGGTTTTTTTTAATTTGTAAACATTAGATTAATGCTGATTAGGCCTAGAAAAAGAGCTTTTCATGGTCTAAGCAGAAATTCAGACTAGGTGGGTTTGGAGGACTGTCAGGATTTCATACTCTTTCTGTTTTCATTGCATCATAATCGTATAATGACAACCCCTCTGGTGGGAGCCTCTGAAATGCTGATATTAAAACCTGCAGTTTAAAAGCATTCAAATGAGATGTATGTGCTTAAATGGCATTAACTGCCATTATGAATAATAGCTCAGCTGATTAAACAGAGTGGATGCATGGTATTAGGGCATCACACTGGAATTTTCATGTTTTCTTGTATTTTGCAAGGAAAGATACTTTTAAATAACGCAAAAGCAACTCAGTTCCTTTTTCCTGAAAACTCTGCTGACACTTTTCAAAGTCCATTATGATTTAGAGAAAAACATAGACTGAATCCCTAACAATCTTAAAAAAAAAAAAAAGGTCTTACTCTTTATTCACTTTTTGGGGAGAAAGCTTTGCTATTGCTAATCAGAAAGGGTTGTAACCAATAAAAATTTATATTAGTTTGGATTTGTCTCTGGAATCTGCTTGTCTATCTTGTCCCTACAGTCTCAAAAGCTCTAAATCATAGCCGATTTTCTCTCAGTAAAGATAGTTACGTGAAGATCTCTGCAGGGACCATGAATTCTATTCCCAGTGTACTGCAGCATGAGGAGAAGGGCACTTTTTTTAGTGTAATGCTGTACCTGTGTTCAAACAGAAGTAACCTAGATCCATTGCAAACCTGCATGTCCATGTGACAAGATGCCTTCTCTAAACTATTAAATCCTGCTCAATACTCTCTATCATTGTGCCATGCTTAATTGGTGGCAAGGTTAATTGTTCATTGAGAACTTAACCCTGAGAAAAGCTATAGCTGTAATAAATCCTACACATGGGACTCTGCATTGCGCTTCCTTTGTTCCCCCAGTCTGCCGTGGTCAGCTGCACAGTGCTTTCATACCAGTATCTTCCAGAGGCAGATCCTCCTCTGTCAGAAGAGGTGTCTAGCCTCTTGTGGCAAAAGGGAATCCTCTTCTATTTCACACTACTCAAGGGATGCAAGTTTAAAGCTTCACTGAGTGCAAATGACAGGGCACCCGAGGCCAAATCTATGTCTTTTGAAAAAATATGTTGTCTTGCAATGTACTGAAGGTTCCCTACTCCTACCCAAATCAGTAGAGGTTGAAAGTGTTCATGAGCGCTGACCTCTGTAATATACCAGCCCAACTTCTACTGACCACCTGAGAGGTAAGTGCTCAAGAGATGGGTTGTTTCTGAATATTCTCTGATATTTTTTAACACTTTGACCTTATAAATACACCTCTTTTAAATAAAGCTTTTTTCTTAGTGTTGAGCTGAAAATACTCTACAACAGAAAATTCTCAGTGATGCAATAGGAGATGAAATTGAGACCCAAGCTATCCAGTGCAAATTCCTGAGAAGCTCCATTTACTAACCATAAATATGTAAACCACTAAATCTTATCTGTCAGAAGTAATGGGCAGCTGTGCCTGATAAGACCAATAGGTCAAGGCAGAACAGAATAACCATGCAGCAGCCTTGAGTTGTACAATTAACAAAGGATCTCAGTAAAATTCTACCCATCAGTTAAAGAAAATATTGAAGAGGTCAGAGCTCGGGGTTGCTAATTCTTGATTGGCAGTAAGCATTTTAAAACACGGTCAGAATCAAAATAAAGGCTTCAGCCCAGCTTGAAAGCAATTCATTATGTGTAGAAGGCTTTTTTTGATACCACAGAAGGGGCATTTCTTGCATGTGTTATACCACAGAGAAACTTTCAAATTATATCAACCCAGTTCCTATAGTTGGTTGCTAGATTGAATCTTAATGTCAGGCAAACTCAGTGTCATACACTCAGCAACTCCCTGTCAATAAAAAATTAAGCTCACAAAAAGAACACCTTAATCCTCCTCCCAGTTTTCTTCCTTGACACTCTTAGGAGCTGGGAGTCAGTTTTCCATGTAAGCATGATCTACATTTCCAGGGAATGAATCGCTTGAAAATTTCACTTTTTTTTATGCTTGAGAGTGAGTTTCTCAGGGATCACCTGGAATCTGGTGAGGCTATTCTAGAGTCTATTATTTTTTACATAGAGCTGGTGTGAACTTCATTTTTTCTGTATAAATTCAGACTTCTGAATGCAAATGAAACCATTGACACCACAAAGATATTCAGTGAGATTTTTGGAGGGGGGGGGCGGGGAAAGTTACTTGGCTGTCATCCACCACAGTGTGAAGGGAACAGTTGTGGCTGTAGCACAAGACATGTAAATCAGCAGAGATGTATATAATGTCTCATATTCTGAGGGTACTGTAGGCCTCTAGACCTGCATAGTCACTCGTCTGACTTCTCACGCAGTTTCTTGGTAAGGGTATGGACATCAAGGCTTGCACCCTATTTTGAGTGCCCCTTTACCCTACAGTCCTCCTGTTCATTTCAATTTGAATGTGTAGATATGAAAATCTCTTTGTAGTATTCAGGAATTGATTTGTATTTTCACCTCCTCAATACTCTCTTACTTCAACTACCACATCTAACTACTCAGCGTTCTATTCCCTGCCATTTTTATCTACAAACTAAATATAAATCACAGCTACTATCCATATTTTACTGTTTGATATTACTGTCATGTATGTCAAGGCTAGTTCTGTAATTAAATCTGTGATTTACATACTTGTGTCAAAATTGTCTCAGAGGCTTCCACGATAGCAAAAACTAACCACTAATGTGTGAAAATTGCTGAGTTAAAATACACCCAGGTTAATAACTGGAACTACATTTACTGTTGTAAACGTAAATGTTTGTGAAGAGGGAGAAAAATTGATTCAGATACTCCAGGTTGTGTGTTTCTACTACTGTTTACCTGCTAATGTCCCTGTCATTGTCCTGCAAATCTTTGTAATTGCAGCACTTTAAATACGGATTGATCCAAATGACTTTACTAATGTTGCTCAGGTGAATGAAGACAGATTTTTGACTCTCCGAGTCGAAATTCTGCAGTCTTTACTCAAGCAAAACTCCGATTAATCCTGAGGAGTTACAAACTGTGTAAAGATGCAAAAAAGCTCAAAGGAGGGAAAAAGGAAAAGAACCCTTTAAGTGGCTGTTAATTATTATTTGAAATAGCCTTTTAGGATTCTGAAAGATGGCACTTGTAAACAGGCAGGCAAGAGATGCCTCTGTTTAACAAATGATGTATTTTGGTTTAGCTGTTTTAAAAGGAGGGATATTAGGATTATCTCAGTTACAGAGCATCTTTCTATTAGTAAATACCCATTATTTTTAACACAGGTTTCTGTCTAAAAGATCTTTACCTTGAAGAGAGCTTTTTTACCGTAGCTCCCCTCTCTCCACCCCCTCTTTCTCAAACACACACGAGTAAGCTTGTGTAAGATGCCAGGCAAAGCCTCTCTGTCTGTCCAGGCCTGTCTTTGCTGTTGCACAATCCTGAGAAGAGTTAAAGGTATATATTGCTGATTTTAATTTCCATTTACACTTAGTTTGTTTTGAAGAGTGGCACTAGGACCTTTGATATTTCTGCAAACGATGAGTCTGTGGCATTAAGCATGGATGTGAAAGCCTCATGTGTCTTGAATACTCAGTGGATCTAATTAACAGGTAGAATCGCACCCTGGGTGCTTGAAAAACTGCCAGACACCATAGAAACGAGTCCTTAAGTCCTCGCACCATCTGCACTTTCTTTTCATTGCGGATGTCTCATTGAAACGTGGTTTTCGACCATTCTAAAATCATTTGTGCGTTAATGGAAAATTCCCGCTGATGGTTTTTGTTTCCATTAAAACAAAAATCATAAAATTCTTTCCTTCGACCACGATAAAGAATCTCTCAAGGTCTGAGGAAATAGCGGATCTTTGGATTTGCCTCTGAATACGGGCTGTGTGAATATCATTGCCACAACCTCCTTAAATGACTTATTAGAGGGAAAAGAAGCCCACAGGAGATATCCCTCGCAAAACGAGAGGTTTTCTGAAGGTAGGCGATCAGTTCATCCTCCCGCCCGTGTCTCCAAATCTCGTAAACGCATCCCTTCCTCTTTTTAACACGAATGCCTTTGAGCCGAGGCCGGGGTTCTGCAGCGGATGCCCAGACTCGCGGGCCCGGAC
>WUAM01000305.1:2883588-2933107 GCA_024336885.1 Actenoides hombroni
CGCGGGGGCTCCTGGGGACCAGTCGTAAACACCGCCTTTCCCCCCCACACACACACGCTCTTCGGGGCCAGCTGGAGACCGCGGGGGTTGCTGCACGTCGGGGCGAGTGCGGCTCAGCCGTTTGGACCGTTTGTGCGGAGAAAGGACACGGCCTTCGTGCAGTCAGTCGCACTTCTGGAGAACCAGGGCATTCACTGCAAATAACACTGCTCTTGCTATAAATAGATAACATCTATTCTGAAGGTATATTTATCTCTCCATCCATCTTCACTTAGCTTATTTTATATCATATTGGGCATCCATTAGTGACTGCTTTCTCTTAAGCACTTAATATTTTCCATCTCTTTTGTGTCCTCTGCTTTCACACCCCTTAGTAGGCCAACGTAACATTTAGACTTGATTTGTGGTATTTACAGCCCTGAAATGAGTCGAGCGCATTCTGAACAGATTATTTTTCTTTCCAGAATCTAGTAGTAATTTTCCGACTTTAATCACTTTGAAGCAGGCTGAAGATGGAAAACGTAACATTTTGTTCTAAGTCATAACCGTTATATTTCTGTTAGACTTCATGTTATTCTTAAAGTTTCTGTAGATTTGTTAATTAAAAGAAAAAGAATATAAATTATGCTCCAAACAAATCCTTCTAAAATTATCAAGCTCCTTCAATTGCCTAGCTGGTGACAAAATGTAAACAGAGTATTTAAAAAGTAAGATTCCCCGATGAAAACGTGTGCTGTAGCTTCAGTCTCCTAGGAACAACTGCTTTTTGGATTTACAGAAATGGGGTTTTCCGATGTTGCCCTCTGGTGGAGGCTTAAGGAAGTTTTACAGCAGCAAAGCACCTCTATAGAAGAAAGACCAATGATTTTAATATTGAAATTCTCGTGTCTGATTTTGATATTTCTTTTCCAAGTTGTAAAAGAACTACAAGGAAATGGAGTAGAAAATAAATTCAAACTATATGTAATAGCAATGTTGCTAATTAAAAGCATACCCCAGAGCTGATTTCTAGAGCACGGCCGGTACTGGCTGTGGTTTCCAGCGCAGGTTTCGGTGCAGCGCCTTCACTACCGTCACTACCGTCACGCTGCCAGCAGGAGTTTCCCCAGCACATGCGAGGCTGCGCAGTTACATAAGCAAGGCTTGCCCGTGTTTCATGGCTCCAGTGTGCCATTGCAGATGCTCAAAGGAAACCCGTATGAGTAGATTTTTCTGAGGGGCAGCAGGCACAGGAAATTGTGTAGCAGGGATGAAATGCGATTAAATTCTGGAACACAAGCCTTTCCGAAAAGTACTGAGCACTTTTCTCAGCTGGAATTTGAGAATTGAATTCTGTAGAGAAAGGCTGGTTTGTTTATTTGCATGCTGCGTGCAAGTTGCTCTGGCCATTTTTTTTAACAAGCTCAGCACTGTCATGGTTTTTGATGCAGACTACTAAGTAGAAGCAATAATTATTATTATAAGAATAACCTTTAATAAGTAAATGATGACTGATCTGGGAGAAATAAATAATTTATCATGTCACACAAAAATTAATGTAAAGGCCATATGAGACATTCCTGTGTGTCTGCTCTTAGGAGAGGAGCATTAGGTGGTCATTAATTGGATAAAAAATGGAAAATAGCAGGCAACCCTGGCATAGGAAAATGTGATCGTGATTAGGCTGCTGCTGTAGCCATCTGAAGTAGAGATTTCATGTCTATCACATGTTATATCTGGATATTACCAAGTTTCGGTTTCACACAAGGCACTAGTAGGAGCGGTAGAAACAAATATCATTACTATTATATGTACAGACTTGTCAGTTTTTTTAACATTATATAGTAGTTTTTTAACCTTGGTAGAATAATCCATTTCTAGAAGAAACAACACATAATGTACATCATCAAAATTGTTATCAATAATGATTTCTATAATGAACACCTCTCACAGACTCCTGTCACAAAAGGCCTAATATACCTTGATATATGATAGCTTAGAGCTTGGAATGGGCTGCTGTGTTTCAGATGCCCCCATTCAGTTGCTAGAGAATTATTGCGTTGCTTTGCCAGTAGCCTAAGAAGCACAAGAAGTGCTAGAAGACAGAAGTTGCCTAATAGGTTTTCAGGATGATTTCTAGTTTTAAGATAAACTGGAAATAATTTGCCCAGAAACCTCTGTACTACCATAGCTGATGAAATACTCCAGCGACTTGTTAACACCCCCAGTATCTGGAAAGTTGCTTTTGCTTTCTAAGAAGGTAACAATGGTGATTTAAAAAAGAAAAGAAAAGAAAAGAAAAAAAAGACATAGAAGTAGCTGAAAGCTTTTTTATATTACAGAATATCTTGGTTTTAAACATATAAATTCATGGTGTTAACTCTAATGGCAGTGCCTGATTTTCAGGCAATCCGAGGTGTGTCAGGCTCGTGCAGCAGGGCATGTTCACTGTCGTGTTGAAGCTGTTGCTTCAGCCCCCTGGTGGTAAACGTCATGAATGCACTAGAAGTGCAGGCAATTTTTATGTTCTACTAGTACAGCGGATTTCACTGTGAAAAAATTCAAACCACAAAACTAGCCAGTAGGTGATTTGCAGTTACTATGATTGGGAATTTTCCCTTTACATTACATAAAGATTTGCTTGTTTCCTCCATCCTCCCTTTCCTCTCTAAAATCTAGTTTGTTTTTAATATTAACAATGAGATAAAAAAAAATAATCTAATAAAAATCCACCCAACAGCAAATGTTATTTAAATGATGAAAGCAATCATATTTGTATTAAAAATATTCTTTTTTTTATTTGTTATTATTATTATTATTTTCCTATTTGTGGAGAAATTTCACAGTATTGAATATATTTATCTTAAAAGTAAATGGGGATGTTCTCAGATATCACAGGAACATCTGTTCCTTTGAATTCCTGTACTGCTCCCTGAGTTAAACGCAAAGGATCCCAAAGGACTTCAAGCCATCTGTCATGTTACACACACAGAAATGCACCTATCTCTGGGGGTGAGCCAGAGGAACAATTCTCTGAGAAGAAAGAATTCTCTCACAAGAAAGCTGTGCAACACTTGGTGAGTGGGATGCAACTACCCACAATGAAATTTAGCCAAGGCTTGAGGCATATTATCCTATCTTTTATTACTATGATAGTTAAAAATCTTTTATATAATTATTTTAGTTTTCAGTGATGTCCATTATTGGGCTGTTAGCAGCTTAGGCAGAGCTTTTACACAAGAGTCAGTTTGGTGTTAGAGGCAGTCAGGTCTCTTTTCACTGCAGGGAAAACCTTGAGGGAAGCGTACAAATTAAGAGTGTATTATGGTGCCTTTTTATTGCTAGAATTAGAAAAGCAGAAGCAGATTTTATAAGGCTACAGTAGTCCTTTCTTTTCTGTTGACTTGTCTCTTTATTTTAAAATGTATTAAGAGAAGTCTGGGGAGGAATTTCTGTTGATTCGGATCACAGGTTGCACTGATTTGAAGAGGGCTTAAACCTTTTCTAGACCTCCATTTTCTAGGAGAACTGTTAAAGAGATACCAAATGTAACTTCAGATATATTGTTTGATCAGGAAACTATTCCTAGTGGGGAAAAAGTCATAATAGAAATTTGGAAAATAGTTGTGCTTAGTACAACAGGGAACTGACATCTGAGTTTGTGAGCAGACTCTTGGACTAGTGTTGGGTCTGGGATTGATATTACAGCTTGAATTTGTCACTCATTTTTTCCATGCCTCAGGTTTTTTTGGTTATGAGAGAGGGAGAATAATCCGTCTTTAGGACAAATATTGATTTGTCTATAGACTAAATCAATCAAAAATTCATAAAATGTTGTGTAGGAAGAATGTGTGGATATTCTATTACATGTAAAGGGGTTTCTTTAAGGAGAAATACATACCTAAAACACATACCTAAAATTATAATACTAATCTATATCCAAAAAGTGTAATTTTCTAGTGATACAGCCAGCCAACAGACCTTCACCATGAGGCTCTGCCAGAACAGGTTTCAGTGATCTAGGGACACATGTATTTTCATCTGTTATACCATAGCTTTTCTATGTAGAAGGATATTGAGACAGTGTGTATAACTGTAGCAAAAAATAAATAAGGAGGAAGCATGTGTCTTTAGTTGATGTTTGGGGTTAGTGGAGTCTGTAGAGATTCTCATGCTTTCCTAAGAAAGAATCAGTTTCAGGGAGGCATCTATCTATTTATCTATCTATCTATCTATCTATCTATCTATCTATCTATCTATCTATCTATCCATCCATCCATTCATCCCATATTTCCTTCTTTAGTTTATTTCTTGACAAGCTGACAACCATCACATGAATTCAAGGCTGAATGTAATCACATTTCATATCTTACATTTCCTTGGAATCCAACTAATAGAATTGTCTCAAATTTGGATCCAAAGTAGGAAAAAAAGGAATCTGGGTGATTTTCTTATGTCATATATTTGCATCTGCATCAGATAACACTAATCCAAGCTAGCAATGCCAGAATATACTCAAATGACTAGTGTTTTAATAAAAAGATTCCCATAATTTTATTCGTAATATGAAACCAACATTTATTTATAATATGAAACCATTGCTTGTTCTATGAACATCAGAATGAATACATCTGACTCCCTGTGGTTTCCTGTCTTCTGTAACCCTCCTTTTTTCCCACCCCTCTCCTCACACCAGGCCCTGGTCAGGATCTACGAGAACTCCAGTCCTCCCCTGCATGTTCCCTAGGATATTCCTGTCAGCATCCTTAGTTCCTGCCATGTCACTAGCATGCCTTTTCCCTCTCCCTCATTGTGTCTCTTTTATTCTTCTTTACAAAACTGCTTTTGGTAAACTATTTTTTACTGAAAACTGTGGGGATCTATTAACTCTGGCACTTTTATGTTTCTGACAAATTTGACCAATATAGGTTCAAGAGTGATTATGAAGGCACAAAAAAAATGTGTAAGTCTCATTTCATTAGAAAACTGGATTGAAACAATCAGTGTTAGATGTTGTTTTTGTTGATCTCATGTTTCATTCATAGAGGAAGTTATCTTTGATATCTATTTTCTGAGAAACAATTCCTCTGCTTTCTATAAACCACAAAAGTTTATACAATCAGTAATTAAGGAGTGATAGATAGTTTCTTTGGAGAACATGTCCATGGTTTGAAGAAAGAAAAGCCCAAATGTTCTTTTTCTTACCACAAGATGCAAAGGAAAACCAAAGACCGTTAAAAGGTTTTGAGGGAATCTAAGCACAGACCTGCTGTTTCTGTTGGTTTGTTGAATACGTAAGATGTTCCTTCTGCCCCGGAAACATTAAAGCAGCACATAATTCAAGATGACAGGAAAACCTCTGCTTTATTTTAGGGCACTGCTAATGAGATCAAGGTGATTATTGTGTGTTTCACAGGGAAGTGGGAAGATTGGGGTATCATATAGCCAAAGAACTCGACCCATCCAGAACTTAGTGTTCTCTAAATGTAACTAAAAATATCAAGTTCTCAGTTCAGATCCCCTTTCTAAATGGCACAAAGAACACCGTCAAGCTCAGGCCACATGTGCATTTCATTCCACTATCTGGTGTATAAGTGTAAATATTTTATATCTATTTTATCTTATTGTTTGTTATAAATAAATCATAGATCTGGTGGGTCAACTACTAGATTTCACTAGAAGAAGCTGTGGCTCTAAATGCTTTATGCACTGCCATGGAGTGCCGTTAACTTTGACGGTTACATGACAGTGGCACTGCTCTGGCATGATTAGGCTCTACTGGCAAAAACTGAAATGGGTAGAGTGCTTCTGGACCCTTATTTAGCACCTTAATTTTATATAGAGACATACCAGATTAAGGACAGGCACATCCAAACATTTAAGAGCACAGTTCTGATTCACTTCCAGGTCACTTCCTTTCCTTCCCTTCCCAGGTTTGTCTGGATGTAGTTAACCATAACTTCAAATGTTTCAAGGAATACCTCTGGCATATTCTGTTCTGGGTCAAACTGAGCCCATTGATTCTGTGTGACTCAGTCATTGTGTGACTAGTTCTGATGTCTTTAGCTATTCCAGGGTTTCTCCTACAGGGGTGATGAATTTTAATTATATGTTTAGTGGTCTATTTACAGGACTTGGAAGCTCAAGCAGTTCAAAAGACTTATGCTGAACCTTCAGCCTTTACCAGGCTCCGGGTTTCCTTGTCTGTCTCTTAAGTTGTCATTTTCATCGTGAAAACCAGGACAAGCTTTTCTGTCTTTTGGTTTTCAGCACAACAGCCCTCAGCTTAACAGCTGACATCTACTGGACATTCACCATGAACTTTAACTGCATTATGTCTGATTATTACAACTCATTCTGTGGTTGAGCCACTTTCTGTCTCCCCTGTGGCAAGGATTTTCTGGCTGTTTCTCTTTTCTACTCAAAAGGCACTGTTTTATGGGCAGTTCTTAACTGGCTTGGTTTTGTTTTTGTTTTTCCCAGCTGGAGAATTGATCAGTACTACCATTAGTGTTCTCTCTGTGTGCTGTGGTGTATGAGATCTGAATTCCACTCTGTTTGCCAAAGCCAAACACTAAAGTGTAAATAGAAAGCTCTTATAAGACAATGCTACTTATAGTCTGGTTTAGTGCTACACAAATTTCTCAATGCATTAGAAAAATGACAACTTAGAGGAAGAAAATGACAAATGTCAAAGTATCTGCTTGGGCCTCATTTATATCTAACTCAGCAGGAGGCTGCAGAATATCAAGAAAGGAATTCAGGATTTGGCCTTCTGTATGGAACGAACTTTTATGTGCACATTGTGTTTTACCAGTGGTCTCTCTTTAGCTGAGAACCCTTCCATACACAGTTTCACATCCTCTATGCTCACCTTTCAGAAGTGCTACCAGTTCTTCAAAAATTGTCTTACCATTTGGTTGTTCTAAAGCCCTGTTGAGGAGTAGGTGTTTTGTAGATATTAATCCTGCTTTATCCATGAAAAATATATGCTACAACCAAGAAAAGATCAAGACTGAGATGTGTATAAATATGTAAGAAAAGCTAGGCTACGAGTACAGCTTTATTGCTGTTTGCCAGGTGTCCTGAGATCACACCCTAGGGGCAGCAGCTAAGTAATTAAATTCTGCAACACATAACTTGTTAAATGTAGTTGTTTGTTTTCTTGTTCTCTTTCACTTAATATTTTCCTACAGTTCCAAACTGTAGGTCTTTGTGTATAAGTCAAATAAAATCACTGGAGCTATTTCCAGTACAAAGGATCTAAATTTTCTTACAGTGATCTGAATCATGCTATATGTTTTCTATGCAGATAAATTTTTTTCCTTTATCATAATAGACTGACTTGTAACTCAGTTAGGAAGATACTAGTTGTACCTATTTTTGGTTTGGTTCATTTTGTTTTGGAGTGAGGCATGTGTCCAGTAATTGGTGTGAGACTGCCAATTCATTCACACCTACCATGTTGTTATATATTCCTTTTATTTCTGGATGTCTCCTGCTTCCTGAAAGGCTGAACACATCTGAAGCATTACAAAGGCTAGATTTTGTGGCTTTTGGAACAACAGAGTTCATGTTTTTTTCTCTTTCTCTTAGGAATAATCACGTAATAATTAAAGTTCTGAAATAACTACATATCCCCAAACTGAATGGCTGGAAAGCAAGTAGTCCCTGAAAATCCATTCTGTCAATCACGTCTTCTTCACTTCCAAATCCTCCTTTACTACAAGGCCCCCATGACTTATGGAAACACCTTTCCCTGGAGGTAGCTTATCTTTAATAAAATTCTCCACTGAATCCAGGAGTTCAATCAGTCTCATGTTACTGAGTCACTCTTGGTGAATTGAGTTGGTCTTCCGCTTTCACAGACAAATTTCCTTGGCAGGCTGCCCATTTCTTTCTGTTTATGACAAGAATATTAATCACTCTCAGAATGGTGCACGCTCCATCATCAGTGTGTATCATAAATCACTGAGAAGTGCTTTCGCATCTGGTTAACATTACACCCAAGGCCGGTGCATGCCTTCCCAGTCTGCATGGGCATCTTTCCTTCGCTCGTGTCTTGTACCTTGTCTAGTGTTCTCCAAAAGGCTTCGTAAATTGATTGCTTGCCTTTCCAAAGCTGCCCTATCCTTTCCAGCACTTCTAGCAGACTTCAAAATGATCCTCATTAATCCTTCTCCACTAAAAGGCTGGGTGACCAAACGTACAGCCTGAAGGAGTTGGCAAAATATGACCGGTGAGGGAAAGAGAACAGCATTCTCTCTTACAACCATGTGGGGCAGAGGAGGGGTCAGATGGTGTAAAAACCAGCCCAAGTTCCTCAACTCGAACTTACTCTCAAGGAATATGACCTCAAATACAACAGGGCTTTCTCACAAATGCTAGGATTTTTGCGGGAAATCTCACAAAAATTCACATTCTGGAATTGCTTTCCCAAACCACAGGCAGGTTATCAGCCCAAAAGCAGACCATAACTAGGCCTTCTGGGGAGGTGAGGAAGGTTTCTGTTTCACTTATAAATTCCTTTATTTTTTTCTAAAATACTCTATGCCTCATCATTCAATGCCTCATCTACCCCATTTCCCTGTAGTAGGGTAACAAGCAGTTTACAGAGCCAGTAGTTCCCAGTGTTTGAATGAATGTTTCTTAACCAGCAGAAGCTGGATGTCAAACGTACAGAACAGCCAAAGCACCACCTTCTCCGAGGCTTTTCTTCATTTAATCCTTGTTATTTTACAAAAGGCTAGAGGGACATAAAAAAGGTAATAATCACCTTCAAAATTAAAATAATTCTGAACAGTTGATCTTGTTGCTAAACATTTGGGCCCAGTACTGATACTCTTTAACAAATACTTGACCAAAGTGTAACTTCATCTTTTTTTTTTTTTTTTTTCTGCTAGTAGCTACTCCAAGAGAAATCAGGCTCAAAAATTCTTTGTTCTCTGTGCATCAGGCAGGAAGACTGAGTAAACTGACCATGTGCAAGAACCTTTTCCTTCTTGATTACATTCAAATACCTGACACTTCCTAGCGTTTTTATTTCTGAATTGGCCTGAGCTTAGCTCCCCAGCTAAGATCAATAGGCTATTAACCATATATAATCTGTTTGATATTATGGCCATGTGACAACCTGCACATGCAACTTGAAATGCAAGTTGAATATGAGAATTGGTAACTCAGTCTTGCAGGACAAGATGGGAGATGGAGAATCACAAGAAGTAGAAACCTTTTTGCCTTTGATGATAACAAAAAGTACTGAATACCTCTGTTCTCAATATTTTAAAATATTCCCAAAAGCATACTTCACAGCCATTTAGAAAATTTTGTATGATTTAAAGCTTTTTCAGAGTGAAAACTGAAAAAAATGATGGACAAAAATGGTGGATCAAAATGTGCTAACTCCTTTCACTGGCATTTTTAATAGTACATGGGATGTGCTAAAACATGGTGAGCCAAATCAGGACTCACCACTGTCTACCACCCTCAAGGATTTCAGTAGATACAAAAGAGATGTTATTGTAGTAGCAGACATGGTGGACTGCCCTCATTGTCGTGCAAAAATAATCTCAAAAGATACGGTGCAATTGGCTCAAATGGCAATCAGAAAGGGAAGGCTTAGGAACCACGTAGTTTCAGCTAAGACCAGGCTGCAAGGGAAAATTATGCTCTCAGAGTCCAGCATTTCCCCTGGAAGATGAAAATCCAGATAACAGAGATGTTCAGTCAGCCCCACGGATGGGATGAAAAAAAAGTCCCTAGAAAGAGAGTCCTGTGAACAGTGTCCAAGGTGGTATCTGCATTTCCACAAAATACTGTCTGTTTTCTATCCCAATAGAGAGACATAAAGCACGATGTTTCTACTTTACGTGACAGCCATCTTCTCTCTGCATAACAGCTAACATGAACATCTTGTGTTTGCCTCTGTCATTATTACCAGTTCTGAGAAGAGATTTATAGTGGGATTGTCTTCATTTTGTTTTGGGGTTTGACATTTTACTGACAAATCACTATGGTCTGATCAAAGGTATTAAAATTCACAGGGAAATTCCTACCTACTGCTTTGGATTGGCTCTATCAGAACACCTCCAGGCCCAGCTGCTGTTCCAGCATGCTTTAAAAAGCAACAAGGAACACGTTCTTTGAAGACAGTGATCCCATATTGCTTGCTTTTCTTATTCTCAAAAATACAAATACTTTTTGCAGGATAGATGTTTAACTATAAAGTTTCAGAACGACTGAGAATTTTGTGCATTTGTGTGCACACACGTGCCAAATAATTGGCATTTATTGTATAATGAAGAAACTCGCCTTGTGGGAAGTTGTTATCATCCTCTCCACAAAAGAAACTGAAGTTACACTGCTCAGCATTTGGACCCACCCTCATCAGACACTCTGAGCTCTTTGGAAAAGTGCCTGCTCCTGTGACTGTCTTTGTGCCCAGGAATGAGTCAAGTCCCTGCAGTGACAGATGGGTGAATACAGCACTGAGGAGTCTGTGTGCGCAGGAGATGGGGGGGCCTGTGCTGTGCACAGGGAGGTGACTGGTTATGCTGCATATGCATTTGAAGCGGAGTTTATCCTAGCACTGAAAGTGAAGCAAACGCTCCAAATTATTTATTTGCATTTTATTTCTTCCAGGTGCAAAAACAGAGGTAAGCTTGTTTTCCCCTTTCCCAGAAATCAACCTCTTGGATACCCCATTTCAGTTCCTGTATCAGCTGCTAATAGAATTGGCTCCGCTCTCAGAAGCAGGGGTGCCTTGCTGACAGACTAGCATTTACCTTAAAGGGCTTCTCCTACACATCTGAGTATTAACAAATCTCCATACAGGTTTTCTACATGGTTTGGCTTAAAACCTGTCTGGTCCCTCAGTTTTTCTATCTTCTCCAGTTCATGAGCCCTTACATTTCCATTTATTCGTCCTCCCCTTTTGAAGATAAAGTCATTCTAAGGACTTTACAGTTCCTTGCTGAATTCAGTTCCCTCCACATGTTCAGCAGGTAACTAGCACTTCAAGCTAACAGTAAAAGTAAAAAGCAGATTTCTTTCTGCTTTGATTTCCTCTACCCATGTCACCTCAAACGTATTTTTGTGCATTTTGCCACTTATCACTTACCATGAAACACACAGGATCTTGTTCCCTCACTCCAAATATGAGACTTTTCTACCTAGAAATCTTTGTGAAAAAAAAAATTCCTTTCTGGTGATATATCAGACTGTGGTTTTGTTCTAATTAATTAATTAATTTTCTTTAAAAATAAAAAAGTAGAGAGCTGCAGTGTTTGTCTTTTCCCAAGAAAACACCCATGATATACCCCACAGGGTCATGTCTCGTTGTTTCTCTGGCTTGAACCCACACACACCAGCTTCAGTGGAGTTGAACTGGCAGGAACCATCACTGACAGAGTGCCTTGAATTCGTGGCTGAGATACAAGGAATATTTCTTGAAATGTTCATGCAATGCGGCATCAACACAAATACCATTTTTCCCAACACAATCCCCTCTTGCCTGACATGTGCCCTTTCACACTCTGAAGTATCCTGGGTGGATGTTTGCGAGGCACATGAATCTCTAGCTGAGAAACTGAAACCAATGCAAGGAAGCTGCTGTTAACAGATGAGGGGAAGTGTAACCTGGCACATAGGATTTGGTATTTGGTACTACTACCACCTTGTCTCCTATACTGCTTCTGAGGAAGCCAAAAAAGCTGTCATGACAGAGGCAATCCAATGTGAAAGGCAAAGCAGGGAACACTTAGACAGAGCCAGGATTTTATCTGAAGAACAATACAGAAAAGCAGAAAACACTCTTATCTGTAGCATTACTGTTTGCTGACACTCTACTAATGGCTAATGTCGACAGAGAAGTTTATTCAAGACAATCCCATAGCAAAACTGTTGTGATGAGGTTGTAACACACAGAGAATCCAGTCTTCTATCAGTTTTTCCTGCTAAAAGCTTCTGTCTGGAATATTTTTATTCCTTTTTGAAAACTTACTAAAAGATCCATCAAGCATACAGCGGATCCTTCTTGCGTTCCCGCTACATTACATCAAGCACTGGTCGAGATGAATTAGTAAAAGCCATCAGCATGAGAGATGCATGGAAGTAGGTGCCATCTGAGACAGAACTTTGCCACCATAGCTTTCATTGATGAGGATGGTACAGTTCAGATATACTTGGAAGGTCAAGTGTTTGTGGTATGGGAGGACAATATAACAAAAAGACGTGTTTATTTAATGCCTCTTGAAGTAGTAGTGATGCCTCCTACATCTTTCAGTCCCCAAAACTGAAATGCTGAATAGCATTGCCTGTTCAGAATGCCCAAGGACACAGCCAGGTCAGTCAGCCATTTAAATACAAATGTGTTTCTGACTAGCTGACAGCACTGGTTTGCTGAGGAGTTGAAAAAAGAATTAAAAAGAATCATACCCTTACTAAATGTTTCAGACTGACTCATTTCTGACTGAGAAAGCGTAGTTGCTCATTATTGCAGGGGAATGTGCATATGTGCCGTCCAAAAATTGATATGGCTGCTGAATTTCACATCCTACTCATCTCCCAGCAGATTTCTCGGTACGCATACTTACATAAAAAAACATTCCCCAACTGCATCTGAATGATGTAAGTGTTGGGTAGAGACAACTGATCATTTAAAACCAGAACAAGATTTAATTTAGCTATTCCTTTTTAAGGATGCCAAGACTATGCTGCAGAGTTGTTGTGACCACCCTGAGCATGCACGAAGACAGACAAGAAATAGTAGCTGTGGCTTAATGAGGTTACAAAGTAATTCAAATATTCTGGAAATTTTTTTTTTATCATTCATATGGTAGTGATCATCATTGTTTTCCTCTTACCTCTTCCCATCTGTATAGCAAAGATTTTCATGTCTAAATGAGTCCTTTGTGAGGGCTGCCTTTGTCTTCTCCTGGTAGGTACAATCTCTTTGCCGTACCAGACGTCAGGAACCCTGACCCCATTCCCTGCATCTCTCAGCCCCGTGTTGCTCTAAATCTCCTTCTAGTTACAATCCGGGCTCTCAGATTGCAGGAGCTGCCATTAGTACACTTGTGCTGACTTCAGTGTATCTTCTGTGGCATGTTTCAGATGTTATTTTCAGTTAATATTGAACATTTCAGGGAACATTAGACAAGATTCTATTTGTTGCAAAGCCCACGTCTGGAAGACACATGAAATGTGCAGGCTTCAGTTGTTGGGATATAATTTTTTCTACATCTTGCTGTTCTTTTCTACTGATCTATTAGTGAATGGGTTACCTATTTTTCTACTCCTATAAGACAATGCATTTTACACCAGTTTGATTGAGATGCACATGTTCAAAATGTTTCTTCCGTTTCAGTGCTACCTACCACTTTTTGCATAGAATAATCAGGGACTTATTTTTAGAAAGGCCCTTTAATCTGGGTAGATGAAGACACAGAACAAATTAGATGCCCTACCTATTTTTTCCAATGCAAAAAGTAAACCCACTAAGATTGTGGTGCTCCTCTTCATTCACTGTAAAAGGTAAATGAAGGAATTCAGACTTTCGAAGGGTAGCTACAATTTCTGGGGAGAGCAAGGTATGTTCCAGGATTTGTGAATGTCTCACAAGTTACCAAGCTACTCCATCCTATAAAATATAATTGGCTTTAGATGAAATTGTGCCTCCAGTTAAACTCCATTACCCATTTACCGCAGGCCTCAATGGAGACAAGGTTTAGCTTCCAAGAGCAAAGCTGGAATGCACTTGAAAACTTTTAACACTTTCATAATACATAAATATGCCCTATATCCTGCATTGCAACTCCACCTTTGTCTCTTTTTTTCCTCCTTCCCCCCCTTTCCTTTGACTACCACTTTATGCTCAATCTTTCTTAACACTTTAGTTTTCCTTTTGATACCTAATTAAGTAACCAATCCCACCTCAGTAACCAGCACAGTGGTAGCAGCATAATGCATAATGACACTTGGCTTGTTTCAGTCTTTTCTTTCTTGGTTTTTTTTTTTTAATATAGACAAGATGGTTTTATTCATCTCATACGTTTGTTTCATTTGATTACTGCTATTGCATCTCTCTTAAGTTTATAATTTCAAAGTTAAAGGAAATGAGGTACTAAGTCTGGCAGGTGACCCTGTTCCCAGGGAAGGTGGTACAACAGGAGTGATGACATGTGCTGATGCTGTTTGTTGAGAGCAAGGCATAAACTTGATTCCTGATTCTCTGTGCTTTAATCCCAAGCCCTACACTGGTGCCAGAAGTGAATTTAAAGAAAGATTAAAATATGTAGAGGTATCTAAGAACAGTACAACTTTACCAGTCCCTTGGAAATGCTTTAGCTCTGCCATGTTTTCCAGTATAGGAGCTCAAAGCTATTTAAGTGCACGCATGTGAACCGCTTGCTCTGTGTGTGAAAACTGCGTGTGAATGACTGAGAACTTGAGAAGTCACTGCAGGTCCTGGTGAGAATAAAAACTGTATCCAGAGCATGAAGAGAAGAGCAGCCTGGCTGAAAATGAATGCGTGTTAACACACTCTTTGTACTGTACCTAAAGGAAGACAGAAGTGGCAAGTCTTTCACTGAACTGTGGCCTTCTAACGTAAGAAATTTGCAAAGCTGAATTCCCTCACAGGCTCTCTCACTCTCGTGCCAGCTCAGCCCATGGGCATTGCCTACAACATAGGCAGAGCTTAGTACAGGCTTTCCTTGGTAATTCATTCTTATGAAGACAGAAAAAGACAGTTACCCAATGTGGTTAGCAAGCGGAAGATGGCAGTCAGATGGAGGCTTTCTTCAGGAATCTGAGTAAGGAACTTGTGAAGTTACAACTGCAGGAGATCTGTATACAGCACCTAAATATCCTGCGATGAGTTGCAGAAATCTGTATGAATACTTTTCTCCATAAGGCTCTCTGGGCATTTAAATTTTTAATACTTCAACTCCTCTCTGAATTCTTGGAATTTTCAAAAACAAGTTTACAGCACATTAAAAATAAACACTGCTTTATTTGCCAGATTTATCTTATTAAATGTACATATATAAGTTAGCTGAATGCAACTTCAAAAAAAAAATTATTCCAACATTAGTGTATCATATCAGCAACATACTTAGCAGACAAAAATGCCACTCAGATTACATGACAGTACAAGTCAAAACAAGCAGTACACAAAGAACAGTAAGAAAGTCCATCTATTTTCACTCCATTCTGCTGTCTCAAACATAAAAAAGTAAAAGCATAGTAACAAAATCTTCTAGAAAAAAAACAGCATAGTGTCTCATAGTAGCACTGTTATTTTGCAGTCATTTGCTTATAACATACCACACTAAATATTTCCAAGGTAAAAATACTAAATTTTAATTGGAAAAGAAAAAAAATCCCTGATTGCATTATACTTGAAAGGCCAATTTTCTTTTTCTAACTAATTCTAATTGTTGCTTATATTACAGTTGTTCCAACACAGAACTACCTTCCTTTTAGTTAAAGAACACTTTTAGATACTTGTACTAAACACATCAAAATGAAATATTCCAACAGGAAGAATAAGCACATTCTGAATCTGACAAGTCCATTTTTCTTATTTTTGTCACTTTTCAAGAACACTTCAAGAAATGTCTATGTAGGTGAACCATTATAATCCTCTTCACACTAACAATCTTTCGTCAAAATACTGTTTAATGACAAGACAAACTACTATGTGAAGATTTGTTAGAATTATTACAGAATTATTATAGAATTATAGCTCTTAATATGACAATATATTCTCTTTTCAAGTTTCTATATATGAAGAAGTAATGCTATGAAGTGTAGATATATTTTTAAGATACACATTTCTTTTTATTTAAATAAACCGATCCCAGATTTTTTCCACTTTCTGTCGTATGATAAAACGTATGCAAAACATCTGTTTGTACAGTATTAAATAGGAAGTGATCTCAAAAAATAAGTTTGAAAGAAGAAAGAAGCAGTGATCAAAACATCAATTCAAATTCTGAACTTATCAATGCTGCACGCCAAACTAAGGTATCTCTTTGTTGTCCTTCATCTTGCTTTTAAATGGCATTATTCGTTCACAACACATCTGTTTTACTGACATCTTTTCAAGTGTAGTATATTAGGACACTTTATTGCAAGACCTGAAGAAACCAATGTTCCCTAATCAGGAATAGTGCATTTAAAGCTCAAATTTCAAATCTGTTTTCAGCTTCAATCAGCTTGTATGTTTTGCATAGAAATATCATTTTGCATCTCCCCCCCTTACCGTTAGAAGCAGTTGTCTGCACTGCTAACAGTAACAAAACCGTGAAATCTAAATTAAGCAGTTTAGTTAACAGTGTATGTGCAAGAAGCAGCAAAGTGCTTGCATTGTGTAAATTCTGATGTCACATACATTGTTACAGTGACTGATAATCTTCTTTGGCTTATACATTAAGCAGCAGAGCTAATTTGTTTATACATGCATTCCTCCAATAAATCCATTACTCAAATTATCTGAATATTCAAGAACATGGTCAGTTCATCATGAACATGAATTGCCAACATGCTTGATTTATCAAGCGAACTTACAGAACAAAGTGGAATAACTTAACAGCAACGAGAAATGTACATCTGCTTCAGTTCTTTGCCTGGCAGCCAAACCATGTGATGTTTGTTAGAGGTAGGCACTTCAATGTTAAAACTTTGCTAACAATGATGGTTCCACCCCAGACACTGACTTAAAACTCCATTACAACATTAAGGTTACTAGCCAAGTAGTGCAAGATGTAGGCTAGGTCTGCTAAAACAGAATACAGAAAGTTTAAATTGTGGATCTAGTAAACAGTCCAACATTTGGCTGATATGGAATACAAATCTAGATTTATTTTTTCTTTTTTGTGTATACTTGCAAGGAAGTATAACTTTCAAAGTGCAAATACAGTAAAATTTCTCATCTCTAGCTAGTGTACTTCAGCATGAGAGAACTCTACAGTCTGGTGCTACTTTATCTAAGCAGTCCAGATGTGAACTGCTCTCTGGGAACAGCTCACATAGCACTAACCCAGAAGGGTGCCAAGGCAGGCATGGTTTGGCTAACACTGTACAGCTACGTGTGCAGGTTCACAGTATCATGATGCCTGCAAGCACACTTTGGGAATACCTGTTTCCCAATAGTGATCTTTTTCACATCTTTTGCCAAATGCAAATAAACAAGGCACTAAGCATGGAAGTGTCAATATCTTTTAAATATACAGCAAAATCATAAAAATGCCTAACTGCTTCAAATTATAAAATGAGGGCACATTCATAAACAGCTGGTAGGTACTTTGCATAAGTAGTTATTATACATCTATAAACTTGATAACTTTGTAGAAAAGCTCCATGACAGAAGAGGAAAAAAAAATGCTTCTTGAAGATTAAAAAGAAAAAAAACAACCAAAACTACAGCAAAGCAAAGCCCCCAAACTCCCAGGCTCCTATGTAAAATGACAGTAACAATGTAAACATAGATTATTTGGCATGCTTAAAATCTTCTGAATACAAATCCACATAGAAACCATCCAGCTAGATTAATTAGTGTGGTGGCCCAGCTCCCACCTCACTGCACTGTGCAGTTGTACTCCGTAATAAGCATCAAGTACAGACACACAGCTGTAGCCCTTTGTTGGCAGTCACAGAGAATTCAAACAAAGGAGCAGCTTTAGCAAAAACTCATGTCAAACGTTATCTTCCAATGGCAGTTTCTGATATTGAGAAATAACTTAGTTGTACTTCTCCAAATTGTATACATCTTTTCAAATAACACTGTAATTGGATGATGCCACAATATTTGTATTTAAAAAACAAACTCTTTGGCAGATGTATATTTATGAAAATAAATTATGTTTTTTCTTTTTCCTTCATTAGTATGTAATAACTGAGTTCTGTGCCTAAAGATAATTCCACATGGAATTAAACCAATGTATCTTTAAAAATCAGTTCCTTCTGAAAAGCATATAGAAGTCCAAAGCTGCAAACAAACATTTCATAAGACATAGAGGATATAAAAGAAGCCCCAAATCCTAACCCCTGTATTAGGAGTGTTCTCCTATTTAAATGATCATGTCATAAAAATAATAATTCTCAGCATTTTCCACAGCAGGAGAACTCTACAATATCCTTTGCATTCATCTGGGATAAAGTCTGAACTTTATATTTAGAAACACAGGGAGGGCTTGTGGTAATGACCATACATATCCTGTTAGCCCTTTGAGGGCAATGTTCCTTTTACAGGGAATCCAGGTTCTAGGATTACAAGATTACACTTATTATTCAAAGTGACGGATAAAGAGAAAACAGTACTGAAGTCACACAGTTAACTAAACCTAGAATGTTCAGGAAGACTTTTAAAGAAAAGTCTCAAATCTTTGGACTGAAAGCAAAGGGTTGAAACTGTCCTATAGCTTTCAAGATGGTGCATACTGAGCAAATCAGATAAAAAAAAGCTAAAATGAGCTAAAACCCAAGCAGGTGTTTTTCAGCTACATTGCTCTGGATAACTCCATTCTCCCTTCTGTGGCAATAAACTCCTTTTCTGTGGCTTGTTTATCACCTTGACACAATCTCTCCTTCAGTTTTTCAAGTTCATACTCATGTAGGATTTTCTGTGTTAAATACTTCTCACGTTTTATTTTGGCTTTCACGTCTGAAGGTACATCAGGAATCATCCATGCTACAAAGAATTTGACGACGAATACAACATGCTGGAAAAAAAAAAGGAAGTCGGGAGAAATGTCATTTCTAAATGAAAAATTGTTTTATCTAACACCAAATAGATCACTTTTTGTTCACAAACGTAATAAATTTAATTTGGCTGTCCTGGAACAATACATAACAAACTATTGTGGTGTATCTGGGACGTGCACAAAGATTAAAGCAGTTCCTTTTATGCAGAAACTTGAATTCCAAACCATTTATGAATTAGCAAACCCAAGAGGCAAGTGTCAGGTTCTGAATCCCTAGCATCACTTTCCAATACCTCTGTGTGGTTTCTTAGAAAATCCACATGGCCATGCTGATAACACTCAGCTATTGAGAACTGATAAGATACAGTAGGAAAAGTGATAAGAGCACTTTAAGAACTCTCTTTTCACTTCAGAACTTCCAAGACAGTGGCTTAATACTGAAGTGCCAGTTATCCAAATTATTGATTTTGCTATTTTTAGCTAATATACATCCCTGTAAAATGCTTTCTGGAGTTTGAATACAGTGATCTCACATACAGCTCTCTAATGAAACGAGTAGGAGTGAAAGTGCTGGTCCTGGTGGTTTCATGTCTCTTCCACCTGTATAAAGACCTTTTTTATCCTGTTGTTTTATTTTGATCAAATTTAACAGTACTCAGCTGTTTTCACTGTTCTTACCCTGAGGTTAACTCCCTGAAGTTAAAAGACCCAGTTATAATAATCATTTAGGACATTTGGTATTACTTGGGGAAGGAACTATTTTATACTCTCAGCAATTCTATTTTTTTGTAAATACAGAGAGAATCTGTAAGGTACCAATTTCAGAAGGAAATTTTGTTGGCAACATACCTCCATAATAATTATAAAGGCCAGTTTTGCAGCAAGAATGTGCCAGAACTGCATAGTGTGTAAGTATTTCCTCTCATGATCTGGAGGATATCGATAGTCTCTGTACCTGTTGGATACAAAAACATGCAAAGGTGAAATGTCATCTTCAGTCTGAGACAGTCTACAAGCTCAGTGACACTTACAGGCAAATACAGTTGTCACTTAAAGAACCTTTTTCATCTTGTTTTAAATGGTCTGTTTCTTTTTGCAGTAAAAGGTCACCTCTCAATTTGTTTCTATCTTATGTTTGCTTAAACACTCTCACATTCACAGCAGCAAGGCAGAGATGAGGATGTATGAGAAGTGAAATTTTGTACATAGGGTGTTTTTTTTTCCAGGCAATGATCAAATAACACAGGACAGAGTGATGGAATGTATCACACAGTAATGGACAAGCATTGAATAAATGTGACAATGTTGACAGATTATGGACTGGACAGATGTAGGGTTTAATGGAAGGACAGTCTTGAGTAGGTGTTTTGCACTCATGAGTAGAATAAAGACTCCTGGGACTTTAAAGCTAAAACATCACACAAACACAGCTTCTTCTTCAGATGTTGCCGTTTTTTTACTTGGCTCATTTGTTTGGAGATTTTTATTTTTTTTTCATCAAATCAATACTTTTACCATGGATTTCTCTGAAGTTCTTTCTCAATTATTCTATAACCTTCAATGCTGCTTTTAGCAAGAAAGGACTATTTTTTAATGAAAGCAGGATGGCCAGATTCTTGGTGGTATTTAGCACAATACCATATCTCATTCTCGGCCTGGAATCTAAACATCCCCTTAATGATACTTCCTTGTCGACTTAGGCATTGCAGTTTAAAAACCTTTGAAAATATACACTTAGGTTCACAACCTTAGGGACATAAATCTCCTCCACCGATCAAAAATCAAAAGTGTAATTAAGCAAACGAAAAAGCAAATAGATGTTAGCAATGAGACACTCTCAAACCAAAAAAAAAGGGTGATTTTTTTCATTACTGGCATGATCTCTTACCATCTCAAGCACTGCCTTGTTAATAGCTTAAATGTTACCTCTCACACTTTAGAATGAGGAGAATGATGTAATTTTATTTCTAGTGGACTATGTAGATCTGCATTGACCTTTTAGGCTGTATTTTACATGAAGAGCTAAAATATTTATTATTATACCAACCTGCATATGACCAAGTTTTCTGGATTCATCTTGGGCTTATTTGTGTCAGGAAAATCTGAGATTTGAAAGACTGACAAACTATTGTTTATGTATCCAGACATAGGCGAGTCTTCACTTTCAGAATAAGCATAGTAGTAAACTAAACGAGGAATCATATCTGATGTGAATGCAACAATAAAAGCCTGAAGAAGAAATTGGAAAAAGAAATTCAGGAAGTGGCACACAAAACTTGAGAGCAGGTTCATAAAGGGCTTTTGGTACTGTGACTCTGTGGCATAACCCAGGATCTTTACAGCAAGCATGAGCATGATTAGGGCACTGCACCTTGGTAAAGATGCTGACTGCAGCCTCTGCTGTGAGGACCAGCACATAGTGAACAAAACATGTGAATGGTCCTTACAAGAAGCACCAAATCCCAAATGCACCCTCACACTAAACTGTCTCTTAGCTGTGAGAACAGCACTTTTCAGTGAAAAAGGAGATGTGGTTTTGAGAAAGGATGAACTCGAATCCAGTGTGTGATCACTTTATGAAAGAAGGGGAGACATTTTCTTCATCTGTCTTTAAAAAGGAAATGATGGCAACCAGGACATTTTGCCTGGAAACCTGATATATTCAAGATGCTCCAGTACCTTGCTAATTATGTAAAATCTCCAAGAGGGTTTGTTGATTAAGACATTTGCAGATTTGATACTGTTTAATATTCTACATTAAAAAGCAGCAACTCTTTTGCTCAGCAGTCCGCTCTACATGATATTTAAGATAGCATTTAGTTTCCAGTTTATAAAAAGTACTCTGAGTCACTGCCCCCATAGGGACATCCAGAAGCAGGTGAATAAGCAGAATTCCTCTCTAATAGGCCTCATAGTGACAACACAGAAATGTCATCTAGCCAACAGAATTAATCCACCTGTCCTGTTCCCTACGGTCCCCTCTGGGCAATCTATTTGCTCATCAGACTAAGCTTCAGACTGGCTTATGCCATTCCAAAATGCTGGAAAACACAGACAAGTGAATGAAAGGTCCAGTTAAATGTGGACTGGGAGCTGTGTGCCATCAACATATGGACAAGCCAAACCACTCAAATGGTTTGACCATATCTCCACAGGGTAACATGATAAAGTGAATACTGTTGATGAAGAAGAAAAAGCATCAGCTGATTTTTAAATCTACAAATTCTGAGTAGGTGGAAAAATCGAAGGTGACATAGCCCAGTTAACATACTTACATTAGTGACAACAGACAAGATGGCCATTCCATTCAGGATTTCTTGCCAAACTCCTATGCTATGTGCTTTCGCAGCCACAGGTCTCCTGTACTGAGTGGTTAATTTCCAGGAGTCTACTCGAATCTCCAGGATATTATTCATCAGGGCAAGAAGGGGAGCCAGGGGAAAGGACGCCACAAAGAGAGTAATGAATCCAAACTGAATGACTGCAAGGGAGAAAAGAAAAGTGCCAAAATCTGCCCCTACAAAAGTACCCTCAGGGTGACAATGAAACATGCAAGTTGTCACTCACAGACAAATGGCAAACTTCTGCCAGGCTGCACAACAAACCATCTCCAAGCTTGGCCTGAGCTAAGTGACAACTGCCCAAGCCCTTCGACTTCCCTAGTCCCTTAGGGCTGCCATGCAGCAGAACCCAAGGGAATGGGGCATTTGGGTCCTGTCAAATGATGCTCCCTGCCAGCAGTGCTGGATACCAAGTCTTTCATGGTGCTGCAGTTCTCTCATGAATGGAATATAACAGTAGGACAATGGGAATGTACTCATATATTAAATTTCTGACTTATGAGAGAGGAACAAAACCAGGCTAATTTTTCCTCTCCTGAAGTTTGTACAGAGCAGGCCTGTTCTCCTTTTACTTATCAGCTACACTCCTAAATGAAAAACAGGAACTACTTTTACTTTTATTACAACCTTACCTTCACCTATTTTTATTGCTTTAGTCAAAATATTAATACCAATTTTCTATGTAATAGTTCCACTGTGGAGTCTTAGCATTAGTTTAAGAATTGCAAATAAAGTATATAAATGACCCCTTTAGTCATTACCAAAAGGAAATGTTTCTTGGAGCAGAATGTGACAGTCCTCACTGCAGAGCCAATACTGCCACTAGATTCTAAAGACAGGAAACAGAACATCTTGTCTGGTTTAGGCAGTGGATAAAAATAAATTCCCACACACCAGCCATCAGCTCTTCCATGATTTCAGTTCTTCTTCTTACAGGCAACAGAATTCTTACTAGCTTAGCAGCACCAGGGCAATGCTGGAGAATACTGGTTCAGTTTTGATTCAGGAAGAGCAAGGACACCTATTAATAGGCATGGCTGACAACACCTATGGTTCAGAGTGTATTAATTTCACAAGATAACAGTCCTGTATGACATATAATAAACAATAATAAAGCTACACATCCCTAGGCAATCCAGAACACCTACAGTTACTTCTGTAGAAATAAAACAATACAAAGGTCCACTTTTCAATAAATTTTGTCCTTATGATAGACAAATATTAATATTTTTAGTGTCTTGTAGATTTAGTTTGGCTTCAATTTCTAGTTTTAGTTTCGCAGATATTGTAACATAATTCATATGCCAATTTGTTGACATTACCTTTGAAAAATCCTACTCTGTTATCCATGCTCCCTCTGCTGGTCTACTGGACCATATCAAAGCACTAATTGGTGCAAACCTAAAACTAAACCGATTCTCCCTGATCCAGCTCACAGATATCATATCTGCAGTACTCATCCTTACAGGACATTTGGCACTCATCCCATACATACAATTTCCACTGATGTGAGCTGAGAACATGCCTGTGAACAAGAACAGAACAGACACGAAGACAGCTGGCTGCACTGAGAATAATGTTCCCCATTCAAATGAGGGAAAACAAAGAGTCTTTGCAGCATTTCTGTGAAATTCCCTGCAGTCTAAGATGCAAAGGCAGCTTTTTTTTCCAATTGAGCTGACCTATTTAACAATTTCCAGCAGTTAATCGTCTACTGTTTACCAGATGAAAGTGGTGGCATCAACCCATAACAATTAATTGAGAAGCTATTTTTTTGTGAGTGTCAATACAAGGTGTCTTGTCCTCGATTCCAAATTATTTTTAAACTTACCCATTTCTAGATATTCATAGAACAGGCCTAAGGCTCCAAATATCTGCAGATCATGGTCTTGCTCCCAGCGACTGTATAAATTTTCTGGATTATTTCTGGCTTTCCGACGTCCCCACCAGTTACAGATCCAGCTGCACATGCAGAAAAAAGTTAACAATGCGAGAAGCAGATCAACTATCCCCCTGTCTAGGCCAGCTCCTTGTTGCAGTAGGCTTTAACAAGCATGACTTTCACAAAAAAGAGGCCAAATATCTTCTATAAAATGAGTCTATTTGCCAGAATTTGTGCTTAATTTACAGAATTTTCCTTAGCTTCTTCATATAGTAATACTTATTATCAGTCCTTCCAAGAATTTCCTCTAACATGGACATCTGAGTGTAGGAGATCACTTACGGTACAATGGCCTCCTGGATATTTCCCCAGATTTGTTTGCCAGCCATGACTATGGTGAGCTGTGTCGTCAGTTCTATCAAACAGCCTGCAGGATCACACTGGCAGACACAAACAGGGCATTAATGGACATAAATAATACACATTACCCAGATAAACTATGTTCTACTACTGTATAAATGAAAAAAAGAAGAGTTCTTAAAATGTGTTATGACAATACTTAAAATTTTCACCCAGACTGCCAGCTAAGATACCCTCTCAGGAAAACTGTTACAGAAGGGCTTTCAGTGCTTAATGTGCTTGATACAACAAACACCAAAACATAAGGACGATTTGAAGACAGAGTAATCCAGAGATGCTTCATGCTGACCACCATGCAGATACACAGAGATGGCGCAGCAGGATCTGCACGCAGCAGCCAGCCCACAGCCCCAGCAAGGTCAATCTATGGCACTCAGATCTCTCGTAACACCAGCCAACCCTGCCCTACCAAACACCTTCATTTTCTACTCATATCCCTACACCAGAGGTGTTTAAATACCTGCCAGTATCTGGTCTCTGCTGTTTGCTGAGGATGCTAGTCTTAACACAACTCTTCACTGAGGCCTTTCTAAGAATTTAGCATCCAGAGCAGTATTAGGAGATGGTCTATCAATAAGTGCCCTGCAATGCACATTGTGTTGTGCATTAAGTTTTTCCTCCACTATTGACTCCCAAGCAATGCTTCACATTAAATATTGTATTTAATCTCTGTACAAATAGCATAATTAGCAATTAAATGAAAGCTTACATATGTGTCTCTTACCAAATGGTTTCTCTGAAAATGGGAGTGCCTCAGAAAGCCAATAAAGAACCCCCAAAAGCCAGAGACCATTTCGATTTGTACTAGCTCTCTTCAACCTAGAGGATAACTGAGTATTTCAGGAGATCCACTGGTATTTCAGGAGAACTGGGGACAAGAAAAGCTTTTCAATTTTCACCCTTGTGACTGAGAGCCACAGATTTTCACTGCTGGTGCTTCCCTGACTAGCAATAGCAGAAAGAGCTCTTGGAAGCCCGTCCGTCAGCCTCAGGACAGCCAGCTGAGGTTCAGCTCATTCCAGATCAAACCTGCATCTGGCAATTTATAACAGTGAAGGTTGAGGGGGATGAAGAGTTTAAACTAGTTTATTATTTATTTCACCTTAATCAAGAAACTCCTACCTCTTCATTTCGCCAGCGATTAAACATGTATGTGTAGGCACCTGGGTAACCAACAAACTTCCCCTTGAAGAAGGCCACGTAAAAGCAGGATGAATAGTAATTGACAAACTGGAACAGAAACATTTTCATAGTGAGCCTGTTCTCATACTCCATATGAGTTCTGGGAATCTCTGTGGAACCAAAAAACAGTAATTTTATTTTCCTTTATGTCCTTTAAAAGGATACAGATTAATAAATACTCATAATGCACAACAACCTTCTGTCTCAAGGGAAAAAAAAAAAAAGAAGAAGAAAAAACCCCAACACTGTAGACAGTTCAGCAGATGGAGTTCCTGCCATTAATTTACAGAACAATGCTCTGAGTAGACAGGCAAATGAAATTAATTTTTGAAACATTTATAAGCTTCAACTTCCCCTTCTCTGTACTGTCCATGAGCACTTGTCCAAAAATTTCACACTATTTTTAGGAGATTCAAGATGAATTAAACATTAACTAAAAGGGTCTTCCAGATTATGAAAACACTCTTAGCAAAACACATGATAATTAATTTTTTTTCCTTTGTGGTAGAGAAGTATGTTACAATATTGTTTTTTTCAATATGCTGTATGTGTGTAATTTATATTGAAATCAGAAGAAACAGGATGGGCCCTCTGCCTCTGAAAGATGGGACTTATAGTGGAGGGAAGAACAGGGAAGGCTACAGGCATCTCGGTGGTACTGAGCATCACCAAGCCTTTGCTTAAGTCTTTTTTTGCCTTCGTAATCACATTCTCCATCACGTTTACATTTTTCAAGGTAGCAGGAAACCCCAGGCACATTAGTGGTATAACGTCCTGTTAAATGAAAACATATAACCAATTCAAGCTGGGAGAAAGGGGAAGAAAATACACCACAAGCCTTCACATCCCTGTGAAATGGTCAGGACCTGGCAGACGTGTTGAACTCACCTACAGTCAAATTATTTTATCTATGCATGTAAATTAACATTTCCAAGCTTGGCATAAGTTTGCATGCCAGAAGGTATTTACTAGGAACCTGACACCAGAAGGTACTATAGAGGCGGCAGTACTTAGGTGAGGTCCTCTGCTGAGGCTGCAGATCATTAAAATATTTTTATTGTCAGTGAACTGTTCAAATATTTACATCAGACAGGCAGGGTTCAGAGTTCCAGAGGTAGGTTATACCTGCACGTCTGAACGCATGATCTGGCCTAACCTTTTTAAGGAATTCGATAGTGAAGAGAGCTTGAACAGACCCTCCTGACAGCCACAGCCACCATTTCCTACCCATGACCCAAGCAGGCCTCTAGGCCTGCGCTGAGCGCAGCTGCCGCGGCTGCCAGAGGAGGGCAGCAGCCCCACAAAAGTCAACACTGATTCTCCCTCTGCAACCGTAACCACAGGTAGAGCTGGCACTTAAGAAATTAATCCTCCACCCTTGCAAGCAGCAAAATAACACTGCTGAGTCTTCATGCTTATAATTCATGCCCTTAAAAAAAACCAAAAACCAAACAGATTAAAAAGTGATGATTTTCTGTTTGCTTTTTTTTTTTTTCCTAGGGGCAATTCTTTATTACTTTTTCTTCGGTCTAATTTCGCCCAGTGAGATAAGCAATATAGATCTCTGAGACAAGAGATGGTGCGTGGTAAATCAAAATAAACCCAATACAACATTCCATTAAGTTTCTGCAAGAAGCACCTTTCAATTCTTAATTCCACTTGTAAGACCTCATAAAAAAAGATCATCCAACCGTTTTTATGACAGCTATACAATCTACAAATACCTAATACTTTCAGCTCTCCCCACACCAGGTTGAATATTCTGCAATTATTTCTTTCATTAAAGCACTTGCAGGGACTTGTACATCCAAATCATTATGGGTAAAAAAAATAAAATACATATGAAGGGCTTTAGGGAAGGCTATTTTCAGCAAGCACACAACAGTCAAACATAAAATCTGCTACAGAACTAATAGATCTTTCTGGGCCTGCCTGGTGGCTTCTCTGGCTCTGGAGTGAGCCTACTGCAGGTAATGCTACCAGTGGCTACAGCCCCAATGACACATCTGGGGCCCAGCTTCTCAACCTCCTCAGTCTCTGCCTTCAATTAACTCCAAATCTGAAAATCTAAGGGACATAGTGCCAAGACAAAACCCTGGAGAATATGCTGTCCTAACCTCATCCCCCAGCCTTTTCCACTGAAGTAAGAGACATGACTATCTAGTCTTTTGTCTTGTAAACGTGGCTGTGAAATCTGTCATCTAATTTTAGAACTTTAGTGATTCCTTGAAGTTTTGTCTTTGGGTGCAGTGCTTACCCATGTCAGTAATCCAGATGGCTATTCTCTCATATAAGAAATTCAGTATCATGATGATGACAAAATTGAGGCACGAGGCTGTGACTGAAGTTGCCAGCTGAGGGGTCAGTAACCCGCTGATGGGCTGTAAAGTTTGAGTGTTCTCCATCAGGCTGGCAAAGGCGGCATACACTGCGAGGCGATAGACGATGACAGCTATCATGCTAGCTATAATCAGAGACACCTACAGAAAAGACAGAGATTTGAAATACCCTTACAGCTCAGTATACAGTATAGCTATATACAGTATAGCTATAGGCATGCAACTCTTGAAATAAGAGGTAAATCATTCATGCTTTATACTTTTTAAACTGTACTCTTTATGGGTGTGAGTTCAGCAGCACTTCGAATTTAAATTCAGAGTACACAGGCAAAATAATTTGTTATATTAGATACATTAAACCCAACAAAATTGTTTTGTTAACATAAGAAAAGGAAACAATCTAATACCAATACTAAAAAAATCCACAACAGTGCAGAAGGATGCAGACTCGTAGAAATGGAGATGGAAGAGACAAGTCAGGTTATATTATCCACCCTGAAACTCACTCTGCAGATATTTCTAAAGAGGAATATGTAGATATTTCATTATAGTGAATATTTTTTTTGCCTTTACTACAGATGTCTTCAGTATGGTCTGTTAATAGCACATAAACCAGAGAAAAAGTTATCCCTCTGCTAAAATATCCAATCAAATTACTCATTAATGACAGATTTACAAGGCCTTTTTGCTTTTTTATTTGAATTAAAGTGCATTTGGCATGATAGCAGGGAATCTGCAGGACAATAATAAATGCATGTGTTAATATGATTAAAAGCAGTTTGTGATAATGTCACAATTAGTGATGATCAGCAACTTTGATATATGTTAAAATTATGATTCTAAAAGATGCTCACCCAGAACAACACTGTAGTTCCCGAGATGCAGAACCGCACAGCCTGGCTAGTTATAGGCAAATAAGGCTCCATTTCCTGAAACAGTCAAGCAAGCACAGCACAGTTCACAGATCCATAATCTAATTCAAACACCAAGCAGCACACAGAGCTCTCATCAGCTGTGTGGAAGTGCACACATCTGAGGAAAACTATTCAGAACCGCCCCAGGGCAAAAGGGACATTGTTTTGAATGTGCCACGGTGCGGAGGGAAAGAAAGATCAGGACAGAAGTGGCCATAACAATTCTAAAAGTAAAGATAGTACTTAGAAAGAATGGTTAAACCCTTGCAAAAATCAACCAGTAGCTCAAGGAAGAAGACCACCTCCTTCATTAGATGGACAGCCAGAACTATTACTGTAATGCCAGGTCAGCTGTCATACAGCTCTGAGTCCAAAACTGCACTGAATTTTAAGAAATTCTTCATGTTGAGGTTTCTTAAAATGGTAATTTGCTTGGATGCTCTGTGTTTTTCCACAAAGCCAGAGAGCATTTTCATCCACTCCTTCAATTTATTATTCTTTAATTGAAGAAATGGCTACATTAGTCACCGATCTCTGTGGCAGCATCAGGCATACAGGTCTTACCCAAGCGAGTATCCCCATATAGCACATGAACAATTTCCCATGTTCGTGTAAAGTTTTCTTTTTTGCAACCAATTCTAATTCCTAAAATATCAGATTACATGTATTAAGGACAGATCGTTTAAGAACTAAAGCCAGTCGAAGAAGATTTAGTGAAAAATAGTCTGCATTTGATAAATCTTTGGGACAAGGCCCTGTAGTATCCTTATGCTCCTCTTGGACAAAGGGGCACTGGTTACTACAGGCAAATGCAATACTAAGTATATTATCAGTAAGTATACTGAACCATGAAATGCTTAGTTTGTCAACAGAAGATACCGAACCTCTAAAATGGTGGTGAAGGGAGTTTATTTTCTGTTGCACAAAAGCCCAGAATGTGCTGAACCACTCTGTCATAACGGGGTGTAATTGCGCTGAATACAACAGCTGCAGCTGAGATGTGCGTTTCCCCCAGATACAACCAAGCAGTAGCAGCTGCTTTACCAGTGATGCTTCTTGATGGCAAGGTGGTGATTTTGTTTGAAGTGTCATGTGTTGTTCTCTCAGAAGAGATACAGGCAGTATCTGCCCAAGTATACTTACTAAACACAATTATCAATACTGTAGCCTTGAGTCACAAGTTGTTTGATGATAACAGTTAAAGGCTCTATTAACAGGACTATAAAACAACCGCTGAAGATACAAGCACAGGTATCAGGCTGCTTTACATAGGCTCATAACATACATATATCCCATACTAAGAACAAATCTTTCACACATTCTAGGCTATTTGGCAAGTTTTCTACTTTAGAATGCAATGCAGGCAATAATGTGCCATGACAGAGCACAAGTTTGAATAGAATACTTCATTATTTATGAAAATGGTGACTCTACTGTAATCAGCAAACCCAGATGTTAGCTATGATATAGCTAAATAGCTTAGCATCATGACTGAATGAGATGTTAATTAAAGCCCAGTGTGGCTAACCTGTATGGTTTGCTATAACTGGTTACTGATAAGGATCATTGCTAAGCCCTGCTGCACAAAACTTTCTGAAAATCCACCAAGGTAATAAATCGATGTGTCATAAAATAAAGGATTGTACAGTCATTGATTATTTTTTTTTTTGTTATGGTAACTGTTAATGCCTATTTAGAAAGCACAGAACAGCGCAGCATCTCACTCTGAGATAAGAAAAATATATTACAGTCAAATTTCTGTTTTCAAAGTCCAAATAAACCATCCTACCTAAGAGGTCTGCATGAATTCAGAGAACAAGCTTCTCCCTCAGGACAGCTGTATAAATGTACCTCACCCATGCCATCTTTGGCTGCAATCTGCTGCAGTGATTCACCTCGCCAGACTACAGGATTTGGTCCATGCTCTACGTAACCACAGCCCACAAATCAGCCCATTACTTCCCTGTCCTCACAGGACTGCCCTCTGCTGCAACTTGAGGGCCGTGAGCCACCTGTGTTTGACTTCCCTCTGCTCCTTCCTTCAACTGCAGCACAACCATCACGGTTCAGATGGTTTTGGTCACTGCGTAGCCACGTGAAAATGTTGAGATTTTGAGCCTGAGCATACACAGGGATGAAACCCAGAAATCAAATGCAACAGGAAGACATTTGTTTACAATTAGCAGAACTAGCTAATGAAAAATGATTTGCCAGAAACTATTTTCCAGAGCATGCAGAAATTGTTACCTCATCAGAACTACACTCAAAATCACAGTGCATAGTTACCAAAGATCTCTGTGTTACTTGTACAAGTTACAGGTACAAGAACAGCAGCATTAATGCTGCATGTGCAGAAGAGGAAGGAGAGATAGAAAAACTGCCTCTCATGAGAAATAGGATTAGTGTATCTATTTCCTAATAATTATGGAGACAAGCCCTGAAAGATAGGGCTACTGATTATGTAAGAATGATTCTTCCCATATTCTGGCTAAGCTTCTATTTCTTTTCTGACAACTGTGTTACTTAAGTGTACTTATGACTAGTGAAAGTAAGGTATTTATATGCAGTTCTAGGAAGAGGAAGGATGATTTTAAAATATATCAAATTGAGGTGGTAGATGTTGTTTTGGAACGCAACCATCTGATTGTAAATTTGTCAAGTAACTTCCGTCTAAATTAAATCTAAATGAAGACAATTAACATCTAGTTAAGTATTTATACAGAGCATTTAACAAAGTTAAATACTGTGGTTGATCTCAATTAGATTTCAGACAAAGGGCTTTAGCAACCTTCATCTCTCTGGCATTCCCCAAGCAAAGTAGTTGTGTATCAGATGCAAAACCACAGTCAGTCCCATTTATCTATCTTTAGATCACGATGACTGCTTCTTCATATGTTACGTGGGTACAAGAAAAACTGCTTTTAAAGGCCTGAAGATTTCAGAGACTTGAAACATGGACATTGTAAAGCCAGTGTTAGCCAAGTGAAAGTCATAAACTTTGCCTCCTGTCTTAATGTATCAGTTTCCAGTGGAAATTAAAATCAATAGAGGGTAACTAATGAAAGTTATGCACAAACTCCAGAGGCAAAACTGCCATGGTCTCATTTATTCTGTGTCAAAAGCCTAGATAACAAAAGACATCTGCAGAAAGAGATTTGTGGTCCAAGTAATGGGGCATGCCTGTCGTGTGCAAGAAGCCGTCATACTGACAGCCTTCAGCCTGGAAAGCAGGATAGCCACACTGCAATGGCCCTGCACTAGGGGAAACAGGCCTCTGTATTTATTGACACTAACACAGTTATACTGCTTTTGGCAGTTAAAGTATTCATCTCTGATAGCAGTCAATCAAAGAGCACAAACCTTAGCACATCAGCTGGATGCCTTCAGCGAGAAAACGCGTTACCAAATTCTGCTTCGATATTCAATGCGATCTATTGTGTTCAGTGAGGATGAACAGCCAAAGTCACTGCTGTCATAAACACTGCTCTGTGGAGATGTTATAGCTGGGGGCCTGCCCTGCTCCAATACAAATGTGGCATTGCTTATGCATGTCACACGAACCTTTACCTAGCCATGAGATAAGGACTTGTTTCTGAGACAGAACTCACACTATCCAACTGCCAGCAAACAGCTGAATTTGCATGCGTGTCAACCCAGCACATGCATTACCTGAGTTACAGGATTCTTCTTCTTTTGGGTACACTTTGCCTCGTACTCAGGCCTCAGCTGGAGTTGTTGCTGTTCCTCTTCAAAATCAACCAAATCCCACTCATATTTCAGTCTAGCTTGCCGTCTCTTCCAAAATTCCAAGAAAAGTGTAACTGCAATTTGGAAATGTTAAAATATAGTTAGGAGAGAAGTGAACAAATTCCCAAGCCGAGTTAGACATTTCTGCACTGGCTTCTATTCTGTATTTATTATTTGTCCTCACCGTGTGACCCATCTATTTTTATTGCCTATTGAAGTTCACAGCTAAGACCATAATATGGATTAAGTAATTTGTTAGCTAATTGAATTCCAGAAGTGGATGACAAGGAAGATGTCAAGACTGGATATGGGTATTTCCATGGTTATGACAACCGTGTTCAATTACAGTTTAAGTACTTTTCATATTCAAATAGCAACACAGAATTAACACTTCAACTAATTGATTGTATATAAAACTGTAATACATAAACAACTATTGCAAATAGGCAGAACTGGTTTCAAGTAATATGTTCAAAGATTTCTGTTGCTTTTTCATGATTATTTGAGACCACGGTCATTTTAAAGATGGTGAATGTCTGATGCTTTTCATATGATCAAGAGTGAGGCTGGCTTAAGAAATTTTTAAGAGACTAAAGGGATCTGATTTTATATGTAAAGGAAACAACTCTAAAGATTATAATACTATATAACATTTTAAAAGTCCTCTATAAAACTACTTTAAAATGTAATCCTCTAGTAATATGATCATTTTTATTTGAACTGGAGCAGCTTTACTGTTTATACAAACAGGCTTTTTCCTGTTTACACAGGAAAGCTTATCTTCTGCAGTTCTAAAACCTTTTGCTGATACTTCCTGAATGACTAATCCATGTCACTCAAATGCTGGTGCTTAAAACCAAAAAAAGCTTAGTAAAACAACCATACAACATCATCTTACTCAAACTGTTTTTGAGAATTCTCTATAAAAAGAGATAGTGGCTAGATCCTTCAATAGATACACTAATAATTAGAACACAGAGATCTCTGTGTGTTAATGAAATACCTATACTCAAATTGAAGATTTAATTCTAATATTTCATACAAACAGTATGAAACAGGAGACAAGGTATTTAAGGAAACGAGAAACAATAACTACACTATCCTGCATCTATAAACCTTAAACTCTGTGAAGAAAAGAGCATTTATTCAAGACAATATGATCTTTAACCATCATTTGGTGTGAAACCATAGAGTCAGGAAATCCACCTATTTCTGCATCATCAAAACACACTGTAATGTATGAACTTCACTGGAGTAGAAATTGTCTAATTCTCATCACAGAAGTGATGCCAGTAAAGTGGTAGTGATGGCCCACCATCCAGTGCAAGGACACAAAAGCTCTCTATCCCTCACAGGGACACTGATAACATGTGGGGCTCAGCAGAGAGGACTCTAACAAAGGACGGTGTAAGGTTGGACCACTCTGTCGTAGGTTACTAAGGAAGGAAACCAATGTCAGCAGTTAACAGCCGTTAATGTTAGCAGTTAAATGTTGGCCATTAACAGCACACAATGCTTATGATATCCTAGATATCTGCTGGAGATTGTTTAGTTTTGTGGGGTTTGTTTTAAGACTAAGTGCCCTGTAACTCTGAATTATTTTTGTTCTTTCATCACTTTTGCATCTCATGCAGGATATTAAAGCAAAGCCATTTTTCTCCTTCTTCCCATTTCCAGTGTCACCCTCAGCCAAGATCTCTTCATTGCTTGACATAAACATTAAATGTACTCACCCCATATGCCCATGAAAATAGCAAAAAAGAGAGTTGCCACGTTGTCAAACAAATGAGAATACTGCAACAGAACAAACAGGAACAGGTCACTACCAAACCAGCTTCCAGTATGAACAAAAATGACAGCCTGGAGAACCAGATACAGACCTCTGAGGACTCACAGGTGGTGTTTAACCTCCAGTAGTCACATTCTCGGTCACAAAGAGGGCACATGATTATCTCTCCTCCAATTGCAGGGTCACAGATTTCTTTGCTGAGGAGAAAAACATTGTACAGTATCTGTTTTCACAGCATCTTAAGAGCTGCAGTATGAAATTTATTTAAAAAAATATAAAAATTAAGAGCTTTATTTGTTCAAAGCTCAACATTTGCAGCTTCACAGAGAAGATGCCAACTCTTGTCACATTCACTGGTGTTAACCTGTGTTTGGTCAGGGCAAGCCAAGAAACAGAGCAGCTGCTGCAAGGAGAACTAGCAATTCACTTGGTATTATGGGCTTTCCAGTTCTATCAGTAATGTATCAGAAGCCTGTAAGGAGCCGTACTGCACGTGCACTACTTTCAGGAGAAAGATAAACCATGTTATTTCTTATCAGATAAGTAATGTGTTCAAAATATCTTTTCTAAAAGCACAGGCATTAATTCAGCTTTGCTGTCTACAGCAAAATTTGCTAGTTCCATTTAACTACTAGAGTGGGTGAAGTTTACAGTCCTATGATAGTCCTTCAGTATCCAGAGAAATCTGAACATGTATAGCAATATTCCCAGGTGAATTCTGAACCTAGCTCATATCTAAGTCTCTAAACGACAGAATTCAATAGAAGGGATGAGAATTTTAACCTGTTATTCATTTTTTATGGTTAAACCTCAAAATTTTTCTGGAAGCCTTCTAATAAAAAGGAGCATGAATGAAATGTTCGTCCCCCTTTCCTTTCTGAAACCCGCAGCACACTCCATACCCCCCCTATTGTATTGAATACAATAGATCTTGGGACCCTTGAAGAAACAAATACAATGCTTATTTAAGCAGAAAACTCTGCCTTCCAAGATACTGGATTCCTCTTTGATGGGAGAACACCACTGATCTGTCCTGCACTCATGCTTTTTTCGTAGTAGAAATGATGACCTACTCAGAAAGATAAATGGACTACTCTGCAAGACAGATTACATTAGAAAAGCTTAAGGCAACAATAAACACTGGAAACAAAGAATTTTGAGAGATGTCAGTGGTAGTTTTATGAATTTATGTATTGGAGATACTCCAATATATGCCAAATGGCAATAAAATATTGCTTTTCACCTACAAACTGAGTCTTACTAATTAATAGTCACAAGTTCTTAATTAGTTGTCCACCACCACTTCCGTCAATAAAGGCAGCTGAAGAACAAATCTGTCTGCTCTGAGAAGTTTGAAAAGCTTGTTAACTTTTTCTTTTTTTTTTTTTTTATTCCAAGAACAGTGTTTACACATTGCTTAGCTTTTCCCATTATAAGCCCAAGAGATTGTCAGCATTACACTCACCTGCTCATATTTTCATCCATTGTAAACAAGCCATAAAGAAAACAGATTAAGCCAACAACTGCTGCAAGGAATAACATCTCTGTGTAGAATCCTAGCCAGGCAAAATAGATTCCAATCTTCTCACCATAATACTTCCTGAGAACAACAACAAAAAAAGCAATTAACAGGAATACAAAGCAGAATTTAAAACTGCAGTAGAGCAAACAGGCCAGAGTCAAAATTAAACACAAAATTTTGTGTTTGGCAAAGTTTTCATTTAACAGAAGAGTAAAGGAAATGATATACACTGAAAAAGGAGATATGAAATCAGCTGCGAGAAGTTACGCAAGGTGAATTAACAAAATACACGGCCTCTTGTGACCCTTTTTTCCCTCCTAGCAAAAGCTCCAGCTTTAAAAATCACAGTCTCCTTCCCACAGAATAATGTAAGATTTACTGGTTTTATTTTCCAGTGAGTTTTTATACAAACTAAACTGGGCACAACACTTCTTGTCATATGGTTAGAATGAATAATTCACAGAAATACAACTGGTTGTGTTATGAGTAGGGCAACTGTAACCTGTGAATAAAGCAACATTTTTGTTTTATTATATGAGTTGAATCAAATTTAGGTTTCATACTGAATTAAGAGTCAAACTTCCAAACGGATTTTATCACTGTTCTTTCAGGTTTGTGTTGAAATTTCAAAATTTCAAATCAATCTTTAAAAATTGTGGCAGATACTGATTATAACATGCTATGTATTCTTTACAGACGTTCCTCCACAGCTGAGTAATATACCCGACCCTAGGAGCACTGGCTAGTTTGAAAGAGGTTTGATTTGAGATAAAGCATTTTTCCAGTTGCTAGTAAAAACCTGTGTTGTGTCTTCCAAGAACATGGTGCTCTGTTGAGTATCCAGTTGACACTGGATCTTAAAACTAGTAAAAATTTCACAGCAGGATCAAGCTACCAATGAACACGTGCTCATATTACAGTGAAAACCAAGTAAATACACTAAAACACATGCAGTATTTTACCTGATGAGGTCCAAAGGCTGCTCTTTGTAGAACCGCAAGAAACGGGCCCACTCCATGTACAGTGTGTACCTCTCGTTGTCACAGTTTGGATCATTTGCTTTCTTCCAGTACTGGCACTGCAAGCCAAACAGAGTAAAGGCAAAACACCTCATCAACAGACTCAAATACTACACTGAAAGAAACAAACATGATGATGATGCACCCTTCTTAAGATGGTGCCAATGAAACTAATCTGAAATTCAGATTTAGCGCTCTACTTCATCTCTTTAAGAAGGACCCTTTTTATATATGTAATATTTTAAGATAACGTTTATTTTAAGAAAACTTCTGTCAATCTTAGACATTAGGTTAGCCTGTACTGTAGCCACAGCATGTCATGTCACAGCAGTGTTGTGCTGCTATCACATACTCATTCACACTGGTAGATTACTGCCGTGAGTGGTTTGTTCCTCGACACTGGGGTAGCATATGCAATTGCAGAAGTTCAAGCTTCCCTAAAGTAGAAACCTACTGTTTTACTCAACTTCACGAGAAACAATGCTAACGTAAATCCTGTTCTCCATACTTCAGTCTCATTGTAAACTGCACAGCCAAAAGCATTTCACTGCGAGATGTAAACGAGAGGATATAAATGGAAGTTTTTTCCTGCCTCCAGCCACCACACTACAAAGTACTCTGTGCTGTGGTTTCCAGTCGTAAGGCAAGGACATGCAAAACGAAATTCTGACACTAATTAACTTCAGTGGTGTTTGTCACTATCATGTATCTACCTGTCAAATACTAAGAAAATTTTGGAACTTCAGTATTCTAGAAATGAAACAGCACAAAATAACCAGAGTTTCCCCCAGCTCTTGTAATTTTATTTTATGTTGTTTGTGATCTTGGTTTTCCTTTTTACCCCGAATGCCTCGCAATCACAAGGAAAAGCATGACAATTGGTTTCTAAAGAGAAATCAAAAATTTCAACAACCTAAAGTTCACATTTTAAAAACACTTTGAAAGGTTAAATAGTAATTCTTCAGACAGTGATTTGTGAGTCTGGCTCATGATTTTTGGAATTTGGTATGATCCCAAGAGTATTTATGTAACTACAGGTAGTATGCACTACAGTATAACTACAGTATATGTATCTACACACCCTACACACACACACTGCTGAATCTATGCATCTACAGTAGGTTTTCAGTCCTTGTCATCACCTTTATAATGTACTGTTGTATAAGCTGTATCATAGACATTATAGGAATACACTATAGAAAAAGACTCTCACAAATTACGTGACTGACGCATAAGTATATCCTAGAAACTCATCCACAGGAAGAAACACTTAAGCACATAAAAGCCAAATAGTAGGGCTGGCAGATATGTCTTGTGAAGTATAAAACAGAATAAATTACTGGGACAAATGGAAGGGTTTGAGCACAGTTTATTTCTGCTGGAAATAGCAAATGTCACAGTAGGTAAAAGAGTAAAAACACCAGGAAATGCTCAAGGGAGTGAAAGCTAAAATACTTACATCATGAAGAGGATATGCAGCTGAATAGGTGCCATTATTCAGCAGTCTCTTAATCCCAAATTTTTTCTTCCCTTCTTCTGTTCCATATGGGCAACGTGTAAGAATATAATTAACCTGAGATTCAAACACAAAAATTTCAGACCCTTCCTTACTCAAGGTCATTTAACAGAAATGTTAAGGCCTGTAACAGCCGTGCACTGTGTACAATCTGCAGAAACAATACAAAAAAGCGAGGAGTGTTTCTTCAGAAAGCCCAACCCCATATGAGACCCTTGAGAGCACGGCTTGCCTTGTAGACATCCAGAAGATCCATTCCAACAAACACTATTCCAAATTTCTATGATATTTGCACCTAAGCTTCCTCATGTTTACCCACAGATATCACTGTTTATAAACTTCTTCCTTGCATGAATATTCCCACAGGACCATGTAAATCTAAGTAGGCAAATTCACATACGTACTATTCTGTTTCTCATGGACGGTGAGAAGAAAGTGCTCTCGTCATTAATGAGGTACAGTTCCTGCTTGTCCTTGCTGAATGGTGCCGTGAAATAATCTGGTTCAGGGTGCATCACCCTCTCGGGAAGCCTGAGTGGTGCAAGCATACAGTCCAGGGGGTTCTCCACTGTAGAGGGGATGTCATTTTCTCTGATGGGAACTTTAATGTTCAGCACTTCTGCATATGTGATCAGAACCTCCCATGGGGCATGGATCTTCACAAAATAAATCTTGCCATCTTCAGATTCCTGTCCCAGGGAAGTTAAAACAGACATCAGACTAAACTGTGGTTTATTGCAAGATTTGTAAGAATAGTTGTTATACGAAATTTCTTGTCTTTTACATATTTTTTAATGCCTTTTTAAAAACAAAAAAGGAGAGAGGAGTAGGGGGACTTCATATATGTAATTTTTTTTAAAGTGAAAAGCTTATCTGAGTGGTCATTTGTTCATAAAGATAATCATTGCACTACTAAAAGCTCACGAAGGCTATTCAGATTACATTAATCTCGTACACCGAGGTCCAAAAACTCATCACACTATTAGTGTGTTGGAAATGTAAGGATTTGCTGTGCAGGGCTGGCCCCTTGGCAGCCATGCGTCCCACAGGCCCCCATGCTGGACTCTGAAGCTGTTCTCTTTCCTGGAGGGACTATTTTTCTTACAGTGGAGTAGAGTACACGACACTCCTTGCAAAAAAGGTGTTACCAACCAGATCCAAGATCTGTTACAGCCTCGCATCTAGAATAAGGAATCATCTTATCACAGGCCTCGCCTGACACTATATGCTCTCCTAGTGTTCCTCTGCCTGCACAGCAGGAAATGGCCATCAGAAGGTGTTTATAACACGTTGCTCAAAGAATCCCCACCTATGGATGTTAACAGAGCGTGAACTTCACCCAGAGTTATTCTTCCCAACTGCATCTCTGGTTATAAGAAAAGAGCATGTTGGCTGAGGAAGTCAGCATCTCGTGTTCTCCAGTTATTAAACAAAATGGTAATACTAATCAAGCAACCTCAGTTGTTACACCAGGGTCCTTCCTCATAACCACAACAACCAGTAGGCATGTGCTAATCCATTCACTGACTTCACAGACGTGCTACTAGTTTCTGGGTGGGATTCCATCTAGCCATGAGCATACTTCCCGTTTATGTAGATTGAAATGAAGTCACAGCTATTTTGGGACTGCTTTTTCTTTGTTATGAAATCAAAAGCCGTCATTTCCTCCTGAATCAAAATTACTTTGCTGCCACAATTCTTGTGAACATATCTGGAAAAATAACTACAACACATCAAGCTTGTTTCATCTAAACTAGTCACACTCCACTGAAATCTGCTAGAATAATTTATTATTTCTCTCAAAGAAGCCAAGTGGCATATATTAATTAGTAATTTGCAGGTCTATTTCTTTTTTATCTCTTTCTTTACCTTCTTGTCTTCCGTTTCTAGTTCCAAACCAGCCTTCTGCAGATTGCTCTCAAATTCCTTTCTCCTTTCCTGAGGAGAAATAAAGACACTTTATTAACTGATGAAGTTAGCAACTAACCGACGACTTATTGATAACTTCCACTCCTCCTAAGTGCCCTGATACCAACCCCTTAATGCTATGTGACCTTTGTAAAAGAAAGCAGACAAAGACCAGCTGACACGTACCAGGCTTCTTCAGTGACAGGCAGCCTAGGGCCAGCCACACATCGGGAGCTGCACTGACTAGCAACAGAAAACCTTAATGTGTGATCTCCTTAACCTGAGAAGTACATGATGTCATGCATCTTGAGCATTTCTGGCTCTTTGGGAGGGTGCTGTGTTTGCTGTGTTACTGTTCAAGTTTAGATGTAGTTCTAAATGAATGCTGAAACTAGATAAAAATTCTGAAAAGTATCTGGAAGATCGATCACTTACAGTGACACTTGTTTACCAGTTTAGCAATGCCTGATACAGATGTTCACGTACTGATTACAGACAACTCACTTCACAAAACTACACAACTTTAGAAGTAGGTAGGACTAACAAATCATCGTGTGTAAGCTTACATATGCTTAGCCTGCAGAAAGTCAGCGTGAACTTCATCCAGGGATAAATAAAGTGGCCCGTGGCAGTGCATGGTGGCTGCGTGACCTCTCTTGAGTTTGAGACTCTTCTTGAACTCTGTATTTTCCCATGTAAATCCTAGGTGGTGTCTTTAGGTAAAGAACATTTTCTCCCCCTCCTTCTCTGTAGGATTTTTGCTCCTACTAGAAGGCTGATTATTTCCTTTTACTTAGATAAAATTTGCTGAGGAACAGCCAGAATAACTACAAGCTAAGCCCAACACTGAGCCCTAGCCTCTTAAGAATACACTAGCTAGACTGCCAATTGATTTCTAGTTAAAATTTGTAATGCTATGTATGTTTTCTATTGAATGGTCTTAAATTACTATTTTCAAACACACTTAAAAAACCCAAATCACCATAGTTTTCAGCCAATTTTATGCATGTCTGTGAGGAGTGGGCTATCCTATCTGCATTTCAGTTTATACAACTACTCAGATAAATGAATACAGACTGAAGAATAGCTTTATTTACCCTCAAATCCATATTAATATGTACTGATATATTTTCCTGTGATAGCGGCATTGCATTTTTACTTGTCACATCTGACTTTCCCTAATATTATTAGATACTAAATTAGACATCGGCCTAGGTTAACTTGCAAATATGGGAATTCCTGAGTTCTAGCACATGCTGGGGGCAAATGCAATTCCACACACTATTTTTTAATTAAGCTAGCTCACAAACCTGCTTACATGCACTTGTATAAACACACCAGAGAAGTCTTGTTTGCTGACTTACTGATCTAATAAAGAACAATACATGAAAAGGTGATTTATGATTACATTCGAAAGGTCTATATAAAATCTGACATTCAAGCTTGGTATCCAAAGATACGTGCTATTCTGGATTACACTTTCTCCAAACAAAGCATGCTGGCATGCATTCTTTCCCCAGAAAACTCTGGAGGAAAGCCAAGCAAGTCAGCTTAGAGACACCAGCCAGCTCTGCCACCAGAGACACCAGTCAGCTCCTTCTCCAGCTGTGCAGTTTCATAACAGACAGAACCAGAGGGTCTGACCCATCTTACTGATCTTTCCTTACTTTACACCTAGTATGATAAATTGCAGTGCTCTAATGGAAATTATGTTCTTTTTACCACCTCCTCTTTTCTTATAAGCCACTTTCTCTGAAGCCCATGCAAATGTACTGAGTTTTCCACTCACTTGAAACAACCATCTTAGAAAGGAAATCGATCTGCTGCAAAAAACAATGTTCCTCCTTTTCTTGTCAAACACTGGATTTCTTCATGTCGCCATCAAAGGCTTAAAATGGACAAAATGTACCCTTGGACCAGTGCTGTTTTGTTTCAATATGTGCTTGTAAGAATTTTAAGCTGACTATCCAACCTAAGAAGTTAGACCTCTGCAGTCACACAGGGAAGAGCTCACTGGCAAGAATGTTTCAGGTTAGATGGAGCCTGTTCAGGAAAGGCCCTTTATTGTCTCATCCACCCCCAGAAACAAAAGCAGGGGGCTGATGGGATTGATAACAGGCACTACCACAGCACCTCAGGAGCTGCCCCATGGCTTGGGAGGCTGCTCTGCATGTCCTCCAAAGTGCAGGAGGCACCACACACCTTCCTTCCGCGGAGTACCAGCCCAGCTGCTGTACAGCAGCATGGAGAGGAGCCCAGTCTGGCTCAAGCCCAGTTTTCAGCTGCTCCTGCAGAGCTGGGGACACAGCTTCTCCCAGTTGGCAGCCTAACAAGGTTCAGCATGAACAAGCATCTGACTTTTTGCTGCCCCTGGCTCACTAATTTTGGGCTACCTGGTGCCTGTGAGAAAGCAGAAGATGATGAAAAGCAGGAAAGGGTACGATAAAGATACTTTCTGTATCTCCATGCCCCACTGTGGATGGGGAGACTTTGCTTCCATAGTAAGAAATTGTTTTGCACAGAGATCCCAGAATCCTAATGCTCTCTTGTGAAGAAATACACTTATGCACAAGACTGTGTTCTGGTCATACATGAATACCTTGTTAGATACTTAAAAAAATGTATTTATTTTTCCATGTTCACATTCATTTCATATATAGGTAAAATATTTCCATTTATCTGCTACAGGCTTTGAGGAAAAACGTAAAGTATTGTCTCAGAAAAAAATATAATTACACTTTGTGTTTAGAGAGACTTTGTGTTTAGGATTTATTCATGTAGCTTATAGAAGGCAAGTTCAAAACAAAGTTTAAGCTGGGAAGTTTCTGGCTAACATCAAAGAAGTTAATGCATTTGCTCTGCATGAAGCTAAAGGAGAAGATGAACAGACTGTCCCTTACATCTGTATCAGGGCTATGTTGAAACACACAAAGATGTTAGTAATCTCTTTCTTAGAAACACAGAATAAAGCTGTTTCCTTGAGACAAGGAAACAAAACCATTTGTCACAACTGTATTCTCTTCCTATGAACATTTCTATTCTTAGCTGTTACATTTTGCTGTATCATTGTACTACAGTAAAAGAAATTCACATTTCTTTTTTGTGATGATTGTACAATAGCAAGTACAGCATGTCAGACAAATTCCAAAGACTGCAGTGCACCACTATTTAGATTTTGTCCCCACAAAGACCAAGCACACATTACTTCTGTACTTAGAAGGCTGCATTAATTTATGGGCATATTCACTGTATAAAGGTCTATGCTGGACATAAACATAGGGCAAATTTAATTTTCTCCGTGGATTCACCAAGAACTGTGTAAAAACTCACATGCCATAACACTGACATCTTCATGCCCGTCTGTTCTGTGACCACAGAACAAACCTACTGGGTCACAGACCAAATGCCTTCTCCCGTGGGACCATAAATTCTTTTGCAAGTAACACAATACATACAGAATGAAATCTCACAAAACTTGATGCAGATGTTCTACTGTGCATAAGACTGTTAAATGAAGAAAGCAATATCATTTGGATTACTTGGCATTGACTGAATATTATACTGACCAGCTTAAGTAATGGAGAGTGATCAGTTAAGTAAATAAAGCCCAAAAAATCTAGTACAATTGGGTCCCAGTGCACAACAGTAAGTTACACAGAAATTTTAGTACGTGGAATGGCTTTTCACACAGCTACCAGATTTCTAGCAAAGTCCAATTCCAGACAAGTGTAGTGGTTTGAAAGGCTTAGTAATTGATATTCAGGTTATGGTAAGTAAGAATTAAGAGGACTTGAAAAAGACAAACTTACCAACTTTTTTTCCCATTCCTTATTAAGATCATCCACATAGGAGAGAACAAAATCAATTCTCCTGACACCATCTCTGAAGAAAATAGAATCTTTGCTTTGATGTCTTTTATCAATCTGTGGAAGATACAGGTATTACATTAAAAAAAAAAAAAACAACAAGCATTGCTGTTGCATGAAAATGTAACAGAACACAAAGAAGTTCCCTAAAAGTGCCTTAATTCTTCAGTTTCTTCAGAGCTGAAGATAAACTTGCACAAGTTCTAACAAGGGCTATATCCATTTAAAATAATCTTAAAATTAACTCCTTGTATCCACAAACAATATATGTTAGTGTAGCAATACCTGTGAACAATGCTACCATTTCTTCTTTCACAGTCTTTACAGTGTGTCAAGACAAGTGTTATTTGACAGCATCATTTCTTTTTGACAGCATGATTTTTTTCTACAGTTAGTCAAAATACCTCTCTACACAAAAGCCAGCTAGGGCACAGTTCGTTGAGTAGAAGCAGGTAGCAAAAAATACATTCCATGCATTTTCTTCTACAGAACAGGATTCACTTAAACAAACCATCAGAGAGAAATATGTCCCAGAAATGACTATATATGTAAATGCACACAAATGACACAGGGGTTACATTTCAACATTATTTACTTTCCCAGGGGGGGGGAAAAATCTAATAAAATGTATCAATGCAACAGGGCAATTAGTATTCTAACTGATATATGAAAAGTCATATTTTCATTTAGCAGCGTGACAGAATGTCATAACAACAACATTCATCTTCTTCACTGACTAGGCTACAGAAATTAATGTTAAGCCAATAAAGGCTATTACCTCACTCTCCTAGGGAAGTTAACATAGTATTAGGCAATATTATTTATTATCATATCAATAGTCAGCTTTAACAAATTTTTTTACAAGACTAGAAGTTCATACAACAAAGTGCTCTCCATAGAAGTCAATACACTGGTCTAAATTTAAATCCATGCTAAGGAAGGTTGTTGGGTGCTTTTAAAAATCATATTCATCAGCAAAACTGTAGTTATACAGGACTGAATTGGGGTTTTATTTTATTAGAGTAGGAACAAAAAAGAGTAGTTCCAAGGGATATGTCTCTGTCTTCTTCCTCTTAAGCCGTGCAGGGATGCATGTGAAAAAAACTCTGTGCTTTCTCAGAGAACTTCGTAACTGTGACCCTTGCCCCCAGTTAACAAAAGGCATCACACAGTGAAGCATGTTATTACTGCAGCCATCCAAGCCATTTGCAATATCATTCATCACTGTTTTACCCTGAGACGTCGCTTCAGGAACAGATTATACCTCCTTCCACTCTGCTGGAATAACCAATAAGTAGTTAGCAAGCCCACTGTTCCTCTCCAAGACCCAAACCAACTGCTTTGAGCACACACACACACACACACACACACACACCCCCCACCTAGAGTTACTGAGAAATGTGTGTCCTTAAGACAGCCAGAAAAAGCCTCCAACTATTAGCAAAACACAAGCATCCCCAAACAGAATGATGACAATGTCTTTTGTATTAAAGGCAAAGCTGTGTTGGCATCCCTTTTGATAATAAACTTAGGTATTTTAGAAGAATGATTCCTAAATTGCCATCATTTGGATACTTAAGCAGATGTAAAAAAGGAATGCGAAAGTTTTTTGAATGTAATGCAAAGGCAACAAAACAAGCACTGGCTAACACAGAGTGTGCCTGTTTCTGGTACGCTTATGTGCAGTTGGACCCACTGGAACATAAAAAGAACAGCAACCATGTAATTCCAGAGCTGACAAAATTACAAGTAATAATACCCACATACTCCAGGACATACGTTTACCAAAGTAACACAAAAGAGCTAAAAGAAATTATTTTCTGAAAATGCCGCAATCCTTTTTTTTTCGCCTTCCCTCTTCAGCAATTCTATCAGGTTTTCTTTGCAGTGGGTTTTTGTTGTTGTTGTTTTTTTAACATTTAAAGAACATCTAGAGAAATATTTACAGTAGATCAATTAAAATAGACTACTTTGAGATTGAAACCAGGACAGCTACCTCAGAAAAAGCTTTTGCTTTCAAATGCAGTACATAATTATGCAAGACTAACAGGCTCACAAAACTAACGAAATCAAACAGAAGAAGAAAAGAGAAACAGCAGTTTCCTAATGCATTTTGTGCATCCAAGTGGTTTTTTGTAAATATAATTTTTTACTACAACTGTTTATATGTTAATTTAATGAAATGAACATAGTGCACAGAACCACACTGACATTTACATTAATGGTAGTGAAATTATTCAGCATTACAGTAAGTGAACCCCATGTACATTCTAACAACTTACCGTGTTGGGAATCGGCCTAAAACCCAACCATCCCAACCATTAATTTAAAAAGACAGAGATTGTGTAAGCACAGACATTGTCTAGTGAACTAACAAAATCCATATAAACCAAGAAAAAAGAATCGGTAACTAATAGTTACTTCAAAAAAACCTCTTGCCAAAGCAGTGTCCCAAATCGTTTGGGTAGCTTAGTTATGATTAGATTATTCCAAACAATTGAAGTAACACTAGTGCCAAAGTTGGCTCAGTTTCTAAGATGCAGCAGAATCCTGCTTAGTCATTAAAGGTCTGGCTGTCAGTTTAAGAAGTCATTGTGGGATCTGCTTTGAGAAGGGGAATATTTATCACTTGCCTCTCCTTCTGTACCTAAGATTATTCCTCATGGATAGTGACAGGCCTGCTTATTAAACCCATAAATTATTCCTTTGCATTTTGCTGCATTTGGATTTCACAAGAAGAACGAGATCAGTCTTGCAAATTCATGCAGTTCTGTGCACACATGTGCACTTACAGGTTTAAAACACAAACTGTTAGTAATTTGCATTGGTTGAATCAGTGAATCACAAAACATTACAGGTTAGTATCTCTTATTTGTTAACAGCTCTTTGCAGAACTGTATTCGACTTAATTAATCATAGACATCCTGCTATTATTAAATGAAGTTACACCATCAGAGCAGATACTCTGTGACATGTACCTTCTGGAATACAGGTAACCAAATTAAAACTTCCTAATGCAGCACAGATAACAAGTAGAAGCTTTTGAATAATTGAATAATACTCCATGAGGAATTACAGCCCCAAGGCATATGGTGAAAATGTGAGAGGCAACAGCCCCAAGTTGCAACAAGGGAAATTCCTGCTGGATGGGAGGGTGTGGTTGAGTGCAACAGGTAAAACAGGTTGCCCAGAGACACTGCGTAATATCCATCCTCAAAGATCCCATGGCTTGACCAAGCAAGGTCCTGACTGAGCAACCTGATGTAACTTTGCAGTCAGCCTTGCCTTGAGTAGGAGGTTGGGCAAGAAGACCTCCAGAGATCCCTTCCAATACAAGTCACTGTATGATTCTATGAATTGGTGTTACTGGAAGTGTTCAGCATTTACCAGTGCTTCCAAAAAGCTTAATAAATGCATCATCTACAAAACAAGTCTACAAAATCTATTTGTTCCAAAACAAATACTGTCCTCCTGTTCTCCTGCAGTAACTTTCTAGTTCTAATAGTCTAATTATCTCTATAAGCACAAAGTGACTTCATAGCCTATTGACAGATGTCCTAGCTGAACACTGGTCTGTCACAAAGAGCTGAATTTTTTTTTCACGTGGCTACATAGATGCAAACTTACTGTATTCATATGGAATTATACTAATATTTCTAGTTAACCCATAATTGGTAACTTCTATGTAGACATCCAGCGGAGGACAGGGTATTGGACCATTCTCAACTGAACAACTCTCTAAGAACCTAGACTTGCAATCCTCATGTTAGACACAAACTAAAGCCATGCAGTAGGAAATGCCACTCAAACAGGACAGGTTACAGGCAAGTCCAAGATCTCAGTATGAAAATAAACAAAGCACAGCAAGTAATCAAGTAAGGCTGTAACACCCCACGTTCAGTTCTGCCCACGCTGGTTTGGGTGAAGTGTGTAAATGCTGGCTGGTGGTCGCACGCTATATTCAAATCCAACAAACCTCCCCACACTGCTAAACACTTGACAAGCAGGCCTTGGCCTCCTTGCTCCGCAGGTGGCTCAGAGACATGTTTCCAGGGCCAAAGCAAACAAGGCAGTCACCACGACCAGGAAAGGGGAAAACAAGCTGCTGGATGTGGCATCAACCACTATACACTGTAACAGAAAGTGCTTCAGAGACACAACTTGGGATTGAAGCTGAGGCACAGAGACTGCATTAAACATTTCTGTGGCTTTGCTCACCCACCAAAGCACAGAGATAGCTGACCTTGGTCTGTCGTCAGCTAGCCCTCAGTGGTCTAATATCACAGTACCAGAAAAGCAGGTTATATACCTGAATGATTTAGTCATGTATATATTTTCACAGGACTCAGAGGGATTTCTATTTCGCATCATCAACCTAAAAGGAAACTGAGGTCCTTGCAGGCCACTTAGCACAGTCCTCCCCCTGTAGGAAACAGCTTCCTCCAAATACGGCTTGCTGCTAAATGTCCTAGCCCTCTCCATGTCCATACTTCAAAGACAATCTTCAATTGTTTAGAGCAATTTTCAGATTAATATTCAGCCAGAAAACTGCAAGTTTCTTAGGAGCCTAGGTCCAGAAACACCTTTCCCAAATTCAATTCCCTGGACTTCAAGGTTTCACAAGTGTCCAAATTCACTAAGCTGGGATGGAAGGTTCCGACCTCAGTGGCCTTCCCCTTCTGCTTTTTGTGTCTCAGAAAACGTGGTTTAGAGCAGCAATTTTAGTAACAAAGCAGTAACCAACATTAATCAGAGATGGAGGAACCCAATACATTACAGTTATAGCACAGTGAAGAACCTCTAGCTATGACTAATGGGTACGCTGAGAAGTTATGTTAATAACACAGTCCCCATCAGCACATCTAGAGGTTATATTATCATAATCCTACATTACAAGACAAGAAAACTGTCTGAAATTACAAATAAAAATTGATTTGCAATATTTTCCTTGGTTATAAAATACAGTCTACAAACCAAATATTAATTTTATTTACTTTATACCTTTGATAATCCTGCAAATTAGCTTTTATCACAGACAACGTAAAAAACCTAAAATAACTACATTACAAAGCAATTAAGGAAATTTATGAATTAACAATATACCACAGAAAAATTTTCAGAATACAGAAATGGACAAAAATATAAGGGTTTGAAAGCTGAACACAAGAAAAGCCTCCATAATTGGAAGGGTGGGAAAAATTCAATGTCTTTAAAACAAAATTATCATCCTCTCTTAGATCCCCAGTTCTCACAGAGTGTTTATATACTCCCCCCCCCCCCCCCCCCCCCCCTCGCATTAACACCTGGGCAAACGCCCACCCACACGTGGGGCGTTTGTGCCTGCTTTGTCGTCCCCCCCGCCTTCATGAAAACATCGGTTCTACCAGG
>WUAM01000305.1:2935764-2954911 GCA_024336885.1 Actenoides hombroni
AAGACCAGGCTGGATGGGGCTCTGAGCAATCTGCTCTAGTGGGAGGTGTCCCTGCCCATGGCAGGGGGGTTGGAACTGGGTGATCTTTAAGATCCCTTCCAACCCTGACAATTCTATGATTCTGTGAAAAGCAGAACACTAACTTAATTTCATTATTTTCTCATCATTTACTGGTTTAGAGCTGCAGTATTTCAAAAAGTGTATTCCTCGAAATTCAATTTTTATAAAGTACTGTTTAATTCTTTTTATTAGAAAATAATATTTTTTATTTTTATTAGAATTTTACTTGAGAGAAACCACTCAAATCCACCCCTATAATTTTGCGAAACACACACTATTTTTGTTCCTATTTACATTGCAAGTAATACATACACACATCTTTATATTCTTTCTTAATGACGCCATCTCTGAGTATTTGCTTACCTAAAGAATATAAAAATGTCCTTTTCAGAATTCAGTGAAATAAACACAGAAAGATGGATCTGGCTTTTGGCAAGGAATCCACATGAGAAACAGTGCAAATATAAATAGCTACACTGTGATCTTACCCTAAGATGGTCTGAACTGGTTTAGAAGTATAATCCTCACGTCACTGATGCTACTAGGAAAACCCGCACTATTTGTAGAGAACTAAGGGCTGACAAACTTAAGCAAAAGGTTTTCTCTAATTATACTGAAAACACCTGTGATGCAAAGCACTGTGCAAATTTGACATCAGTGAAAGTGCAGCCTTGCTTTGCATTGCTGCACTGCAGCTCCTGCCCTCTTCATTGCACACCTGCCCCCCTGTCCAAGCTGGCACCCTTCCAGCTGCTTTCCTGCCACCTCTCTTCCCTCCTGTACTCCTCCCACCTACAGCTTCCCACCTTCTCCACAATTAGATGCATATATAAAACCAGTGGGTTTTAGCTACCCACTGGTCCTCATACGCTGCCCACACCACTTCATTCTGATGTAAAATTTGAATACATTCAGTGGAACACTCAACTGTAAGATGAAGATGCACAGCTGGTGGAGTCCTTTGTACAGTCCTACGCATTTTGGGGAACACCATCCTGTTAATCTAGGGAATTTATCCTGCTCTCAATACAGTGCTCTGAATTTAATTAGCTCAAGTCATGGGGGTTAACTATTGCAAGACTGGTGGTGATCAAACCTTCTGCACATTTAAAATGTAAGAACTCTTGTAGAGAGACACCACCAAAACAAGAACCAAACAGTATTTTTAGAAACACTCTAATAGTCCAACTTAGTTGAGATTAAAACCAAGAATGAAGAAAGTTGGCAGTGGTGGCAGCAGTGTCGGTCTGGTCCTTTGTACTTTGGAATCCACTCTCATAAGTCTTTAAGGCACTCCCTCTCTCCCCAAAATATCCCTCAGGTTGTGTTTTGTAGTTATACTTCAACAAATTCTTTTTGTATTTCCTTCTACATTTTGAATTGATTTGGTAATAATGGTATTTTATGCTTCTCTCTACTTGAGAACCCACCAGTCTGAACTGAAAAATGAACAAGCATAAAAAGTAATTATGATGGTGTTTTTTAAGGGGAGAAAAAAATCAATTCACTTGGAAAACCTGCAGCACCTGCTGCTCTCAAAAGAAAAAATAATCTGTGCCTTAAATAAAGACAGATTGTTCTTAGATTTTTCTCACGATCAGGTTACAATATGGAAAATCCTGATTAACAGGAATTTTTAGTGAGTATTTCACTGGCGTGTAATTAAGAGGAAAGGTGAAAATTTCATATATAACTACGCAAAATTAGTTCCTACCTTCTCACAGCTAGAAGAGGGCACAATCCTGCAGCTTTACTCAGAGTAGTGCAGCCATCTGCCTTTTATGAGGGTGCAAAACTCAGGGTTCATGTACAAAGCAAATATTTTAAGTTACTTTGTACTTCTTAACTCAAATAGCAGACAGACAAACAGTCCTCTGTGTACACTGGCTAAAGATGCTGATAAAATACAAACTAGTATTGATTCAGTCTTGCATAAAATCTGTACTAATTTTACAATTATCCCACTTGAATGGCCTAAACTTTTACTATCGGGAAATTTAATACAAATTCCATTGTTTTAACCTTTCTTCCAATCTTGAATTATTTAACTGACCTTATTTACTCATAAGAATAGGAACTCTTTTTGACAGTGGGCCTCATCTTTATTTACTCTGTAACTTGAACAACTAATTATAATCACTGAACAGAGGTGCACCATGCTATCAAACCAAACTGTGCCATTGTGTATTTTTCCAGCATTTTCTCTGCAGAAATACAAAGCACAGAAGAAAAACAGATTCTCAGTCCATTGGTTGGAGACTGAATTGCTTTTTGAGTCTTGGACTTCACCTGACTTTTGTATATATGTTGGCAGGCTTCACTGCAGACTTTTTCCCCTTCATTATCGTTTTACTTGTATCACTCCTTAAGTCCAAATCACATACTCCTTTACAGATTACAATAGAAAAATCCTGCCACTAAATTATGGATAGATAAAGTTTTCTGCTCTCCATATTAGAATCTAGATTTCTTTTGTTCCCTCCCTCTGTTGCTAAAATCAAAAAGGCCTTAGCTTTTTCTCCCTGTTGCTGAGCAGAATCATACTGTTACCGTAGGTTATGTTCCTTCTTTTCCAAAAAAGAAGACAACCTGAGCATAATGAAGTTGTTAAATTAATTTACATTTAGGTGACAGTTTCTTTTTATAAATAAACACCATTTCTTCTTGAAAATTACTTTACTTAGATCAAGTGTTTGCATCTTCCAAATGCAAGCATAAAGTTAAGTGCAATGATTAAGTAACAAGAAAATTACCAACCTATCTGTCACCAGAGCAGAATCATAAAATGGGGGAATGTTCTGTCTATCAAACAAAAACAAAGCATCTTGACCTGAGCTCAGAAGGATGTTGGTGAAAAGAGGAGAAACCATAGCTTGTCTTTCATGCTGCGACAGATGACCCTGCTCAGTTCCTACGGGGATGCATCGAGGATGACAAAAGCCAGGCTAGCAAAGAACTGAGGGAAAAGAAATTCTTCCAGTTTACAGAGAAGAAAACCGAAGCTGTGACAACACATGAAGATAAAAGATCAGCATTATATGAAAAAAAAACAACCAAAAACCACCAAAAAAACACTGAAAAAAAAAAAATCAGGGCTATCTTACTGTTGGAATAAAGTAACGAAAAAACTCTAAGGATAGACTTAACCTGACTATCCAGGGCATTAATCATCAAAAAGTAAGCCTGTCATGGCTGATAAGAGTGTGAACAGGGCAAGAAGATTAAGAGTAACTGTAACTTTGTCTGCCTAATGCATTGAAAGCAAAAAATCAGATAAATGAAACCGTATTAGAGGACGTAGTGTATGATAAAGCAAAGCACAGAGAAGTACTAACTTAAATGTAAACAAACATCAGATAACCAGCTGATCTGGGGAAACAAACTATCTAAACCCAAATAAGTCATCTCTTCTTAGATGGAGAGAGGAAAGTAACAAAAAAAACAAGTCATCAAGTCAACCACAGACTAATATTACTAGTATGACAACACTTTGTGATATTTAAGAACAAATTATGTAGAAAAATAATTAAGTAAATAAGCAGAAAACAAGGGAAAAGGCAGAGTGAAATTACCAATGAGAGATTTTTGCTAGAGGAACCACAAGTGTTTTTCACATGGAGACAACCTTCCAGACAAGAAAGTGCTGAAGACCAAAGCCTCCTTTCACATCCCATCATGAATCTTTCACCATTCAAACAAGGTTCAAATCCCATGTTTCTTTATCTATGACACGTGTTGCACCCTTTCTCCCATGTTTCCTGCCTTTTCTTACATCCTAAGTCATGAAGTGAATTACTTCAAGCTTTGGTGAAATCGGTCATCCCCATCTACTCCAAGACACTCAGAAGGCACTCAGAAACAGCTTCAGACCCTGACACTTACCATAACATGATAATTCATATGACATAATTGGAGATTGTATCTGCCCAGGGTTCACTGAAGTATTTGATATGGCTGTTTACTAAAAATTTTCCTGGAGAATAAGATCCCTACAACTCCTGTAATACATTCAGAAAGTAGTAGGGTGAACATACTAACAATTTTTAAGATGGAACTCACAGATTTGTGAAAATATTTATATGATGTGGTTGCACGTGCTAGCAAGATAGAGATCTGTGTAATCTAGGAAGCACTTCTGAGATCTGTCCTCGCATAAGCATCTCTGAATTTGCCTCTCAGAGGTAGGTAAGATCATGTTTTACTCTTAAGAAGTTCAGCAGAACAGCTACAGTTTTCCAACACTCAATTCAACAGACATAATTTCTGATGAGTGCACATGGCCAGTATGAGACTCTACTTTGACAGAGCAACTGTTTCTCTTCCTATCTAAAACTACTCCTATCTTCCTCTAAGCATATAATAACCGTAATAAAGAAACCAGACAATAGAATTTAAAATAAAATACCATTTTCAAGAACGCATATTTTCAATATTCTTTTTAAATCTGTTTCTTAACTGAATAGTAACCACATATGGCTCTCTACTTAAGCTGTGTACTGTCCATATTAAGCAATGAGGTACTGTGAAAAAAAATGAATAGCTGATGGTGCTCTTCATATTGCACATATTGCAAGGAAGAGGTATTGTTATAACTCCAGTCTTCATTTGCTTTCTCATAAATCTTGCCTTGATTCCCCTATCAAGCCAGCAAGATAATATGCAGCATAAAACAAAGGGTTGGGTTTGTGCAGAAGCATTATGTTTTTCCAATTGCCAAAACATGAAGTGATCGTGTGGTTCTTATTTCAAGACTGATAGTGGATGAGCTGTTAAGCACGTACTGTTTTCTACTACTGCTCTGTTGTAGCACTAACACTGGTTAAGTTTCTGGTAAGACTCAGTGAGTCTCAGTGTTACATTCATGGTTTTGCTCCTTCAAAACACTAGAGGGAGAAAATATTTACAGGGATAAATAAAAATGGTTTCAGACAATCTAAAACAAAGGCAAGTTTTAAACTTAATTCTGTTTTTCACAGCAACTGTTACTCTTTATTTCTACCAGTGGTATGTTAACACCACCAGTGCCTTACCTCAGAGCTGCTTGGAACTTCTGATTCTGTAGTTGAAATAGTTTCACATAAAGGTCCATTGCATTCTTCCCCTAGGGAACATTGAAAGAAAAAACGGATTCACAAAAATGCATTCCTTATTTTAAAATAGTATTGTACCTGAAAATGATATGAATCTTTAAGGCATGGAACCACAAACAAGCAAAAGCAAGAGCATAAAAATGTTCATGAATGGTTCTTTGAAGTGGAAAAAATGCTGCAAGACACAAAATACTCAGTCTGTACTGCCTGGTTGTAACCTTGCAGTCACCAAAACATATTTTTAACTGTGACAAAAACATGTCAGCATCATGTATCTTTCTTGTCTCAAATGTCTGCTAGGTTACTATTTATGAGGGTCTCTCACCCAGAGCTTTGCTGCCTCTTTAGCAGTTCAGTTATCTCTGGGGTCACTTGCTAGAAACTGAATTAGATTTTTTGCTGCTAAGGGATTAATGATTCATAACCTCAAGATTACAGATGTGCATGTAATGGAGATGTGACGACAGGATCAAGAATAGTAGTACCAACTTAAATTCCCAAGCTTCTTGTTGTTTTGTTTGTTGATTTATTTTTTGTTTGTTTGGGGGTTTTTTAGTTGGGTTTTGGGTTTTTTTTTTCAAAAAGCCAACCAAAACCACCCACCTTTATTTTAACAACAGTAATGAACTCCGACATAACCTGCCTTCATATGTAGTCAGTTCACCAAGCACACTTACTTAAATGTTAACATTATAGGGAAAAATCACATTCAATATCTTCAGATGCCTGCTGTCTGGGTTTGTGGCTGTGAACCTGCTGTCACCCATTTCCTCTGAAGAGCAATCCAGAGCCCATAAACTGGGCTCCTTCTCTGAGATGTCTTTGTCAACGTCCATCTCTCCACTGATCAGACAGACAGATCAGTCTCCTAAATCAGGCATCTAAATAACTCCACTACCAATGGAAAAGGATAAGCAGTTTTGAAAACAGCTTATCACAACCTACAGCAGGCATCTAATAATGGTGCCTCTTTCTTCCAATTCAAGGATTCATCATACTCCTTTCTCCATCAAGGAAGTATTGCTACATATAGCTTAGACTGGACAGACTGACTAGCACATCTTAGACTGGACCACTGTCAAGACAACTACAGTTACATTATTCCTACCAATAAAACAAACCTACTTTATTTTTGTAACTTGCAAATATTTTATGTCAAAACTGTATCCAGGCAGGATATAAAGTGGTTCTTCAAAAATCTAGAATAAGCTACTGAAGTACATCTTGAGAGCATTTTGTGAGTGACTCACTGATCAATCACTGTACATGGGATGAGAAACTGGTCAATGGTATAATGGTATATTACGTAAGTTTCTGAATGCTCAGATATTTAAAACTGTTGCACACTATTCTGCTGAAGTAAACTACACCTGAAAAACCTGTATTAGTAGATACAACTTGAACACTTAAGTTTTACTTATGCACTTGTAGGAAGGTGTTTCCACTTGCTGATGCAAGTGTGGAGATCAGCACTAAGTCATCTCTAAAAAGTCAGTATGACAGTGAATAATTTGGGATCATTCTTTCTACCCACATACATCATAAATGCTGCAGGGACCACACTGTAAGACAGAACACCAAACACATAAAACGTTTAACGGAACAGCTTCAGCATAGAACTGAACTCAGGTCATCTCCCAACGCAGCACAAGTGTAAAAAACCCAAACACATAAAAAACCCAAATGGCTCATAATGGGAGAATATCATAGTAAGAACACAGGAGTCTTGACTCAAAAAACTACATCTATCAGAATATTCAGATTAATTTATGTGAGAAACTGTTTCTACAAGAATATTCCTAAGGAGAGGCTCTGCCTTCATACAGGGCTGGCTCTAAGCTTATGCAACCTCAGCAGCTGCCCAGGACAGCAGACCCTGACCGAAGAAAGGGAGCATGGCCAGCACACTGCCAGCTCTCCCTGCAGCCCTAGGAAGAAGGTGGTTGCTGCAGCCTTGGCCAACGGCAGCAAGCCCAGGGCCCAGGCGCAGAAAGCCCAAACATTTCCTCACGCAACCACCTGTGCTGCTGAGAGGACTTGAACTGATTCCACAGACGAAAACAACAGTCTTGCTGGGTATTTTTTCTGGATTATGCTTTCTGTAGATGTTTAAATTTAACCTCGGGAACAAGCACAATTCAGAGTTACACATTTTAAATTCTGTTACAGTACCACAGCTGATAACTTATGCAACCTGTGGGAGGAAAGTCTCTTGGTATCTCTGATCCAAGGGACTAAAACTGCATAACCCTAGAGCAGCACACAAGGCAAAAGGAGAAAGAGAAACATATATTAACTGAGAAATACAACAAACTTACAGTCATTATTGAAAAACACATAAACAGGTTCCTGAGCAGGAGTAGTACAAGAAATGAATGTCCAGGTCATGTAGGAAGGTGTAAAGGAGCCGCAACCCAGAACTGCAACAAGCACCAGGAATGGAGATGCCCAGTGAGTTCTTAACCAAGACAGCTGTCCACAGCTAGCTCAGAATTGACTTGTAAATCATATTGCAAAAAGCCCAGTTCATATGTGGTATCAATGACTCATATAAACTTTTCTGATTTCCAAGAGGCTCTCAGCAGAAAAAAAAAATATAGACAGAGGACACACACAGAAGGGAGGAAAGAGTAATGTGGGTTAGTACAATACCTTCTGACCATGATGGCTTGAACTTGGTGAGAATTGCAGGGTCATCTTTAAAAGGAAAAAAACACTTCAGTAAGAACCAGAAGTAAAATCCACTTTAACATGACTCCATTTAGTAATTCTCCTCTAACCTTTCCAATAGAGTCACTATGTCCAACAAAAGCCCTGGAAACCAGAGACTGTGACCTGGACAGAAAGCACAGAGCAGGTTCCTCTTCAAGACATCAACATTCACCTTTTTGTCCAGGCACCTTATTCAGCAACACAAACAAGGATGCCACTTTCCTATTTCGGCAGCAGGGAACATCATAATAGTTTCTGCTAGTGTAAGAAGATGCCTCTAAAATTCTGCAAGAAATTACAACTTCATATCTAAAGATTGGAGTAAGCCAATAATATTGTGATGGAACCATCATATTTAAGGGCCTGGCCTTGTTCTTCAGTACTACACACTCTGTTATATATAAACAGATCTAGAAATGTCTGTACACCAAGAAGAATGAATCTACTAAATATAAGTGGCCCTTCAAAACAAAATTCAATTTTACAAAGTGCAGTCACACTTTGCACATTTTGTCTTAAAAATAAACTCCAGAACAACACAATGATGATCAAACCCCATTAACATTGTTTCAGATATATAATGCTATTACCTAGACAAATAAGTGGCCTTTCATGGGCATGCACATATCCTAGCTGAGAGGAACGCCTCTTTTCTACTGTAACCATTGTCTCCAACAGCCTTTGAGTTCTGCACACAGCTATTTGTAACTCCTTAAATACATGTCTCTTGGGAGTTTGCATATTATGGGAAATAAGTAAACTTCACATGGCCTATAATTCTGTGCTATTAACACACACTGTCCCAAACTACACCCTACCGCAGGGCAACCCACTTACAAACTCTCAGTATGCCACCCCTAAGAATTACAGGCCATTTTACTTCAATTACAGACCTGGTTGATAACATCAACAGTAATCCAGTTCACAGAAAACAACATTCAGAACTGAAGTCTAGAGAGTACAATCAAGACTGATTTTCCTCTTAAGACATAAGCAATTTACCCCACAAAAAAAGGTACTTTAATAGGTGTAATCTCATTATTTCTGCAACAAGCATGAAAACTGACTTCTCGTGCAATGAAATGATTCATCATTCTACAATAGTTTAACTTTGTTGACTAGTTGAATTACTTCCTTTTTCTCCGTGGCAAAATAGATGATTTAGGAAAAGATAAAAGGAATTTAATTCTACATATGGACGCATTGGTTAAAAGAAGTGCTTTAAAATGATTAATATTTCAGGAATCAAAAAACTGTCCTTCAAAACCTTCCCATTCATTCCATGATGAAACACAAAAGTACATTGTGGTCCGGATGCCAACATGCACACAGTTCTCCAAAGAAGCCACTCCATCTGCAATTTAGAGAATCTGTATGCAAGCTATTCAAGTACAACTGGCCATCATATTTTTAAAATCAGATAAATAGGTTGGAGACCACATTCACAACCTACCTACCAATTCTCTCTGATGACTAAAATTTAGACCTATGGATGTGGCTGGACTGTGCAACTTGTCCTTGAAGGCAAATGAAAAAAAATCCTTGGCTTTTTTAATGAGTAGCACAGGCACAGCCAGGGATGCTCTAGTATCTTTAACTCTATGTAACCAGCAATTTCCCTGGAACATGATGATCTTTGTCACTTCAGCATCCTCAATAAGCTGAAGTCTGCTGGCAGATGGGAAGAAAAAAAGCATGGCTGATGATGTTGCACTCAAGGTACAGCTGGGCATGGAGCAGCTGGTGTGTAGATGCTGCAGTCTGGCACAGTTCAGAGCAACTCTGCATCACAGAACAGAGCAAGGGAAGGCATTTCAGCTTTCCTTTCTTTCAACTTCTATCACCCTGATTCACCTGCACCAAGTAAAGCTCTTGGCAGATGTGTTTCTACCAGTAAAAATGTTAACATATTGGCTGCTTCTAAAGCCAAATGGTGGATGAATAGACATTCTGAAGGATCAAAATTTTCATTTTGCTAGAAAACAATAAAATCATCTGCACTTGCATGCTTAAGGCCTCTGACAGAGCTATTGCAAAGGCAAAATCACAGCCACGATTTTCAGGCAGATGTTGATAAACTGTTTATTGTTTAGCAGCACTAAGGCAGTATTACTAATGGTCCTGCTATTAGTATTAGTATTGTTCCCAAAATACGGCTTCCATTTATTTCCATCATTTTCTTACACACAAAACCGGCATCCTTCCCAGTCAACACAACCAAGTAGATAAAAAGCATTTTCAGACCTGTCATACTGTTCTGCATATGTCTGACACCTTTGGCATATCAGTTCATAAACATACATATCTAGTGCAAAATTTTGATAGTCCAGGTAAACCAAAACCAAACAAACAAACCTGCACCAAGCAAAACCAAACCACAAACCAAACCCTGAAACTTACACTGCAGTTGTCATGAAGCAGTTACTTTCTACCACAAAGAAAATCCTTAATATTTATCCTTACAAAGCAGTGATTTTTTTTTTTCCTAGATGTCATGAAGTTATCTTAATAAAGCCTTGCCATTATCCAATAACCTGGCCTGCCTGGCAGAAAAGAGAAATTAATTTAAAGCATTATTATTTATCACTATATCAATAAGCTATTTACTGTACTGTGTCCTTTGCTCCCAAAAGATCACCAGGGGATTACTGTTGCAGTGGGATTTACTTTGACCAATTTTCATCTTTGATAAGGAGTCTGACTGAGCAGTGAGTCACTCACAAAAACACAGACTGAACAAAGACCTCTGCAGAGTAAGGTCACTCATTCCAAGTAAGCTTCATAATCACTATTCCAAGTGCTTCCACGTCTAAGAAAAACATAGCTTTAAAATGACTTATTAACTAAATTATGTGTCTATTGACCATATCCTCCCAGAGCTGGATGACTGAGTTGCCCTGGGGAACCAAGGACCCACCTAGCATGCTGGCTCCTGAGCAACTAAAGCCAGTGTTATTACTTCATTTGGAATCATCTGAAGAGAGATAACAGCACTGCTGAGCCAAAGATTCAATCTCAAGAATATGTCTGGTGGTTTATGCACGCTCAGAGCTGCTCCTAAAAATGTGCAACTATTTCTTAACAAGGAAAACATTAAATTCTCAATAAAGCCAAGAAAATTTACTGGGAACATTTTTTAAAAAAAAGTTATGATTCCTAACCAAAAAAAAAAAAAGAAGAAAAATAAAAGATTGCATTCAAGTACACGTTGCTTCACAGACATTAATTTTCAGCATATGTTTTATTATTAAAGTGATGCCAGAGAACAGGTATTTATCAACACATAAGAAGTAACAGAAGAAATAACTATTTAATAACTATTTTATATAGGCGTAAATCTACAGAAGAGAATTCTTTTCCTAACAATAAGAAAATCCCATTTAGCATTTAGAAAAGACATGAAGTCCTCAGTTCTAATTTCTAGTATAGCAAATGAGTATTTTAAACCAGAACTTGAGGTTTATGCTCATCTGCTTTCCTTCTGAAGAACCATAAAACCATCCCTTTTGATTAAAAGGCACTGGGATTAAAAAAAAAAAAAAAGGGGGGGGGGGAGAGGAAAAAAAGTTGTGTAAATCTGTTTTTAGCAAAAACCCACAAGCATAGTGTTGTAACACAGAACTTGAACAGCATTTTGACGCGGTTAAGGCAATAACCATTACCATATGATACGTACCAGCACAGACAGGACTTAAAGCATGCTGTGAGCACTCAAGTTAGCACTTAGACATTTGGGGCATCATCATTATGTAGAATGGCACACGTAAACTGATTAAAAGGCAAAAGAATTAAAAAAAAGACCAGACCAGTGATAGCTGGATAATGTCAGGTATTTTGCAATTGTGTAGCACTCAGATGTATACAAGTAAGGGGGAACAGGATAGCAAATAAACCTCAGAAGAGCAGGGTGGTAAAATAGAAGATTGCAGAAGTCCTGACAACTCCTGAAGCACTCTCACTATGCTTCTTCACACTTACACTATTTATATGTGCAGGGCCAGATTCCATCAGCACTACCTGACTGCAGAGACAAAGAGCTCAGGCACTGGCCTTGCCCATATATGAACGTGCCAGGTGCTCTCACAGCTCCTTCAAGAGAAGATGAAGAAAAGGCAACTGCAGTATTGCTTTTAATCACAGCCCAAGGGAATTACGAGCATTTCAAGAAGTGTTAGGTATAGACCTGCTTTCCTAGTGGTCCCAGAGACACAATTAAGTCTTATAGCATCATTCATTGATGCATTTCTCTGACTTCCACTGAAGTCACTGATGTAACTCTGAAGCAACACAATCTCTGGTTTCTTTAATCATTTGCAATACACAAGTTCCCAAAAGCAGTGGACAGCCCAATGTACACTGTTCATTCTATGGACACATATTACATTCCCATCCCTGTACAGGAGATCTCCCATAGATACTGGAAGAGAAAGTGACACATGAATGAGGAACCAACAATGGGGAACTAGTGAAAAAAATGGTGGGAAGAAGTTTCACATAAACTAGGAACACATATAACTTGTACTCTTATTAAGAAAGTGAAAAATAATATTTAAAAAATACACCCTGAAATTACTGTCTGCTGGAAGTACTCCTCAGTTTCATGCTACCCAGGCATTTAAATTTCAGATGGACAATCTCATCCACAACTTTTTGTTCCTTCTGTCCTCATGCCCTACCTAGTTCAATACTATTTTGGTTATGCTTCCAATGAAATGCGTCATTGGGAATTTTGCTAGTGTATTCACCAGGTGTTTAATTTTCTTATATTAAATGACATAAAAATATACCAGTATAGAAAGACTTTTTACACACGCTCCTTTTTTTTTTTTTTTTTTCCTTAAGTATGACTTTGCAAGACCTAATGTCTTCTGTCCAAACTACTTTAAAGATAATGGAATAACTCTGGAAGTCATACACTGACCCCAGGCAGAAACAGTCCCTATCAATCAAGTAAATGAGCAGGGCAATGGACCATGGCTCCCATCACTTAAGAGTTTTTTATATAAGTGCTGGTCAATTAGCAGACTAAAGTATGCAATGGCATCCAACTTGCCAGTGGCCTCAAAACTACGTCTGCTAGTCATTACTGGTTAGCATGGTATATTTCTAGCACACCATAAACTGTGCAAATATAGTCTGATTTCCTACCTGATAGTTAAGAACACCCCCCTTGAATAACAAACCACAGGGCTCTTTCTAATTTAGGGCTAGTGCAGAAAATTAAAGGCTAGCCATCTGCATCACGAGCCTTGCCCACATGGCTTGCTCTGGTTCTGCTATCTTGCCAAAGGCCTCAGATTTCACATTTACTCTTGGGAACCTATGAAGGAAGACAGAAGGATCACTTGGGATTTCCAGTTACAAGACTGCACTTAACCCCAAAAAATTCTCACTTCCTAAAGAACAGTGTTTGGAACTTTATAACTTCTATTCATCCTCACTGAGAACCACTGAAGAATGGCTCTGTACCAAAAGACCCAGACAAAACAGCACAATGAAATAATGAGGTGCTTATATTGTTATGTGTAAATGAGTGATCCCTGTGCACTGGAAAAAGTTTGAAACAGTAGCCTACAATGAAGTCTTTTAATACAAGTAACATAAAATGTTAGTCTATTCTTAACTTATTGTTAATGGTCAGATCTGTAACTGACTACTATACTACAAATTCTAAATAAATAAATAGTAAACCCCATAACCCTTTAATCTATAGGATCTGTTGAAAATTCCAGATGACAGCTGCACAGTTTCTCTCATTTCTCGGGCACCAGTTACAACTGAAGCAGAAACTCCACATTAGCAGAAACCAGTGACGAAAACAGGGGCTAAAGAGAGACTGAAGGCAAGCAGAGTGAGAATACGTCCTAGTTCTGCCTTGAAGTGGTGTGAAAAGTGATGTAATTCACACATGGATGTATTCTGAATACACAGAAATAGATTCAGAAGCCTTTATTGGATATTGCATGTATGGAACTGAGCTATTCTCTCAGCTGCTCTGGGAGAACTACACTTACACATAGATTTTTGTGTTACACCCCTTAGCCTACCCAGATTGGTGAGTTAAGAACTGTATTATGTTACATTAAGAGAGGTAATTCATGCTTACAAAGCATGTCAGCGCAGTTGTACACGACATGAAATTTCTACCATTGGCTCCGGTATCCTGCCTTATTCTGCACCTATTTTATCAGCAGCAGCCAACCACCCTGAAACACGCCTTTTCTTGGCATCCATCAGCTGAAAGTGGGGAACAGCATGGGTTCAACAGCTGTAGGTTCTTGCAGGAGGCCCTTAAAGAAAAACACATATCTCTGTAGTATAATCCAAGTAAGCAAGTCTCAACCTAGAATCAACTCCTCCCACAGACAATGTTTAATATATAATAAATCCTGACATAGTATTCATCTTTCTTCAGATAGCTAACATCTCAAAATCCTTCTATTACGATCTTATAATGGCAAGAACTATCCCTAGCAATATAACAGAAAGATCTCCTTTCCCCATCATGCATGTATACACATGCGTGCATGAAAAGCTACTACCAAATACAATTAAATTACTGCTAGATAATGAAGAGCAACCTGGGAACTACACTGGTCTTCAGTTCAACCCTCAGCTAACAATAAAGTAGAAAAGTTCACTCCATTATTACCTTGCCACTTAACATTTAACAGAGCAAGTCACCCCATTTTTACGTTGTCTATACTTCTTAATTACATGCTTATATGAAGTCCCTGTGCTTCTCTTCCATGTGTATATAAAACTCATTAGTTTACATACACTAAGTATTAAGACAATGTTGTTTGATTTTCTGTTTTGGTTTTGGGTTTTGTTGTGGTTGTTGTGGTTTTTTGTTCTTTTGTTTTGTTTTGTTCTTTTTTTTTCAAAATACCTACTGACAGTTCTTGGCATAATTTTAAAAGCACATTTTCAGTAATGCCCCCTAGTTTTTCCTTGCATCACAGTAATGATCAATCTCGTAAAAGTGCCCTTCCATTCTATGATAGTTGTTTCTCTACAGACTTGTGCAGAGTGCAAAAACTTGCATTTCAATGCAGCATTCATTTCTCAACATGTGCTGCTAACACCTGTTAACTAGAAGCTTGAAAAGCAAAGCAACTTTAAATAGTGTTTAACAGTTGAGAAGAATTACTTACAAAAACCTTCCAGAGACTAACATCATACTCACAGCACAATTTCACTGACGAGCAGCAAAGACTGGAAACTTTCCAGCTGTAGCTATATGTTCAAAATTTTGAATTTTATGTAGGTGCAAAGCCAAACTGTTGTTAAAAAAAAAATAAATTAAAAAATCAAACCCCTATGCACTGGAAATCTGCCCATCCGTTAGTCCTATAAACCCTTCAGAATGGAACTCCACACCAGACAGTACTTCACCTGCAAACTGCTGTGAGGAACACACTGACAGAATGTGTCTTTGCCTTACACTGTAGAAGGGTTTCAGCTGCTTCCTCAGCATTTGTTTGGCATTTCCAGGTCAGAACCTCTGCTCCTAGCTGGAACTAAGCCAGAAATCCTGTAAGGGAAAAACTGCTGCAAAGCATTTTCTTTCATTTTATGAGCAAAATGGTGAAGCTGGAGACCCCTTATTCACTAGAGGCTGAACAGCATTCACCTGGGCTGGGCAGGACAGTCACTCAGTTCTTCACCAGAGGGAATTCTGCCGTACGCAAGTCTCCCAAGTGTGGCCTGAACTTCCCACATAATTGCTGCTGGGTTAAGAAGCGTGTGAGAGACTTCATCCCTCCTTGGGAACCACTCCCCTTTGCCGCTCACCAGGCTACAGAGAAAGTGCCTTTAACCTCATATGCAGGGTCCTTATCTAAAAGAAAAGTGTTATAAGGCTCAGTCATCAGCCCAAGGGCATTCCCCCCACCCCCAAATCTATATTTAACAGCTGGGGTGGAATGAGCTTGATGTTTATTTTCTCATTACAAGCACTACAGCATGCATACAAAAAAAGATACATACGGCAGCATTATGCAAGTTGTTGGGATCAGTTCCCAACAGGCTTGGGGCCTTCCTACCACAAACTAAAGTTTTCCATTAAAAGGAGATTTCCCTTCCCATAACCAACCTGTATTTACACTGCACCCCCGCAGTGACACATTGCAGCCAGTAAAGGAATTCCACTCAGGAACTACACGTTGGTTGGTCTAAGGGGGAGCTGGACTTCTATATTCTGAACAATGTCTACATTTCTCAGAGCTTTTATTTCATTACCTAAGAATAATCTTTAAAAAAACCTTTCACATTAAGAAGCCCTTTGCTTTAGCCCTGTGGGAACATGATATCCCATTCAGCGCTTCCACAAATAGATCAGAAATTACTACATACATTGCTACAGTAGCTAGAGACAGATGTAGTTATAAACAGAGGCCTGTATTTTGTGTTACTAGTATGAATCATAATAATACTGATTAAATAAGTGAATTATCATTCTATTAAGTGACAGCAGTATTTGGCCCTGAACGCTGTGGCATTATGAGAAGCTGACACACTGGCACAAGCGCCGTTTGCAAGTCACACCGTCAGCTTTTCCCAGTGTTTTGCTGCCTTTTTCAGAAGGAACACAAACAAGATGACAACCAACCTAAGTAAGTGTTTGAATTCATATTGGTCTTAGAGCATTTTAAGTTCAAACCAGATTCCTGGAAGTTTCAGCAGAGGAACCATGCATATAACGGCAGCTTATTTCAAACGATGGCATGGAGCCAATTACAAGTTTCCAAAAGATCCACAGTCTTTGGGATATAACCCACAACACAGCTACCGTAGCATTAGCATGTCATGCTGGGAAAAAAAGGCTGAAAGAAATACTCCTAACATACTCTGGTTCTCTTCCTCTGATATTTACATTCCAATTTTGCAAGTTTAATTTTCATAATTTTTAATATTTCAAGTAAACACCACACACCTTCCAACAGAAAGCAAAATCACACATATGAAAATGGAAGTTACTACTTCACGTGGGTGTAATTCAACAGGAAGCCAGAAAGCTTCCTTCAAGGTAAAAGTTTCGGTGCACAGTCTCTAGACACAGACTCTGCAAGTTAAACTTTGTGCTGCTAGTTAGTTTTTCATCCCCACAACCTGTTCCTCAGCATTCAAGTTTAATGAAAAGTAGTAGTAAACCAGAAATAAATATACACACACTATCCAAATAGGAACACGTCCCTAAGGAAAATAAGCAGCAGATGTTTTTTCCTTCTGCCGTGTTCCTACTGACTCACACAAACCCTGCTTGAGCATGTCAGACATCTACAGCTTAGAGCCTCTTTAAGATGCTGTCTTTTCCTTAAAAGCACAAAGCAGATGTTTATATCGTGAGAAGTTCCAGTGGTAATACATGCACACTGGTAACTCTTCTAAACCAGAACTTACGGAAGGTTTTCATTTTTTTTAAACCGTGATAGATTTGTGGACGACAAATTAACATAATTAAAAATCTATTCACCCCATATTCAATTTGCTTCTTAGAAGAGTGGTTGATTTAAAAAAAAGGAGTTAATTAAACTGGTGCAGGATTCTGTACGGACAGTTATGTGCTACTGTGTGCTGAATCCTACTAAGTCGGCCTCATTCACTGAAACCTCTCTAATCTCTTTAGAGTCAATATTTACGACTATAAAACCTCCCACAAGATGCTCATGTTAAAACTGAATGCTGCGAAATTCAGTTTACAAACATGACTTCTAACATCATTCTCTAAATGTTTGTCACATATTTTGTAAATACACTACATCAGAAGAACAACCACCGGTTAGAGCAGCTCAGTCCTAAGTACTTTTCATCAGGCAGCAATGACTCAGGCCTCCCAACAAGAGCTTGGAACTGCACTGATGGCCAAGAGGCTGGGACACCCATCTGCTCTGACTCCCGAGCACGCCTGCCAGCTCCACTGGGCTGCCACCAAGACGACAGACGTCCGTTTGACACTTGCTGCAGACACCTGCTGTGCCATGGTCACACACCGCTCCTCACTGTCCCTGTAAACAGCTTCTCAGGGGGAATTTCCATAGTCATTATCTGCTCTTATAGCTCTCTGAAACAAGACTGTCAAAGATCTTGAAAATCAGGATTTTTCACTAGTGCAATTTACACTACGCAGTTACACAAGGTGTTTAAAATGGCATTTTATGTTTTTTTGTAAGAGACAGTCAAGCTGTGATGGGAAGCATACCATCCAGGCAGCCAACCCAGAAGCTCTTAGTGGCTCTTTCCCACATAAAGATCTTCACTTCTAGGACTGACAGCAAAGCATGATTCCCCAAAAGAAATTAACTCTATATCAGCATTTTTCTTTTGGTTTTAAGTACCTACAGAATCTTTCTGAAAATATCAATGTACTATATTACATCTGACTGTTGATTCATGTTGCCAAGTGAGTTACTGATAAATACACAATTAAGCATTGCATCATGTTATTTTACGAAATCACAACATTACCACATTTATTATAAGTAATTACATTACACCTTGACATGAACTGGAAAGCTGTAACCTGGCTATCGCAAAAAAGCAAGGCCCCAACACAAATCCACTGGCTGCAGAGGCCTTTATCCAAAGCTGACCCGGTACCAGCACATCATGGATGGAATGAGGCAGGAGAGGGGCTTCTCCCACCTTCTGAAGTGAGGCGACCCAGTCAGCTCTGAACCTTCTTGTAATGACAGCCTCAGTTACTGGTAGACAGCAGCTCATCTCAGTCTGAACTCAGCTGGTGCTGCTTCATGGAAGGCTAAGTTTGCTGTTAGGCAAATGTATTTGAAGTGTGTTTAGAAATAAAGGGTGATCTATAGTACTGACTCATATAGCATATAAATTGCAAGGGACCTAAGGATTATCTGGTCTAACCTTTCTGGGCAACAGGACAGTCTAGATAAGAAGGCCCGACACCCTGTCCAGCCAAATCTTACAAGTGATTACCCAATGCTGGGTAATCCACCACTTCCCTGAGCAAATTATTCCCATGGCTGGTTGTCCTTGTGAAAAACTGTCCTCTTGTGTCTCATTAGAACCTCCCCAGGAGTAACTTGTACCCCTTGTCTTTTACACGGCACTACCTGTAAAAAGGGAGTCTTATCTTCTCTGTAGCCACAGTATTGGTTCTGAGCAGCGTGCTGATGTAGAAGGCGTGTTTTTTAAGGTGTATTTAGGATTATTTATATTTATTATATATTAAGGATTGACCTCATTAATGTCTATAAATATATTAAGGGTGAGTGTAAGGAGGATGGAGCCAGACTCTTCTTAATGTCATC
>WUAM01000305.1:2955011-2973294 GCA_024336885.1 Actenoides hombroni
TGAGTGTAAGGAGGATGGAGCCAGACTCTTCTTAATGTCATCCAATGTTAGGACAAGAGGCAATGGGAGTAAGTTGGGACACAAGAAGTTTACAGTTAACATTAGGAAAAACTTCTTCGCAGTGAGGGTGACAGAGCACTGGAATGGGCTGCCCAGGGGGGGTTGTGGAGTCTCCTTCTCTAGAGGCATTCAAGACCCACCAGAACAAGTACCTGTGTGACTTAATCTAGGTGATCCTGCTCTGGCAGGGGGGTTGGACTAGATGATCTTTCGAGGTCCATTCCTACCCCTATCATTCTGTGATTAATTAAGAGCCAATCAAACTATGCTCAGGCTCACACACACGTGTTTCTTATTTGCTGTTTTCAGTGCAGGCCGGAGGATAAAAGGCTCAAAGACAGCAGGAATCACCCATGATCAACCTCCTTTTCTAGACGCCTGCCCGCAGCGCTCCGTAGCGGAACCGCACCCCAGCGCCGGGGCGCTCCCCCGGGCAGGAAGCTCCGGCCGCGCCCGGTCCCGCAGCAGCCTCTTCACCGAGGGGAGAGACGGAACAAAGCACCGATTGCCCCCCCCCCCCCCCCCCGCTCCCTCTCCTCTCCTACCATCCGCAGACAGAGCCATCTCGATAAGGGTCTCGTTCGCTTTCCTTCCCGAGCGATTCATGGTGGCCGCCTTTTTCTTTCTCCCCTCGCCCGCCGCGGGGGATTCCTCCCGGGAGCTGATGGGAGAAGAAGGGGGTGAGTCAGGCGTTGAGCTGCCGCCCTATGCATGCGCACTGCCCGCAAAGGCGGAGCGCGGAGAAGGGGGGACCGAAGGGAGGGAAAGGCGGGGACCCACCCCGGCCGGGTACGGTCCCCGCTCGGGGCGGGCGGCGGGTAACGCCTCTTCCTCCGGCCGCCCCGGGCGGGGACCGCGCCCGGGCTGGGGAGGGTGAGGGCCTTGTCTCGCGAAGGTCTCCGTTAAACCTTTTGCTTTTCCGCTACGTAGAGAGAAAGGAACTGGGAAACCATCCAAAATGTGAATAATAGTTAAATCTGCTCTCCTCTAGTGGCATTTCAGAAGAGCAACGCCTTTGTACAATTTTATTTGTCTAGTTAGATATAACAAAGGGTTTGGTTTTTTTGTTGTGGTGGTGTTTTGTTTTGGAGGGTTTTTTTTTATTATTATTATTTTTATTAATTGATCTTTCATGAGAGAAGAGGGGAAAGAAAGTGGGGTAAAATTCCGCCTGTGGGTCAGTGTCGTGGTTTAACACTGGTGACAATTCCGCGTGGTTCCTAGCTCACTCCCCCCTGCAATGGGATGGGGGGCAGAATCTGAAGGGTAAAATTGAGAATACATGTCCTGGCTGCGTCCCCTCCCAGCTTCTTGTGCCCTTCCCCCCCCAGCCTGCTTGCTGGCAGGGCAATCTGAGGAGCAGAAGAAGCCTTGAGACTGTGCAAGGTCTGCTAAGCAAGAGCTAAAGCATCCCTGTGTTACCAGCACAGTTACCACAACTGAAAACAGCCCCATGCAAGCTACTGTGAAGAAATCTAACTATGCCAGCCAAAACCAGCACAGTTACTGATTCTTCTGTACTGAGGATAAATTTGATTTTACTCTTGGTCCTGCAAGGATGTTAAGAAGTGCACTGGACAAATGTAAGCTGGTGTCAGGCTGTAAAGGATAATGCTGTTTGCTGTCTTTATTACAGATGCAAAGCTAACAAAAACATGTTTTGGCTAATTATTTTTCTTTTTAAGTAGTAGTGGAGAGAAAGACAGAAGTAGAAATAAAGCCTGAGGAAAAGGAAATGAGGCATGAAAAGGTCGCAGAAGTAACTTAAGTCTTTCATTCTGGGTGTTTAATTGAGAGAATTAGTCCCTCAGTCTAGGCAAATCTTGTCTTGGGTCCGTCAGGAGCTCTGAAGAAGAGAGCATCTCCCGGTACCAGAGCCCCATGGTGCTGTGGAGGTTGTGAGGCTCCAGTCACAGCAGCTGTCCTTTTTCCCAGAGCTGGCACCATTTCTATGTCTCAAACAGCCCTGTGTCCTCATTGCTTCCTTCAATAATCTGAGGTAGTTTCCAACAGATTGTTCAGTATATGTACTTCACATATATTTTGTTCATTAATATAACCTCAGGCCTTCTTTCAGATTAACTCTCTGTATATGCAGCTTTTACTGCTCAAGTAACCATTTTATGCACCAAACTGATAGGGAGTTTTGTTACTTGGGCAACTGTAACACAACAGCGGTTTCATGACAGGATTTCTTAATCATGAAGTTAATCAAGTAAAGTGAGTCAGTTAAGGTGCTGGGCTCATGTTCAGGTTTATGTACACTATTAGGCCCTTATCTGTACTGTGCAACACTACTGCTTTGAGAAGTGTATTTTTAGTCAGGAGCGAGACCTAAAAATGTGACTGGTTGCTTTCCAAAGTCTGAGATGTTTAGTTTGGTTTTCAATCTCTCAATGCAGCATGGTGGGAATAAAGAGGACAGGCACAGCATACCAAAGGATGCCTTTAAACAGCTTGTAACTGCATACAACGCCCCAGGCCACAAGGTTCAGTTTAAAAGCTGTATTTTCTGAGTCTTTAATTTCCTCACAGCATTATATATTTCAGATAAATGCTTTTATGCATCCATAAAAGATGCAATTAGATCCAGTATTCAAAAGGAGCCAGGAACAGCAAGAATTGCAGTGGCTGTTGCTGGGTTTTGTCTCCTAATTACACACTGGCTGTTCCCAGCTCCACCCAGCATGTGTGGTGGTGCAGCCAACCATACCTAAAGCTGTTTAAGTACCACATCCAGGATGCCAAAGATGATTTTGCAGATCTCTGTAATTGGACAGGCTCATGTCTGGTGGAGGCCCTGAGTTAAAATGACACAGTGATCTGTGTTAGGGACAGGACAGAAGTCAGCTCACCCAGAGAGAGCTCTCTGGTAGAGGCCTTGTGCCCGTGGCAGGCACACAGGAGGTACAGGCAAGACCCGGCCTTGAAGTTTCTTGTTTATTTAGAGTTGAAGCAGCCATTGTCTGCATCAGTGGTTTTACAATATGCCTAAGTAATCCAGGACCACACTTCCTTCAAAAGATACTGACCTTTTTCCCTCTCACGATGCATTTTCACTGCTGATCAATTGTAAGGTGATTCAGGTCAACCTGTAAAACTGACTGGTTTTTTTTCCCCTGGATTCAGTTCCATGACTCACTGCAAGGAACAGGTACTGCTGAAACAAAGGAGGAAGTGTGGAACCACACAGCAGCAGAACCATTTTATTCCTGAAATATCAATACAGTAACCAGGTATGCAGTAGTATTTCTGCTTTGGGTGCTTGAACAGACCCTTTTCAAAACCACTCACAACTTGGTCTGAAAGCCCAACTTTTGAAAATCCTGTTAGAGGGACTGTCTAAACTTTTCATCACCAAAGCATTTTTGAAAATATGACCCTAAGTCCTAAATTATATGAAAATGGAGCTTTTGTTTTTATTAAATGTTCTGAAAAAAAAATCATCATCTATCCTCTGGGAAGGAATCTAATATGTACAGCTTTTGCATTTACCGCTTGGGGACTACCTGTAAGTTGTTCCAGTAATGTATGCTTTCAGGATTCCCTGGCTGTGCATGTCAGATACCCATGTCATAGTCTTAGAAGGTGCAGCAGCTTTCTGCTATTGAAGAGAAATGTATTGCATACATTCCTTTTGTTTACAAAAGTTTTGTGTGTGTATATATATTCAGAGTTTTGGTAAGTTTAAAAATCAGACTGTGATTACAAGTTAGCAATAACAAAGCATGAGTTTGAAGCAGATGCAGGAGCAAAAGGAAAGTGGTGTATTTCCTTCCCAGACTTTTCAGCCTGCTCTTTCTCTTCTGCGGGCTGAACAACCCCATGGACAGTCACTTTGCTGTGAGATTTCAGCACATGTGGCCTGCATCCCAGAAACAAATGTTGCTGCCTCCCACATCTTCAGGACTGTGCTTTTGTCAACTGGATCACAGGCCAGTTACTGTGACTGGAGGAAGTTCAGCCCCTCCTGATGTAACACTGGAGATCGGGGTATGTGTGGGGAGGGAGAGGACACCTAGGCAGGAGGCAGGGATGATGGAGGAGTACCGTGTGCTCTCCTGTGAATGGTGCCAGTGTAAAGAAAGGACTGCAATAACTGCTGACCAAAGAGAAAGCCCAAGGGAGATTGCAATTATCTGGAGATTCAGTCTGGGCTCCCTAAACTCTTTCTGCATTTTACTCAGAGGCTGTTTGACATCTGACTCACCCTTCCTGCTATATACAGTTCTTAAGGCTAAATCCAGCTGCTTGAATACCACCGCGGGGTCAGGTGCTGTGACATACAGCAGTGCTTGCTGATGGGATGGGCAGCTGGATTTGTATATCGAGACAGTCGATTCTTTTTGCACATTGCTGCACAGCACTAAAGCCATCAGGAAGTGAAAAGAGTGCTATACAGAGTTGTGGTGCAAGGTGGCAGACAAAATTTCATCATTACTCTGCATTTTTTCTGTACTCCATCACTTTTCAGTCCACTGTTTGCAGAAAGCAGTGTGGGTATGAGTAACACTGATGATGTCTGAACAAACAGATGACTTTGCAGACTATAATCTACCTTTTTCTTGGCTGGAGTTACTACACATTTGCAACAGTAGAACTAAAATCAACTACCCGGTTTGCACTCTCCCCAGGGCAAGGAAACTGCCTGGGAGTGGCCGCAACTAAGCCCAGCCATTGTGACTGGCCCGTCGGTGCTGGCTGCTGGAGGAGGAAAGCCTGAGATGGAGACACCGGCTCCCTGCTCTCTGAATAACCAGCAGCAGTTCTGAGAGAGCTGCTAGAGATCAAGGTAATCTTTACAGAAGCCTATATCCCATTCCAAGCACAAGCAGACATTTTAGTTCTGTAATCTTGCAGTTACACACCCATAACTGGATTGCCTGGTTTACAGCTGCCATCAAAGCCTTAAAATAATCCAAAGAAATGACAAAAAAGACAACAAGAAAAAATTACTTTGGTGTGTTTTGTGGTGTAGAGGGAATTCATCCCTTTCCTGCTGGTATAGACATTCTTAAAGATACTTGAATATGTACAAAATCTACTCACTAACAATGTCTGAGACATGATTCTTCACTCTCATCATGTCTCTGTGGATATAGTTCCATTGATTTTGCTAAACTGCTCCTAAACAGCATGAGTGAAGTGTTTAATTCTGATGGGATGTGCACTGATATTGAATGCAGGGGGTTGGGATAAAGGCACTTCGTCATCTCTGGTACTTAACTGCCAATGGTAAGATAAGACGTTGCATCATCTTAGTCAATTCCTGTGTGCTTCTGGTGAAATCATCCATTTTCTTTCTTGTCCTTTTATAGACAATTGAGTTTCTCAGGGTTTAGTGCCCTCTGCTGGTAATAGTGTTTTCTCCTGTGAGACTAGATATGGTATCTCATGCCTCTTGGTTTTACCTGTATCTGTTGACTTAGCCAGCAGTGATAAATAGGTAAAATAAAGTCGAATTATACTTCCTTTTACACACAGAGCATTATGGAGGGAGTAAATGAGGCGGGTGTGTGTTAAGAGCATTGAAATGATGTGTGGAGCTCTGTAGGTCTGGTAAAAAGGTTAACAAAATCAGTTCAGTGTGCTTTAATCATCTTAAAAAGTAAAGCAGAACGGACTGATGAAGATAACGTAAAAGCACAAGAGAACAAAACCCTGCGGTTATGTATGAGAGACACACAAATAATATTGTCGTCATAAATAAATTTGTGTTTGCCACAATTTTTGTACACAACTTTTAATTATGCATGTCTCATTTATGCACATTTTAAACTGGTTTTGGTTGCCTATTTTATTACAGAGTGTATAAAAATTATATGAAGAGATTAGCAGCTTTGTCAAAAATTCTATGAAAATGTAAGCCCTTCAGTATGCATATTAATAAGGCAAGGTATTCAAGCACAAGTAATTTTGTGAGAGATATTCAAGCACAGCTTATTTAGCTGGCAGGCTTGTGACAATAATAGAAATAATGGTACAATTAATTGTCTAATCCTATTGGTGGTATTGAATGACCATGTTCTTCTCTTGCTGTTTATAACATTCTCCATGAAGAATAAACGTAGTTATAAAGTGAGCTTTAAGAAAATGTTTTACATTTGCTGTTATAAATTATTGATACATTCTGCGTATTGGGTAGACCTACACTCAGTCTTCAAAGCTTCCATTCATTGCAGTGTACATATACAGCACCCCTATAAAGAACTGAAACAAAGGAAGTATCTTTCCCTGTTGGCTTCTCTTGACATCAAATTATGAAGCTACATCATTTCTTTTCGGCCTTGGGTAGGCTCAGCACGTTAGCTCCAGTGCCCTGGCTGAAGGTTTCCAGCCTTCACAAGCTTGTGCAGTCTCCTAATTTGCCCTTTTTTTGCCAGCATTCCCCTTCTCCTCCTTCCATGCAGAAGCAGCGAGAAGAAACTGCTAAGGCCTCTTTATCTTACAGAGTGGTCTAATTGCCAGGCTGCAGGTAGCACTTCTCAACAGAAATGAGTGAAGATACATGAGCCAGAAAAGAAAACAATGTGCAGCTCTCTATGGAGAGAGAAAAGATCAAACAGAAGGAAAAAAAGTTAAAATAGCATTTATAGGAGCAAGCAAGGTGAAGGGTGTGTGTGTAGGGCTGTCTGCCGTAGGGAAAGCAGTGTGATGGTCATAGGCAGAAGGAAAGGTGACTAAGGTGTTTCTGCAATAACTGACCTTACCTGAGCACACTCAGGTTTTCCCAGATTCTTGAGGCTGTGCAGTGGCCACTGATGCTGTCTCGCAGCCCAGCTTTATGCTTAAAGGTGCTGTTACCTGGAGATGTGAATGACTGTGCTGGCCTGCACTCTGATGAATGTAGTAACACTAAAAAATGCTGGAAGAGAGCCTTTCTCATAGGAGGTGAATTAGTGGATGACATCAGCGTTGATCCAGTACTACTTGATACAGTCTTTTCTGTAATTCTGATAAAACTGAGTGAGTGGTAGCTCTTGGCCGTTGCAACCTTTCAGTTTCCCTCTCATTTTCACAGCTTTTCCATGCAACTGTGTGAGATACAATGACTGTATGGTTTCCAGCCCTTCCCCAGTATCTAGCCCTAGTTTATCCCTATTCCAGATCCTGTCTGAATAATGTAGTACTTATCTCCCCACCCAGGGGAACCTCTGTGCAAAGTTGTCAGGGCTGCCCCAAAGCCTGTCCATCCCAGCCACAGCTCAGGCTATGCATACAGAGTCGTTGTGTGAACTCTGTGAATATGATAAGCATCCAGAAGCCTTAAAACACACAAGCATCCTCAGTCACATCAGACAGAATCAGAAGGATCAGGCAAAAAGTAAAGTGAAAAATTTAAGCAGAAAAGATATATCTAAAAACCAGTCCTTTAAAAACAAGATAAGTATGAATAGTAGGATGAAATCAATGTAATGTAATAATTAACATACACATTCTAAACAGGAAAAAGCAGATCCTGTGAGAAACAGAGTGAAAAAGAACAGAATCACAGAATGTCTTTGGTTGGAAAAGACTTTCAAGATTATCTAGTACAACCTTTGACCCAACACTGCAAGCTTGCCACTAAACCATGTCCCTAGGCACCAGGTACACATGCCATTTAGATGCCTCCAGGGATGGCGACTCCGCCACTGCCCTGGGCAGACCATTCCAATGTTTGATAACCCTCTCAGTGAAGAAATCTTTCCTAATATCCAGCCTAAACCTCCCCTGGCACAGTGTGCATCCAGAAGCAATAAATAAGAAAAATGTAGTATTGAATTAAAATGTTAATTGGCTGAGACGTATATTTAAAATTTCAGAGGAACAAATAAAAGCCCTTAAAATGCAAGGTGCTCTTTTGTTTCATCTGGTTACAAAGAGGCCCACCTGTGCCAATAACAATTTTTTTAATTTTTTTTCCCCCATTTACCTCTGGCTTCAGGTAGGAAAGCTGAAGTGTAGCACAAATAGACCAGCACATAATTCTGTAATTTCTGTTGAGTAAATCTGCCATTGGAACACTTTTTCTGTGGCTACCTCTCAGAATGTTAATTCTCCTTTCCTGTCAAACTGCTGAATTCTTAAGAGGAGCTATGCCATCTCTAATAGAAGTCAAATCTCTTTTCTTGAGATCGTTGTTGTTGTCTATAATATAGTTCTTCTTATGAATTGTAAATTGTTTTGTTTATCAGAAGACAAACTAGTTGCGCCTTCTAACCATACCCCCTTGGATATCCTTTCAAGTGCATAATGTATGAGGAAGAGTCTCGTTTGTCATTTCTTGTTTCCCTTGTTTTAAAAGTTCTGTTTCACACTTCAAGTTTATATGTGAAAAGAGGCAAGAAGGTACCATGGTGGGTAGTTACCCAGTAATTACTAGCTGGATCATTTCTGAAATCCTCAAGTCTTACTGTACTAATTGTGAAGATTGACTGTTGAATTCATTACTTCTATTAATGAGCATACAATATTGTTTTGCACGGTCCCTTTTAAGTTAAATCTTCAGGTAAGTCAATCACCTAAGATTATTAGCCTACCTGTCAAATGCTTGAAATCACTGGGCTTATCCTTATCATCAAACATAAAAGATGAACACACAAACATTTGTTGATAGCCCCCTATATTGTAAAGGAGAGACACTAACATTTTTGTGATCTAGTACACAAACTCTGGTACTGCCAATATAGTAGTAGGTCTGTTTTTCAAGAACTCCTGTTGTTTTTTGTTTTTTTTTTCAGGATGGTCTTTTGAGTCTAGAATAACCTTTCCTTTCTTGGATCTAACTTGGTCCTCAGTTTTCTCACAGTTTTTCAGCACAATCATAGTCAGCTTCTGAGAGGCATAGTCTGTGTTTTACTGTTTTGCATTGTTCATGAATCAAGAAATGAGCTAGTACAAAACACACAGCATTTTTTGTCCTGGCTTTTAAAATCACTCTGTGGTACCAGGACTCAATGATCATAATATTTTTCTTCATGCCCTTCCATGGGTTACTGAAGAAGCTACAGCATCAGGGTTTCCAAGTGTAGTGGTCTGACTAAAACACCTCATATCCTGCCCCCTAAGTTCTAATGGGTGCATTGGAGAAGTAAATGTGACTTTCCATAGAAGGGCTTTCCTGGTCGATCCCTACATGAAGACAAGTGATGGTACTTCATTATTCAGTTCAAAGCACATCAGCATGTTTTGATAGAAGTCTTGAATGATATTACTACTATGAATATCAAGGTCATTTGCTTTTTGATTTCTAAGTGATCTTTGGATATAGAAGCAGAGCTTTGTGCTGTATCTCTAAGTACGACTGTTCTTAGTCCATTTTTGCCTGATATTGTCCCAAAGCTTGTCCAACTCCAGTTAATGGAGTGGGCTTTAGTTAATATCTCCACGAAAATTACTGAGGAAAACTTTCATAAAAATTGGCCTTTTACTGATAGGGCTGTGGCTTCTGATGTGATTTAATTTTCCTGGGTCTGACATATTGAGAATTAAAATAGAATGACATTTTTTAAAACTGTCAGTAATTTCTGCTCTTATCAGTCATTAGCCAATGAGGCACCATCTGTATGGGTTAACTTTGCCTTAGCCTGCTGCAGCTTTTTTCTTCATTTCCTTTGTACTTTCACAGAGTAATTAAGTTATTAAGCTTCATCCCTCTGTTACTGTTTGTAAAATTTATATTCTTCCTGCACATGTCCTGTCATGCTCGAATGAAAGCTGAACAGGGCAAGCATTTCTCTTTACTTTGCACTTAAGAGGATTCATGCCATTTTAAAATATTTCTGTCTGTCTGTTTATAGTTTAGTATCTCCGTACCACAGCTCTGAAGAAATGCTAATAATCTAAGAGTCCATCATTGTTTTCCTATCTGCATGCTCCAGAACTCATGTTTAAAATCTCTTCTAATTCTTTTTTAACCCGTCATCTGATAATCCTTTTTCTGAATTAATTTTCAAGATCATGCTTTGCTGCTAGATGGGGGCTCATATTCTCTAACTCAGCACAACTGCATATGTTGTGAGGGTCAACAGCAGTTGCAACACTTGCTTTCATCAACCTTTCTTAACACTAATCCCTTTAGTGGTACTATCAGACAGTGGAGAATTGATTTTAGTATTCTTTTACTATAGTACATCTTACTAAATCATGCATGAGAGATTCCTCCTCCAAAGACCAGCAACTTGTATACAATCCTTTCCTGAAATATAGTCAGTATCCCACGCCAAGTAGAATCACCATGGCTGCGTACTCTACGAGAACCTAGATTTGAGACTCCCCATTTGGATTCCTAACATTGGCCCTTTCACCACCAATTTTGATTCAGATAAAAAGTAGGTCCAGACAGCAAGGGGATAAGTGTTGTCATCAATGGCTCTTCCAGAACAGTTCCTCTTGTGGCTAATCGTCATTATTTTTGATCAAAACAGTCCAGTGGTAATCTATCAACTCAAGTTTCAATGATAAAATTAACACCAAGAATGTTTCTCCATGGTTTTACACCATAGATCTCAGAAGTTGCTTAGCTAGCAGGTAAGGGCTCTGTCAGGAAACAGAGTCCTGAGTCAGTTGTATGAAAAATGTGCCAGAGACTTTCCTTAGTTTTATTACACCTGTTGTGAACTTGGCTAAGGAAGCTTGACATTGTGCAACGAATAATTTCCAGTGATAGGTTTCAAGCTACTATCGATTTGCCAGTGAAATCAGTTGGTTCAGCAGGGTGTAGATGTATCTGAGCCAAATCCAAACAAATGGCTAGTCTGGAGCCCTGTTTTGCTGCTTCAGAATGCAAAGTAACCAGCAGGAATGACGAAGAGGCAGAGGATTCCCAATTGCCTTTATGTTACAGTCCATAACAGTGTTTGTTGTATTTAACTCCTGCCAGAGTAACCTGACCTTACCTTAGTTTTTCCCTCCTACCGAAATTTGTACTTTGATCTCTCACACCTTGTACCTATCTAAGTTATCCTAAAATCTAAACTACCTCATGGACAATTTAGTGTCTCCCAGGCATAAAACCCTAACCTATGCTGCTGCTCTTTCTTTTCCAATTTTTCACTCCTGTAAATGTAAAAGACACTAATTTGATGTGGTTTGGTCAGCCTTGTTCCATAGGCGCTTCATTTCCAGACCATCTCCCAGCTAGTCTGCTGTATTGTGGACATGACTTGAAGTAAGGCCTTTTCCTGATGGCAGAAGGCATATAGATATATCTGCCAGTACAGAGCCTGAGAGAGACTGTGATTCCTGAGTTGGCAGGGTGGTGATTCTTACATATGACAGGTATATTCGATAGCTAGAGATCATTAGGCATATATATGTCTAAAATACAGAATTAGATGTTGAAGACATAGTTGGGAGAAGGAAAAGTAATGGTAAAACAAACCACAGAACAAGCTATTAATCCAGAAGGTACTCTTTCTTTTTTTTTTTTATGGAAACTTTCTAATTTTTTTAAGGTTTTTTTAATATTTCAGAATGAACAATATTTTTGTTTCTGGATGTAAAAAGTATAACTGGAGAAAAACCTTCCTGCTCTACTTTCTTTCACACTTTGCAACTCTTCATTTTGTTCTTTTCCTGTTACATCTCAAACTTTTACATGATGTGAAAATTGTGTGTAATGCAAATAATAATCCATGTACATTTACTGGTGCATTGTGTACAGTGTTTTATGTCAGTGATTCTCAAACATTTTTTTACCAAAGATTCCTCTAGCACGTAACTCAATTTCCCAGTGCCTTAGTGTTCTCCACCTCTGTTCTGCCTTGTCCTGCTGGTGCTACCTATCTCTTCTTACCCGCCTCCAGATCCCTGTCCACTTGATTCCAATATCCCCCTTTCCTCCATTCCTCCCCTATTCAACCTTCCCTTCTACTCTCAGGTTTGTTTATCATTTTTTTTCCCAGCCAGTTCAGAATATCTTTTCCTCTTCTTGGAGTTTCAGTACTTTTTGCTCAAGAAGGAAAAAAGACTATGGCAACAGTAGAGGATTTTTGCTGATTCCATGGGTGTCGTGCTGCTTTTCCTGCACAGCCACATATTCTCCCATTTCCTTCCTAGCAAAACTAGATTTTCTGCTGTCTGAAACAGAATTGCTGGTTCAAGGGATAGGTGCTGTCACAGTAGTCTCCTTGGGTCCAGCAGTTACCCTTGGGGGGCAGCAAGCATTTTATGTCACCTTTGAGTGCATCACTTTCTCCTTGTCTGCAAGTATTTGACATCTAACATTAGAATATACCAAATGTTTCAGCATCAGACTACTGTGGGCTGTTGCTGATACCGTTGTCCTTTCTTCCTAGTGTGGTCCCTTTGGAAGTGTTATATCATTCATGGTGAATAAATATTTATTTATTTCAGTATAATGATGGTGTACTTCTGTGGACCTAAACCTGAAATATTCAGTTTGTCCACTTTCAGACAAAATTTGCACTAAAATTAATGGCTTAGGGTTTTTTATTACTGTTATAATGTCATTGAGAAAGAGAAAAAGCTTGTCAGAAGCATCATTTTTAGATAGCAATGTATCTCTTCCTTAGATGGGGAGAATCATCTGGAACCCAAATATAATTGAGAAGATCTTTAGGCATTACAGGCATTATACAGTGAATGGAAATGCTTTTTATAAGGATATGATATGACAAGTTAGAAATAATTTTCATTTCTTTTAAATTAGCAACTTACATTCCCAGAGGCTTTGTCTTGGGTTTAAAGAGCAGAAAGAAGAATACTGCCCCCAGAAAAAGCTATCCTATTTAATTTCTTTCTTCTTTGCTTGCAATCAATCATTCTTTCAGCGAGGCTGATCTTACGTGCTACTCCTTGGTTGCAGGATACTTCTTGCTGGATGATACTCGTGGCTGTAGCTCCCCAGACAATGATCAACCAATTTGCTGGGTTTAGTCATCTGTGGCTAGGTTCTTGAACATGGTATTTTGATTTGATTTAATGTGAAGAAGTGTGTTCTTCCTTTCCTTCATTGTTAAACGCTTTTCAAGAAGTATTTGTGCCTTGTCCCTGGCTTCCCCAGCATACAGCAGTGTGTAAGGGATGAACTGTGCTGAAGTACCGCACAGAGATCCCTTGAATTGCTCCTTCGGTAAGAATACTAGTTAGGAAGATGTGCAAAGTTCTCATGTGGGGAACATCTGGCAATAACTTTTCTGTCTGGTTTAGCTACCATTTAGGGATTCATAGTCCCTGACTTCTTTAGTCTCAGACCTGGAACAACAGATACATAATTCAAACTGTGAGTCCAACGTTAATTTTCAAGAGTGATGTTTATCTGAGGATTTATCTTCTTCTGGCCAAAACAAGAGAAAGTTAGCACAAGGTAATTGTGTAGGTCAATGACAAGGATATTAATCTGACAATGGAGAAATGCCAGATTGCCAGAACTGGTGAGTTAGAGATATTGCTTCTGAATATCTCCTACCCTGTGGAATCTGTTGCCATTAAAACTGTTTTGTTCTATAGACGTGTTGACAACAGAGTCAAGGTTAAGGAAGCTGACTGTAATCCACTGGTTTGGACATTCATCTGGCATATTGGAACAGCAACTGTGTGTTCCAGCCCTGCAGGCATAAAGCTTTCTGTTAGAAAGGCAGGAGTGAATTATGGATGACTCAAACACAGTACAGAAAATTACATTAGCATATGTAACACAGAGAGGGTTAAGTATAATTACAGTAGCTGTACTCAGCAAAGTACAGATGGGTAGAAAAACAGTGGGGCAAATGATGTTCCTGCTGCGTAACCTTGGTGTGCTCGAAAGAAGAGATTCCAGGCTTCCTTTGGTTTGTTTAATCTGAATATTTTCCTGGCACACTGTTTTTTGCCAAAGCCCAGTATGTAGCACAGATGTGGGGTTAATGATCTATTCATATTAAGCCTTGGATGAACTCTAGGATTAGGCAATTCAGATCTGATATGCCCCCAAATGCTCACAGACTGAATAAAACACCTTACATCCTTCACATGGGAATTTTCCAGGCTCTCAGTGGTTGCAGGTTGGAATTGTAGGGATGATCAGCCTGACTGCCACAACTCTATATTTGCTGGGGGACTAGGGGAAGCAAAATAAATACATGAGGCTAAGGAAATTTTGGAACTGTGGTAGAAAGGTATCTTCATGCAGTTCTCAGTCTACAGCATGTAGCTGCTGCCCATCCAGAAAATACTTCATCTGAAATTGAAGCACCTCAGACTGTTGGAGACTTTTTTTAAGGACATTTTTTAAATCCTTTTAAAAATACTTCAGCTTTTAGTTTAAACTTCAGATAAGTTGGTTTTAACCATCTCTGAGTATATGATGTCCCTCAACTACCTCCCATTTCTTGGTGTAGCAGGAATATTGACCAACCTTTTCTCTGGAAAATGAAAGGTATTTTGACAGCAGCAATACAACTTTTGACTGCTGAATAAATCTAAAATGAGGGACTTAAGGATTATGAAAATTAGCAAATGAAGCTGATGATGTAATCATGTAAACTTGATGCACTCCTGCTTTTCTAAAAGTTCTTAACAGCATATTAGAGGAAGCTGGCGTCTCTGTGCATAGTTCTATAAATGCTCTAGTGTCTGGGTGAATTCATTAAATGTACAGTCTTGCTGGCTCCACTTTCCTAGACTTTCTGTTTTTCCTCATAATCCCTCAGAAAAAAATAGTTCCAGTCTTATCAGTGTTCAACGTTGTGTTTTGTTACTTGTTAGCTAGCCTTGTGTTTTGTATTTTAATAGCAAGAATACCTCTTAAGCTGCATGACTGCGTGACTCTAATATAACCTGTGCTTGTATTCCCCAAAGTGCTTCTATTGTTTCAACATCTTGCTCAAACAAGAATGTTTTATGGTTTCTTTATATTTTTGCTGAAAGAAAGTTATTCATGAGCCTTAAGATGATAAAAATCTTCCTCTCCCATCTTTCCTTCTCTCCCCACATCACAGCAACTGTAATGGATTAATGGAGTGATTCTGTGAACATCAAGCATAGAAGTTGTAGGGTTCAGCCCTAGTGCTTCCTCCCCACAGTAATCCAGCTCTGTATAGGAATCCTGATGAAATTTGTTGCTTAATGGGGGAGTGAGAGCTGTGTGCACTATAGGGCTCCAGATTCTATCACAGCCCTAGTCAGACTCCTTTGTGTATACTGTTCATATAGTTACTATTCATCCCAGAAATTAATGTGCTATATTCTTTTAACAATGGCAACTGAATGCATCATGCTAAAATCAAATTGATGCCATCCATATCAGTCACCAGGGGTCTCTTGATCTCCTTCTAGCAAGCATTTTGTTATTCAGACATTCCCCACAAGCTGTCAAGTGGTCCAACTCAATAACAACTAATAAAGCAAGCACCCCTTAAAAATTTCCCCAGGGAATCTTTTTAAATTGAACAGGGAGTAATAAATCTTGTAGTGTCAATAATGGTGAAAATGTTAATTTGGTTGGCTCTTCTATGTGCCTTCTCAGGTGAAATTTCAAATGCTGTTCTGGGAAAATGGCTGTGACTTGAATTTGCTCTGTTGCTCTCTGCCTGCAGCACCAGTTTCCAATCTGTGGCAAGGGCTCTCTGAGGTGGGCTGTATAACAGAGTGTTCTGGTGATCTGGTCGGTTTCTCAACATTTTAAATCTCTGTTACTGATTTTAATGATGCCCTTAAATGAAAGTTAGATGACAGGGGTGAATGTGTTGATCAGACTTTCTTGGATGGCTGATACAGTCCCTACCACATAACAGAAACATATCCATCTGCTGAGCAGAGCATGAGTCTGATTTACTATACTATACAAAGCTGGTTTAACACTAGTATCGATAACATAATTTTCTGTATCATACAAACTGGGTAGAAAAAGAAGTTTATGGTAGAAATGTAGTCTATTAAGGGCATTTCTGTGAATAAATTGTACTAGATGTTCTTTTCATCCTTTTTAGCACAGATTTTTTTCACAGATGTCATATTTGGGCATTAGACAATTTTTTTCCTCCTGCTGTTGTGAAAGGAGAACTGCAAGTACTGACATTAAACATTTTGGGAAATTTGTTCTGGTTTTTTTATAAGTGGTGAAAGCAGACCTGCCAGAACTGAAACCTTCCAGGGACTTAAATTTCTATTTTATTGTGTTATGTCTTAGGTACTTGATATCCTGCTAAGGAAACTAGTTAAGGGACTATTTCTGAAGTCACAATTGCATACTTACTCCACAGAATCATGGGGGGTTTTTTTTCATATTAAGAAAATAATCAAATAGATCTTCAGTGGAAACAAAATGGCAGCTTTAGGCATGACTGCTAAAATAAGTGTTTTCAATCTAAATTTGTGAGTAGACATGAGATAACAAGTGCTAAAAAATTCTGATTATGAGTTGTCAGTTTCTGGGCTTTGGTTGGGCACTAGCGCAGTCTAGAGATGGTGCAGTCCTGCCCTCCATGCTGCATGGGAGCTGGGCAGAGTTGGGAGGCATGCGGAATGACCCAGAAAACACAAAACAAATTTGCCAGGGCACCACCAGCCCCGCCTGCCCCTCCCCACAGCTTTGCTCTGCTTGGCCATGGGCCCCATGGAGATGAGTCTGGCTGGTGTTGATGAGCCTGGTTGTTTTCAGGTAGGGGTCTGTGTTCAGTCTGGAGCCCCTCACAAGAAAGGCATTGAGGTGCTGGAGTGTGTCCAAAGACAGGCAACAAAGCTGGTGAAGGGTCTAGACAACAAATCTTGTGAGGAGTGGATGAGGGACCTGGAGTCATTCAGCCTGGAGAAAAGGAGGCTCAGGGGAGACCTTCTTGCTCTCAACAACAATCTGAAAGGAGGCTTGAGAAAGGTGGGGTCAGTCTCTTCTCCCAGGGAACAAGCAATAGAACAAGAGGAAATGGCCTCAAGTTGCACCAGGGGAGGTTTAAGTTGGATATTAGAAAAAATTTCTTCCCCAACAGTGTTGTGAGGCTCTGGAACAGGCTGCCCAGGAATGAGTGGAGTTCCCATCCCTGGAGTGATTTAAAAGACCTGTAGATGTGGTGCTGAAGGACATGGTTTAGTGATGGACAGTGCTGGGTTAATGGTTGGACTAAGACAATCTTAAAGGTCTCTTACATCAAAATGATTCTATGATTCTCTGTCCCAACCTGTCCTTGGCCCATTCCCATCCCTACTGAAGGGAACGATGCCAGGGACTGGAGCTGCCCTGATGCACCCTGGCTGCCCTGCTCGTGGCTGGGGTGGCTGCAAGGCCCTCCAGTTTGTGACGGGTCCCTATTACACACCCCAAGTGCAGCCATGCAGATAAAGCAAACCTTAAAATCCTCTCCTCGTGGGCAGGAAACTCAAGCAAGAAAACAGCATCCATCTGCATGAGCACAGGCAGAGTCTGGGTGCTGACCTGAATCTCTCATGTACGGATGAGGGTCGCTCTTCTTCACAGATTGTCGTGGTTATCACGGGCATCTGTTGTCACACACGTGGTGCCCAGCAACCTGTTTTGATGAGTGAGTTTTTGGAAGTCACAGAGCATGCACAAACATGAAACTGGGCATCTATAAAGTGAAAATACACATAGATAAAGTTAATACTATTTTTACAGTGGGTAAACCTTAGTAAGAGGGACTCTTTGTTGGGTTGGTTTGGGTTTTTTTTTTGACACTGAGCCACCTTCATTCCCGCTGTCGTGGGAGGGAGGAAGAGTTTTTCCTCTTTAAATCACTTACATATCTTGCTGCAGAATCCTACTTTAGGACCCTGCTGACTGCAGAATGACTGAAATGCAGCTCAGTCTAGAATAGAGAAGCAGGAATATGGTTCACTGGGGTAGATGGTAATTTGACAAAGCTTGATGAAGTTGATAGAATTTAGTGAAGTTTAACAGAGATTTATCAAGGTTCAATTTAATGGCAAAGTTCACTCTACTACTTTCTACGTGGGTGAAATAAATAAAGGTGAATCGCTGTGGCGTTGGGCGGGGCTGATTTTACCCAGAAATTAGGAACAGGAGGGCTAATGGTGACCCTACGGTGAGTCACTTGGGTCCAGATGAGACCCCCCCTCGCTCCCCACACCCTTTCCCAGAAGGGAGTCCGGGTGCGGCTGGATCCAATCGTAGACCGGCTCAACGGCTCATGACTAAGGATGTGGAGGAGATGGGGCGGGCAGGGGCCAAGCTGTCCCCAGCGCGCTGCGCGGGGGCTGCGCCACTCCGGGCGGGGGCTGCGCCACTCCGGGCGGGGGCTGCGCGGCGCGGGGGGGCGGCGTGAGG
>WUAM01000305.1:2981711-3003015 GCA_024336885.1 Actenoides hombroni
CCCTTCAGGTACTGGAAGGTCACTAGAAGGCCTCCCCCCCGCGCCTATTCTTCTCCAGGCTGAACAACCCCAACTTTCTCAGCCTGTCTTCATAGGAGAGGTGCTCCAGCCCTCTAATCATTTTTGTGACCTTCCTCTGGACACACTTTCAGTTTAAAACCTTTACCCGTCATCCTATTACTGTGCTACTTGATAAAGAGTCCCTCTCCAGCTTTCCTGTAGGCCTCCTTCAGGTACTGGAAGACTGCTATAAGGTCTTCCCCAGAGCCTTCTCTTCTCAAGGCTGAACAATCCCAGCTGTCTCAGACAGTCCTCACAGGGGGGAGTGTTCCAGCCCTTTGGTAATTTTTGTGGCCTCTGGACCTGCTTGAGCAGGTCAGTGGCGGACTTACACTGGGAGCCCCAGAGCTGGGCACAGTACTCCAGGTAGAGGCTCACCAGAGCAAAGTAGAGGAGGAGGATCACCTCCCTTGACCTGCTGGTCATGCTTCTTTTGTTGCAGCCCAGGGTGTGATTGGCTTTCTGGGCTGTGAACGTATATAATCCAGTACAGCCCCCATGACAGTTCATCCTGCTCTTGCTGCTGAAACAACATGAGCTAAGCTGATGAGCTGTTTCTGCTGGAGAGCACAGGTGCATAAGTAGTCAAACATCCTTCCAGCTACGCGTCTCATCAAAACCTTTCTGACAAAATACCTTATCAAGGCCACTGATTTTTCAAAATTCCAGAAGAATGGAAATAATTGTGGGGAGAAATCATTTCTCCCACATACCAGTGTTGAAGAGGATGCAAAAAACACATTTGTGTGACTGCCTGTGTTGGGCTAACCAGTATGAAGACCTACTGCTTGTGTTGCAAATCCATGCGTCATTCCTCGCTTAGGAAACATAATGGAGGTGGTGGTCATGAGGAAATTTATCTGAGCAGAGAAGAGGAAGGGAGGCAACGTGAGGGATTTGCATCTGACTTTGGGAATCTAAACTGAAGCAGACAGACAGCTGTTAAACAGAAAACTCTTGAAATGCAGATTGTCGTTAGGGTGGTTTGGAATATTAGACCAAGTCTGACATATGAGCCAAGATAAGTTTAACAGGAAAAGCTGATGGTAATGATTCTCTAGCACTTTATTAAAAAACTCTTCCAGGATAGGGTTTTAATATAATTAATGATCACATTTGTTGGTAGCAGATGGAAAGCAGCCTGTTTTTCAATCACTTTAACTCGTGTTCTGGTGAACTAGGAGAATGCAGAACTGGAGTGAAATATTGATTAGGAATATATGAGTTGAAGTGGTCTCAGTATTATCAAACTACCAGAACTAAAATGGGAATGAACCAACAAATGTTAATGGGATACAATACTTAAATTGTTATATATCATTATGTTTCAGGGAATATTAATTCTGAGCTTAAGCTTATTGAGCCTGAAATTCAGAAGTTTTAGTTAGAATTTCTTGTAGCTTTTCCATCCTCTTCTGTATCAGGTAACTCATATAGACTGGCACCAAGGACAGGACATAAAACTACACAAACTGTTGGTTTGGTTCAGTAAACAGTATTTTTATTCCTCTCTGGCAGCAAATGCTTCCAGAGGGTATGGAATGAAATGGTGAAAAAGACAAAGGGAAAAAATTGAGCCAAAAATCTGTAGCAAGTAGCAGTTTGTTCTTTTCTATGAGAAAAATCTATCATGGAAAATTCTCTTGTCTCTTCTTGTAGACCATGAGACAGCAGGTAGATATTATTAAGATGAAATGTTTAATAGCTTCTTTCTCTATTAAGATCTTTTATAACCATCTACAGTAGGTGACAGTGCCTAATGAGTATTGTTCCCAGTGGAATTTTGAACCAAGAATTTACTTAATGTATTAACTAGTGAACCTGCACTTCAGATTATACTTGCTTTGCTGGACCACACATACTTAATAAGAAACCTAAAAGGTTGTACTGCTCGTGACATTTTTATTATATATTTTCCCTTTTCCAGTCCCCTTTTTGAGACCTTAAATATGCCATGTGCTCATACTTTTTCTTTGGTGTGTCAGGCTCTGGATGCTGGGCCTTTCACTGCTGTTGGCTTTCAGAGAGTAACTGCAACTGATTATACTTCAGTATGTTGCTTTTCCCTCTCCTTCCAGAGTACAGATTTACTCAGCCTTGTCCAGATATCAAGCTAAAGTAACAATGAATTCATAACTTGGGTTTGACAGGCTTCACATTCAAGATCCAGTAATTAGATAACCCTGTGATTAACTCTCAAAAGGGATTCCACCTAGTTAAGTGCATTATGAACTGGAAAGACTGGACAAAACATGGTAGGAAGTATCTTCCCCTAGAAGGAAGATAGTCTTACCCTACTGTTTCCCTTATATGTAGTAGCCTGTAATAGCAAAAGAATTACTTTCACCTTTCTTTTCTGTCTTACAGAGTTGAGACCCACATGTCCCATGTTCTTGCCTAGTTTAGGTGTCTGTGGTTAATGGGGTATACACATGGGCAGTGCTCTTCGGCCATCCTGTTGAATCTGGATTGTTGTATCAAAATGAACTCGAGATTCATTGCACCAGTAAGATAACAGGAGTATGAACATAGCTCCCTGGGTAGGGCGCTACTTGATAGACGGAGAGCTTCAGTTCTGCTCCAAGGATTCATAGTTTATTCAATGCTGTTTCATCATCTTCCCTTTCAACTGTGTTTTAAAAGGAATGGTCCCTACTTAGCTATTTCAAAGACAGGTCACAGACCCCTTCTTTGAGGAAAGGCCTAAAAGCTGTGGATCTGCAGTAGATAAAAGCATTTTCCTTCAAAATGTGAAGCACAGGGTAGGTCAGGGTCACATCTCAAATGCATCCTTGTGTTTAATGTTTCTTAAAACAGCTGCTTTCACAAAGTGCCTCCTCCCCTGCCTTCCTCCGCAGCACAGAATAAATTCTTGAAATACGTTTCTCAGGAGCATGAGGAGGCCCGAGGAAAGATTGCTGACTCTACCTTTCCCTTTTCCCTTTGTCCTTTTCTCTGCTAACCATGTGAAAATTGTACACTGGTTACTGTGGCCAATCGTTCTGCAGGAAGAAGGCACGAGGAGGACCCAAGGCTCCAGTATGCCATATTCTTGTGACAGCAGCTGAGTGAGGATAGTCAGTCTATCCTGCCCCTCTCCAGCCTGTCTGGCTGTGTGCTGGCTGCACCACCATGGCTGACAGGTATATCTGTTTGCCCAGTGAGGTAAGGTAGCAATGAAACTGGACTGTAAGAAAACAGTTTACACAAGAAAAAGGCAATTTTCCAAGGAATCTTTTTGTGAATGAGGACACAAGGACTTGTGTTACTGATGGGAGGCCATGAAAGTCCTCTTGAGAGCAAGTGTGGCAGGAGTTTAGTTCTCTTGGTCTCCAGGTAGGCAATAAGGGTCCCAGATGAGAGTTGGTGTGCAAGACCTGTTTTGCTGGAGCTTGGGCACACAATACAAAATGTGTACAAAAATGTACTTGTGATTTGTGATGGAGAGCATTTTTCCCAAATCAGCCCTTCTAAAATTAGATATTCTGCCAGCCAGCAGAAACAGTAAGGCTAACCTGGTAGCTGACCTGTATCTTTTAAGTAAGCAAAGCATATCCATTTAATTGACTTCATTGGTGTGCTGGGGGACTCTGGCTGCACTGCAAAACAGTATGAAAAATGTGAGAAAATGACTGACATTCATGTGTGGCTGTAGGTCATCAGGATATTCAGATGAAAACTGGGTGACTTGAAGTGTGATAAGAAAAGGTTATTTCATTGAGCAAATTCTAACTTCACTGTGCTTTGATTTAGATTTTAAGTCGTTATGGTAGGAAAAAGTGCATGGTAACAGACAAAGGCAAAACTGCAGATTTCTTCTAATTTACTTTATATCCCAAAATATTTGCCTTATCACATGAAACAATACCAGGGGATGCGATGGCCTTGCAGTGTTTCTGTGATACAAGCGAATATATGTTCTCATAAATATTCTTCTTATATATGAAGGTCCTCTGGCAGAAGTGTAAATATATAAATTCAAATATTGATATAGATACAAGAGTGGTGATAATGAAAGTAGCTGAGCTGTCAGGACTGCACTATTTTTGCAAGTTCACAGAACTGTGGGAAGACATTTTGGTGATGCCAGTCAAGTCCTGTCTGTCTTTTTGCGTAGGCCTGGATAAGAGTCTGAAGTGATATAATTTATCTAGTTGTACCCTTAGAGAAGGGTTGTGGAACATGCTGCATCTGTTTGTGGAACTGGCCTTGTTCTTCACTTTTGGTCTCTTGTAGGCTTTTCCTCTTATACTGGAGGTCAGGAAAGAGGAAGGAGAGTGGAAAGAGAAGGCAGACATTCCTAACCTCTTAGTATCAGTGCATGGTAAAAGAAATACACAATGCATAGAAGTCTTTTTTTGTCCGAGTATATATATTTGTAAAGACTTAAAGAATACTTGAGTTTCTTGTATCCCAGTTTCTATACAGGCATAATGTCTTTCAAACCTGACTTGAAGATAGCTGCATGGGTGTAAACAAAAATATGTGAAATAAATAGTCCTGTTACTCATAATGTGTGAATAATGACCTGAATGAAAGAACGTCAGCTCTGAAATCTGCTGCAGCTGGTTCATGAATTTTTTTTTTTGTCCGGCTTTTTGCCTTTTGGGCCAGTTTTTCCTTTTAGGGTGCTGTATGTCAAGTATTCAGTAATGTATAATGCAGTGAATCCCTTGCAGTTTTAGTTTTGGATTTTTATTCACTTACTTTCCTTCTATCTATTTATAATTTCTTTTTTATCAGAAAAGCAAATGCTTGACCTCTTTTCTTACCCTAATTACTAACCATTCTTGATACTAAAATTGTAAAAGGAGAGGGGACAGGTTTTATGATACTTCATGAATATGTGGCCTGAAACTTGGATAACAGTGGCAAGATGAAAATCCAGTTTTAATATATTTCTGATGTATTTTCTGCATGTCCTTGATCCTGTTATCTAATATTGGAGTTGCCTCCAGTGAGCAGAAGCATGTCATGGTTTAAATAATATATGGCATGATCCTCTGCTTCGTTTCTTTTCTGTACACAGACAAGGCCTCTAAACCACTTAATTCTAGTTTAGACTTACAAAGGCATTGTAGGACTTGTAGTACCACAGTACCTCAGGACTTGGGGAACTGAGAGGAGGTCATCTGGGTTTTCTCACAGTGAATACAGTATTGTTGTCTTATTTTGAAGAAGTTTAGTTTTTTTCTAAGTATTACAATTCCCAAACAAAAATGCCTCGAAGTTTTCCTTTCTGAGATTATTCTGTAAATTCATGCAATTTACAGTCAGGATTTTTTTCTCATATTGGGCCTAATTTTTTTCCTGTTTCAACTACATATCTTTATTATGCCAGGTTTTACTTTTGAGTAAATATAAATCCACTCTCATATTAACAGTGATTTCCTTGTTCATCCTTCCCTTACTATTTTCCTTAATCTGATGAAACGGCAACATTTTGAGGTACCATTTCCCACATTTTGGTCAGCCCCAGTGGAGATTTCATCCTGATAACTCCCCTGGCCCCTCTTAGGACTTGCTGCTAGATTCAAGCCAGCCAGACACTTGTTTTGTGCAGTCGTATTTTATACTTTTGAAACTGAGTCCAGCCCAGGTCTTAATTAGCAGTGACATATTCCCTGAACTCTTGGTTGGTAAGCAGAAGATAAACAACTCTTGGTTGGTAAGCAGAAGATAAACAACTCTTGGTTGGTAAGCAGCAGATAAACAGCAGTTGCAGCATTCTTGGCTAGGAACCATGCCCTCAGTGCCTATGCTTGATGTGCAGACATAGTCCCTAAGCTGCTTATGCTCATGTCCATCTGCTGAGATGGCAAAGTGCCTCCTCACAAGTTGTTTGGACTCTTGCCTTGGGGGCAGAGATGCCAGGCGATGATCAACAGCCTGCATGACAATGCAAGTATAATTTCTTCTAAAAGAGCAGCTCCTTTAAGCAATTACTGTATTACAGGCTGCTACCATGGGCCTCTTAGAGCATGGTTACACCTGTTGAAAATTACATGCCAAGAAAAGAATACATGAGCCATACCAGCAAGGAGTCCATCCACTGTAGCCTCATGTGTAGCTGCCAGGGAGACAGGTTGCACTGCCGCAGGGGTATGAAAACTCATCGGTAGTACTCAGGGTGTCAAAAAAAGATCTCAGCAGGCCAAAACTGTCTGGAGGCATATCCAAAACAGACAGTACAATGACCCCAAGTAGCAACCGAGGCAAAATAACAGTAACAGAACCTGTGTGAGAGCTTTCCTCACAGAACTGGTAATTAAATCAAGAAAAAACAGGATAACTTTGTCTTACTCTCTTCAAAGAAAAATAGAAGACCCTGACCTTATTCTTCCCTCTCAATAAACACCTGTGATATGGGCTATAAAGGCAAAGATACAGTAGAGAAAGAAGTTAAAATTAATTTTTTGTAGACATAATTAGGTATCCCTACAGAGTGGTGGGCCTCAATACAGCAGTACTAAACTACTTCTCTAACAGAAGAATCAAGAGACAAGGAGGAAGTTCTGAACACTTGTCCCAGGAGTCCTGAACTGCCCCTTAGTTTAAGGTACAATAGCTGCATGACAGGAAGAACAATTCTGTCAGCTAGGGTTACAAACTCTCTTTTGTCTGGAGATGTTTTTAGATCACCACAAGCCACCTGTTTTGGGAAGGAGTCTAGAAGGAGCTTGTGACCCATTCTGCCAGCCTCATGCTATCTGAAGTTAAAATGAGCTAGGATGTTTTTGGTCAAAACTATCTGGGGGGAAATGAAGTCTCAATGACTTTTATATGCATTGTTCCAGTTAGCTAATGTCAAAAATGAAAAGCTGTTATAAAAAATATTTTAGTAGATTTTAAGTTCAAAAGTACTTTTTTGTTTAACTGAATGATCAGAATGTTTTATTGTGTTGGGTGTTTTTTGTTTTTTTTTTTAAGACTACATTGAAAAACATTTTAAATTGATCAGATTTTTGCCTGGCTAGTAAATTTTAAAATTTTAATTGTCAAGAAAGTTCATTAAATATACATCTGAGAGACTCTTGAAACAACATTTCAGTTTTATTTTTCTTATCCAGAAGAGAACTAAAAATCAGTTGTATCTGTACTGCTCAGCATTAGCCTTGAGGTAATTTTGAATCTCTGAGTTGCTGGAGTGGACAAAAAGACTTGTGAAAGCCTCTGTGTGTTTCCAAGGAAGTACAATGAGCTGAAAGGCTGTTACTGGTCTGCTCTGGTTTATATGCAGCTGTCACATTCTGTGTCAGGTCACATTGCAATCAGTGGGAATTCTGCCATTAACTTCATTAGAACCAAGATTTGCCCTAAGCCCCAGCAGATATTTTGTGTACACCACTGGAGTTATTCTGTTTTCTGCCAGATGATCATTTTGCATGCCAGATTAAGAGATTTTGGCAAAGACCCGTGAACAAAGGCTGTTGATTCCTTATTATGGGAAAGTCTTGGTTTTAAGACAGGTAAGGGTATGTCTTTTGATTTGAACTGTACAGCTGAGTTCAGAAACTAGTCTCCTGTGTGCTGACTCATGATGAATACCAGAGCTTTGGATCTTTGACACCTGCAGTGAACATCATAAATGGCAAAAAAAGCCTGTGAACATGTAGATAATGTCAGTTAAACACAGATTGGAATTTGTGTGAACCTTTCCCTCTAACTGGAAAGAAATGCAAAGCAACCTCCATAACAAAGGAATATTGAACACCAAGTAAATAACCCATTGCATTTCTTCTGCATGCCGTCCAAGAGACTCTGGATTGATATTTCAGCATCATGTCATCGTTTTATTGACTGCAGAACTAGCTTATGTATTCACCAGGAAGCATCTGAGTCTGGAATTGTTCCAGCTGGAAGGTAGAATTTACCCTACTTGCAACAAGGTTTTACACTACGTTAATTTAAAAATATTTTGAGAGAAACAATGTGAATAATTACAGCTTTACAGTGAAAGGCCATCTAACATCTTTATTCTGCCCTTGGATCTGTATGTGTAAGTCTCACTGACAGCAGTATAATTTCTGTATATAGACCTGGGGTTAAGTTTTGGTTAATGATATTTTCTCCTTACACAAGGTATATATTCCTGCAGGGTTTTTTGGCTGCCCATGTCTTCTGGTAGTACAGATGACACAACATCTATGTGCTGATGTTTATGCCAGCCTCTAAGAAAGGATGTTGGTATACAAGGAGTCCTTGCTCATATGACTAGCACCAGTATTATTCTGTTCCTCTTGTGTAACTGAAAACAGGAGATGACTGTTCTCTGAAAAGCTTGAATCTGATCCAAAAAATAACCTTGGAGAAGGAGAAAACACTTAAGGTTCTTCATTCTACAATTTTCTGTGTTAAAGCTAATGCAACTTTCATTGAAGGCAACGAGACCAATTGCTTTGCTTATGGTGGGAAGAATATCAGGCTTTGGCCTTTTTACTGAGATCAGCCAAAGGTATAATTTAAGGATAACTGTGGCAATGTGAGGTAGATATGATTTACTAACATTTCAGAAAGACATAAAAGACGTAGCAGCAGCCATTGTCAGATCCATCCAGTGCAGGAACTCATCTCTAATAGTAGCCAAGAGTGGGTATCCAGGGAAGAGGATGAAGGCAGGGCAGGTGGTGATACTTCACAGGAGTTTCTCCAATATTAAAGGAGAAACTCGATCTCCAGTGTCACAGAACACAGAGAGTCTAAAGAGTAACTATTTTCAGTCTCTTACCTGCTAGTTTGAGTTTGAAAAGAACACAGGACAGCTCCATACTCTGTTACCACTAGCAGCTAGTTCAAAGGCATGGATCACACTGTACATTATGTGAAAAGACTGTGCTGAAGTGCTTTAAGAATTAGGAGGAAATTGGGTGTAGTTTAAAAGGTATTTTAAACCAACAAACAGAAGCATTCCCTGGGTGCCTCCAATCCTTTTCAAATACACCTGTCAATGAATTCCTCCAAAGTTTGTATTTGTGTTTGGTTTGCTCTATGAAATTCTGATTTCATACAGTAATGAAATGCTGCAGTACAGCATTTTACCCTGAAGAAAAATATTTGTCATTAACAAGATCATTCATAAAACTTATAATTCTGCTTATTTTTAAGGATCCCTTGCTAATTAATAAACTCCATTAGAAGAAGAGCTAGTTCTTTTAAAATTAAAGATAACATCAAGACCTCTCTTGTTAGGTAGCTTCTCTGCAATTTACTTTTCACCGATCAGACTGAGAATGAGACAGACATAATAAGCCTTCTTTTGAGTCACAGAGCCTCTTAGCTGTAAAGAAAGTTAAAAGCAAAGGATGTGGGAAACTGAAGGCTTCTCAGTGTAAGAAAAACAGGAAGGAGGGAGGAATGTAAAGGATGATGTTTCAGTAGTGATGATACTAATCACTCAGTCCCTACTTCCCTACTGAGCTGAGCAAGTTGCTGAATTAAGCAAGTGCAGATCACCCCAACAATGTCACAAGAGGAAGCCAACAATGTGGAGGGTTTTTTTGTTTGTAAGACACAGATGGAATTTAGATGCCCATAGCTAGGAAGCATTTTTCAGTACCCTTAAACCCCTAGAAACACCTACTTTCTGAAGTCTAGCATTCTTAAGGTTTTTGAACATAAACACTAATATGTTTGCAGAAACCAGAGAGGTGGATGCCTGAACATCTGCCTCGTTCTGCTGTGGTCCAAAAGCAAGGTGCAGAGGTTCCCAAATTCTGAGTCTCTGAGTGGCATGCATAAATGTCCTTCAGGTGCAAAGGTTGCTTCAAGATCGGCATATAATTTACTACTTTCTGTCAGACAGGGAACTGTACACTTTACCTGAATTTGAAGCTTGCTCACAGTGTGGTTTCTGTTTTCTTTGGCTGGTGACTGGGCAATTTAAAATGCGCAAACAATTGTGCAAGCATTTTGATTTTCTTCCTGACTGACCTGTCTTCTAGTCTACATTTATTTTGGACCTCTGAAGCTTGAATTTATGGCCTCACAGTAGTTCATCTTTTATGGAAGGCATCAGGTATGCTTTTTTTCTTTCTCACTGCATTAGCCAGTGATTATGTACTCTCTATGGCAGTAGGATATCGACTGCAGTCCCTTCTATTGGAGTGGCAGTGTACTCAGCATTTCTTGTCTCCTGGATAAATGCTTTACGTTATTATTCAATAACTGAGGTCCAGAGTCCTTTAAGTGTGTTTTCCTATGAAGTTGTCTGTATGAAAATTGTAACTTTAGGATTTGAACTATTTTGGATTCAGTGACTTAGGGTATATCTACGTGAACAACTTAACTCAGGAATCTGTTTTTACAGCAAATCCTCCATTAAACTGTCCTTTTATGATGCTGTGTTTTGTATCATGGGGTGATCTCTGAATACACAGACTGGTGCCCTTTCCAATGAAATTGAAGTGCTAGATGTATTCAGGAATTGCACCGAAGATACTGTAGACATTAATGGTATTCAGGTTAGCATTCCTCTGAGAAAAACCTCTTGAAACTTGTGTAGTGTGGATGTTGGTTCTGAAGCAAGAATTGTTTTCCTCTACAGATTTGTTCCTGTTGTGTCACACAACTTCTAAATGCAGACATTGCCTTATGCTGAGCTTTGACCCTCTTCTCCTTTATCTCTGTTGAAGAAACCTGGGGAGGAGGAAGGAAAGAAAATTAAAGAGGGCAGCAAAATATGAAAATAGATAGTAGATAGCACTTCAATGGACAAAAAATTCACTGCTGACTGAGGCAGGCATGGCTATATGACCACCTTGCACAATATGGAAAAGAGAGCGAAAGAGAAAGAGAAATAGTAAAATTATTTCCTCTTTCCATTAAATAGATTTTAAGACCTGTAAAAAATATATGTTTAAATATAATGTTTTCAGTCCACTTCAAAAGGAATTAAAGGATTAAAGCTGGAAAAACAGATTTCCTAATGCAGCATTCACACATTTGGTTAGAGAACAGGAAATACTCAACATTCAAGGATTAATGAGAAAACCTGATTGGATTCTCAGATAGGAAGTATCCTTCTGGTGATCCTCATAAGGAATAGCCTGGAGTCAGCTGCAATTATTGCAAAAGCAGACTAGACAGTTAGTGCTGAACTGAAGTAAGTAAAATAATAATTGAAGTGATACCACACACCCTGCCCCCCAACTATGCACCCTGCTATGCTAGTAAAACAAAAGTATGCTAAATGAGCCATGTTTATAAGGAATTAGGGATTTATGTCTCTTCTAACCTTATTAAGGTTAGTAAGTAAAGACAGAATAATTTTTCTGAAATACTCCTGTTAAATGCCCTTAGAGAATTTGTTTTTCACTATTAAGAAGGAATGAAAAAAGTAGTGGGACTATTGAGAAGGGAATCAGCAAGAGGTTTGTGCTGTTAGTGCAAGGGTGCTTCTAGAAAGGGAGCTTTCCCACACAATTACCAAGCAATCTGAGGAAACAGGCAAGCCAGTTGGGATGATGAAGGTAATGGCATTATAGAATGTGGGTATCCTTACTCTACTGGCTAAGATATGTTACATGGTAATATTCCATAATGCTGTTAGTTGTAGGCACAAATACAGTCAACACACAGATAGCTGGTGCTAATGTCCGAAGTGTGATTTTTGGTTGGAGCTCAAGGATCAGTTTTCTGTCCCATGTGGAGGGTTGTATGATTTACATGAGGTTCTGTAAGTGTGAGCAGAATGTCTGGTTGCTCTGCCAGGAAGGAATAACAGTAGATATTTACACTGTCTTTGTTTTCTTAAAACAATTTCAACAACTTTTTTTTTTTTTCCTTGAGAAAAGTAATTCAGGGTTCTGGTGAAAAAAAATTAGAGTAGGATTTAATTTGGCATCTTGGTATACTTGGCTTTATCATGTTTCTCTTACTCCGTGTGTTTACCACACTTCCTCCCCAGATTTACAGACATGTTTTTGTGAGATGCAAGTGAATGTGATGCTTGTGCTGTGAGAAAAGGAAATTATTCCTATTTCTGAACAGACAACAATATGCTAGTGTAGAGGAAGAAGAGAGGAAAATAATTGATATATATAAACGAAGAGCATTATGTTACTAAAATGTATGCAGCAATAAAAACCCACTGGGTGACACTGTTTGGTAAACCTTGTTATCTCCTTAAAAAGTAAACACACGTGATAGGCTGGATATACACAGTGTGGCTGTGCTTGTAAAAAATTAAAAATAGAAACAGTAACAATTAAGTTGGAATAGCAGCCATCAACATAGCACCTTCATAAGGCAAGCTACTGAAAGAGTTAAATTCTAATAAAGATTGCATACCAGACCACAAAATATAATCCCTATTGTCTTGTCTCTGAAAAGACCAAGACTGATGATATTATTAAAGAACATCTGTCAGAGGCTTACCAAGTCTGGATCCTTTTTAGTTATTCATTAAAGCTCCATAAAATCTTAGAGAGTTTAAGAAGAAAAAACAAACTAATCCTGTGCAAATTAAAGCAGGGATGCTGGTACGATGAAATGTATACCCTTTAATACAGCCATTACCAGCAGAACAACAAAAAGTCACCACTTTGGATGTTTGGGTGGAGTAGTTCAGGTTTAGACAAGACCTGATGAACGATTGTTGTACAAAACTGTTTTTATGGAAGTTCTGGTCTACAGTTGCTCCTTTCTCACTTTTTGAGACTTTGCTAAATTATTCAACTCAGATGTGCCCACCCAAACTATGCACGTAGTAAAACCCCATCTTAGTCTTTATCTGTAGCTACCAATCCACAGCTCTAATCGGAACAGAATCTGAATCATCCGTGGTATTTAGATTGTACAAGAACACCACATTCTCTCAGTTTTGAGAGGGACAGACAACATCCTGACTTGCAGAAGCTTTTTCTCTGGAGAATGTTGTAGATGTCTAATTTGTGATTTTGTGTGAGAGCAGATTAACACAGATAACAAGGCAATTTTTGCAGTTTATCAATATTGGCCGAAAAGGAAGAAATGAAATGTGTTCTCTAGCTGTAAAATTATAGACTGCTACCCAGTGAATTAAAATCTCTGCTAGTTTGGGCTGCAAAATGAATTGTCCTCATAAGTAGTTTCTGGATGAGTGACAATTGACAATAGTAATAAATTCTTTCTTTTGCCACACACAAACCTGAATAGAAATAATTTGTTCTTAACAGAATTGTTCAGGGAAGGAATTTTCTGAACTTTGGTTTATACTTTGAGAAATCTACTGGTTTTCATACCATTAAGAAATAATTATGAGTCAATAATCTTGTCTCTGCATCTTGTATTAATTCAAGGTAAAATAATTTGGAGGCCGATAAGTAATATCCATTTTTCATTTGCTTCAGGTTAATTTGGAAAATATTAAAGGACAGAAATTTAAAAACCTCTTAGATTAGGCATTTGGTAAAGCACGAGGGATGGATTTTTTTTTTTATTATTCTTTTGCTGTGTGCCCTGCAATTCTGATGCTTAAAGAACAGGCAGTCACTGTCAGGTGCAGGCATGACTTGTGGGTAGATAACACTGAGGCAGAGTTGTGACTGCTGGACAGGGTTTGGTCCCCAGGTATGACCTGAATGGGACTGTCAGCATTTGGCTTCAAATCTCCAATTCTAAATTATTTACATTCTTACAAGGAAATATCCATCAGTCCAAAACCAGAGTGTAATTTGTAAGGTATTGATGGAAAATAACACAAAGAACAGTTAAGTTACCATAGCAGCCACACCAAGGAAGATAATGCATTTCCACTGAGCTCATGTGAGATATGAAATGCTTTTCCATTCTTTGCTTTGTGTTGTCTGGATATGTATCAGGATGAAAGCCCTGCAGTTGCAGGAATTGCCTTGCCAAAGAGGAGTGTAGAAGAGGAGAGGTGATCCCTTCCATTTTAAATGCACAGTAACTCTTCAAGCAGTCTAGAGGTGCTCAGTGGTGGCCTGTCCTACCCACCTCTAGTTCTTTTCTCTGTGCTGGGGAAGCCCAGTGTTCTTACTCATCCTGCCCAGTTACAGATTTTTGAGTATTTCTACTGTCAGTAATGTGGACCGCAGTTGGTCCTAGTCTGAATGGCCTCTTGTTCCCACACAAATGGAAATGGGATGTTCTTCAGATTGTTCATTTTAGGGTCTACCTTCCTGAAGGCAGCAACACAAAAGGGAATAAATGTTGTCACTTTCTACCCTCTGCAGTCCCGTAGTGCTCTGAGCCAGGGCTCTCTGAGCGGTTCTTCAGTGTATCTCTGTGTGCTTTTTTGTTGTCAGAGCATTTTACATTCACCTTCATACCCACTTCGTGAAAGCACAACCCTGGATTGCTGTAACACAGTCCTTACTACTTTATTTCATCAAGGATCAGTGGTGGAGAATCCCAAGGAAGCAGGCATCATGTGGGATACTGTGTTTTGAAACTTCCTGTCTCCATAGACAATTTTACAGGTAGCCTGTGACTGCTCATTCACTTGTTCTGTTATGTTCATAGGCACATTTGTGTGTACTTTAACACAGACATATAAATCAAGTGAGTTTATATATTGCGAGCACATTCCCCAGCATTTGATGTGGTAGCATTATAGTCTACAGAGATTTCAACCATAGTGCCTTCTTTTGGAGGTCTGTCCTATCTTTCTATGATCTTTCTACCTGAGAAAATCAAACTGCTTCCTTATTCAGCGTGATGACAGCAGGAACTACCAGAGGCTGGATAGTGACTGTGAATTCAATAGGTGATGTTTTTCTTTCTTAACCACTCTGAGATGAACATGGGGTGAAACAGTTTCTTAGGGGGCAAGTGGATCCTCTCTATAGGTAAAAGACAGTCACATCAACCTGGGTTCCTAGTGCATGATGCACAGCAACAATGCAGTTTAAATCTCTGAAGCATTAATGGAATCAATCATTGAACCATACAAAGAATTGCCTTTTGTGGAAAAGTTCCTATTCAGTCTGAAAGCTTTCTAACCTGATATAATTTGCAGTTGGCCCAGATCAAAAACGGAATAAGACCTTGTAGAAAGCATCCTGCCAGCAGCCCGCTGTTTATGATATGAAAGGTCCAGACTGAGCAGGTTTCCTAGCAAATGGAAATTTGGCTTGGAAGGTGTACATCTTGGTATGACTGTAGGTCATATAAAAGTTTATAGCTGTCACATGGTTCTAGCACGATGCTCAAGTTAACAAGTTGAGTTCTTCAGATTTATGTGTTTAAATGCTAGTCCCATACTGAATGTATTCCAGTATGCTAATCTCAATGAGAGTGATAAGGGTTGCATGCAAAGACAGAACTTGCAATGCTGAAGAGAGATGCAGCCCATCAAATGATGAGGTTACTGCTATGTTATGATCGTCAAAAAACATCTGGGCATCAAAATTGCTAAAAACTATCACAAAATCACAGAAACGAAACCATTGTATAGCCTCCTGCATTCAGAAAGCCAGATGCTACTTTTGGGTAAAAGTCCATGGCATTTACTGCAGAACTAGGGGTATTAGACCTCCTGTCTTGGCCAGCTTAATCATATTAATGACTTCTTGCCTATCTTTTCTGAATATTGACTTCTCAATTTTCTTTTTTATGCAGTTGTCGATAAATATCTCTTTATCATGTTTAACTGCTATTTAAACACCAGGTAGTTATCCTGGTGATGGGTGAAAATATCTTTTAATCCCTTAGTAAACTTAGGTTATGCCATGTAAGATTTGATTCTTTAATGAAATGATTTGAGAACACTGGCTTGAAGATGTTCCAGAAGAACAAATTTTATTATAATTCTTATCATCTTCTGCCTCCCTTTTAATTGCTACATTTTACAAAAATCTCTGGGAAATCTGAGGAAAATCTGTCTGCATCAGGTTCACTGTTGATTTCCCTGCTCAGTGGTCGTGCTCCCATATTGCAGAATGTATATAAATATATGTACCTATAAAACAAACTGATTATTTCTCATCTTCCTTTCTGAGTCTTTACCTCACATCAGCGTCAGCCGTGCTCTAGAAATAATATATATTAGCCAATTGTTGCAGTTGAATCAGCAAGGAGAGTATCTATCTATGTTTAGAGGTGTGTTGGAATAGTGAATTTATATTTCTTTGTTGACAGAGTTGCAAATTAAAAGGTGTGGAGAAAATGAAATTTAGAACATACAGCAACGTTAGTGTAGGTTTGGTTTGAAAAACTAAGCTATCTGAATGTTCCTTAGAGTGCCGTAATTAATAGCAGCTTACATTTATATAGCACTTTTCATCCTGAAGCACTTTCATGCATACTTGCGATACATGCAGGAATTATTCGACATCTCTGGAATCAAGAGATAGTTGAGGGCCTTCCTGTGGCACAGAGAAGAGGAGATATTTTCATTCCATAATTTCAGCCCTAATAAAAAGAGGCTGTGACATTTTTGACTTAAAGGGGGTGCTTTTGAAAACCTGGTGCTTAATGGAGGCTCAAATAGCAAGGTTTTTGTTAATGTTGTGTTTGGGGTTTTTTTTAAATTTTCATAAGTCAGCAGGGGGGAATCTCATCCAAATATCAATGCACAATACACACTTCATCATTCCGCAGAGAACAAAGGGCTGGGTAAATATTGCAATAAACATTCAGGCTTATGTTTCCATAAAAAGTCAGCTAGTATTTAGCCCACAAGATCAGAAAACATGGACATGTGCAGTATATCTTTCTCTGTGTGTTGTCTAATGAGACTGGCAAACTTAACAGGAAAAAGAGGGGAGGAGAACAACTTACTATGCCAAAAAGTCTTACCAAGTGTTAAATACACAGAGTGGTTGTGTTGGAAAACTTTACTAGCCCATAAGACCCAACAGTTAAGGTTTGAAAGCTGTAAGAACACAGGACTCCAGGGACAACTGTGTTACTGAGTCTCTATATCTCTAGACAGCAGTGAGGAAGGTGTTAAGTCAAGAAATGTCTAATTTCTCTTCCAGTCTTCCATGTATACGACAAGAAACAACATACTTGCCATCATCTTCAACCAGTTAGATTTTCAGCAGGAAAGCATAAGCCTGAAAATCAGGAAGAGAGAAGAGGGAAAAAGAGACATTCTATCTCCCTTGCTAGGGCTCAGCAATGACATGGAACATACTAGATGAGATACTCAGATGACTCTGTTAATGGCATTTATTCATTACTAGTTTCAATGAAAATCTGTAAGGCTCTGTTTACTTTTGGAACAGCTTCTGGCATTTACCAAGCCTGCAAGGATATTCCACAAAACCCTCAGTGAAACAGCATTCTGGCAGCCGTGTTGCATATCCTACCTCGTTCAGAAAGAATCATAAACCAGGCTCCAAACAAAAAGCCATTAAAATAATATGTATTCTGTGACTTTTCAGACTCTGTATGTTCTCAGATAAACACTTATTTGCACAAGGAACTGTGAGTGAAAACACCAGATCTATCTAAACAGTTGATAATCTCAAGAATTCACAAAGCTGTACAAGTACTCAGATGTTAGAAGGTGACAACACAGTCTTGCAGATCTGCTCTTCCTCTTTTTTCTTACATGGGATCAGCAAAAACTTAAAGCAACACAGATGATTTCTAGGAGAATGATGGAAGGGAATGATTTATTGTGGCAAATAATTCTTGTCTTGACCTTGTCATCACTGAAGTTCTAGTCTGCTGTTCTTTTGCCTTCACTTAGGCCTTTTCTGTGCTGATAATCTAAGTAGTGAACTTTCAGTTCCGTTCTAACCTTATGATAGAAAAATTTTCATTATAATGTTTAAGGATTTTATCTATTTTGCAATTGTAACCTTTGGGTTGATACTCATTGTACTCTTTCCGAGGTAGTCTTTGGCAGCCTTCTTGAAGTTTGGCAGACTTTTTTTTTTTTTTTAAATCTGAAAAACAAGAGTTTGTTCTTCAGGCTATTTTTATTCCTCCCTCTCCTGGGTGCTGTTTAATTACATTATTCATCTCAGTACAAGTCATAACAGAAGATCTCTGAACTTTTAAGAGTAATCAACAACAAAGAGGCAAGTGTCTTATGCATGCACAGATCAATGTATGTGTTAATCTGCAGCTAGCTATTTTATCATTTGTGAGCAGAAATAACTGGAAGTACAGTCATAATGAAGATCAAGTGAGAGGAGTTTTCCTGTGCCAGAGAAATCACAGCATATAGAAAATATACTAAGATTGATCCTTTAAATTGCCATAAATTCCATTACATTTCAGGGAAGATAATGACATCATGAAATTGGGTTAGATACAGCACTGGAAGAGATAGTGATCTTATCACTGGAGCCTGAATGGTTTTATTTGAACCCATTTATCATTCTCATTAAAATCGCTGTAATAAGAAAGAAGCTCTGTTCTATTTATAATCTTTCTTGTCAGCCTGTAGCATGCAGCATGTTAGGAAGAAAGCAGCAAAGCACCATACTGCATCAGTTTTCAGTGTTGCTTGCTTACTGAAAAAGAAGGGAAGAATGATGGGCTCTGCAGTGAATGTATGTTCTAGATCTGGGTGCAGCATGGTTCATCCATCCAAAGTGGGTGGCTTTAGCCCTGAGGAGATGAAATGCTGAAGCATGGATAGATAACTCACAAAATGAAGGGTTAAATATGTGGCTATATGAAATTGCAATCTTTCTTCCCTCTCATTACATTTTCTAGGAGTCTCATGCTGGTGTGAAAAGTATGAATTAGAAAGCCCTGGAGGATGAAGCCTTTCCTTCACAGACTGCAGATCTTCCAGGGGGAATGGAAAGTTTCAAATTCTGTCCACTTGAGGACAAGCCAATTATACAGCACAACCTGCATAGATTCCTTTACTAGTCAAATATATCCAGCATCAACTTCAGCATAACCAAATGTGATATTATGCATGTAGGAACTGCAAATATAGGTCAGATTGTCTGACTGAGGGACTGTGCTCAAGACAGTACTGCGTCTGGAAAAGACTTTCATGTCGTACTGGGTGATCAACCTGTGCAAAAGCTCTGGGTATGAGAACACCTATGTTCAGAGGGTTTCTGAGGAAGGAGCTTTCCTTTGTGGATTAGGAAATTATATAAACTGTGTATATGACATTAGTGAAATTACTGTTGGGCTATTATGTCCAGCTCTGTTGTCCAGAAGGGTGAGAAAGTTGCTTTGGTGAAACCTAAAAAAGCACAACCTGTCAAAGAGATCTAAAAGATGGTTTGGTCACATCTGTGTATTAAATGGGGAACAACTTTAGCTGATTGCAAGTGCAGCATAATCTAATGACTAGAAGTTGATGTCAGACTAAACCCAGGTAGAAATTACGCTCACATCTATCAGTTTATAAACTTAAAACAGCTATTGTAAGACTTTATTAAAAAATTAGTGATTTTTCCAGTGATTTGCGATCTTCAGTGAATCAGTGATCTTTTGGAAAATATAAATTTGTTCCTTATCTGGAAATTAGCATAAGGGGCAGTTATATGTCATGTGTTATGCAGGAACTTAGATTATTTGAGTGCTGGCAGGTGGTCCCTCTTGTCTTCAAAATGTCTCTCATTAAATTTACTGTATCTGCAAGGACCCATTGTATATGCAAGATGGTATAATGTCATCATATAAAGTCAACGCTTGTACTGACATTAAGGACTGGTGTGAGATCTTTGTGCACAAAATGGACACCTACCTATTTAAAGTGCAATGAAAATCTAGCAGTACCTTTTCACGTCAGGCCACGGAGCAGCTATCCGATAGCGTGTCTAAGAACTAGTGAATAAAAGTTTTCCTGTTAAATACTCAGAGTACTTGGAGAAATTGGCACAAAATGTCATGTGTGTTATAAAGATAAGTAGACTGGAACATAAGAGGATACTATTTTAGGCCACAGGGTAGTAATAACAGTAACATGAGCAACTGAGCCCCAGGAACAAGAGTCCAAGTCATTCAGTCATCCCAGATAAAAACTTTAAGCCAGTTGCATATTTCTTGAACATGACTTTCACTAGGTTAAGAGAGTTTCCAGTTCCTGAGAAATCCATATTTGCTGGAGGATAGCTCAGAAGTCAATATGTGCCCTTCTACATGCCTTGAGTTACCAACTGCCTTCTATGGATAGGCATCTCAATGTCAATACAATGTTGCTTTGCTTTGGAAGAGATCTGCAAGGGATGATTATCTGTATGATTTCATTTAAATATAATGCAAATATCTATTTAAAATACTGTGAAGAAGTGTAATAGAAAATATTTTACTTTGCACATTTATAATTTTATTCTGTCAAGAAAGGTTCATGTATGTGCATATAAGTGAAGGAGAAAATTTGCTGGTACCATGGCAACAATCTCTTCTTATTTTATAGAGTGAAATGTTGTAGCTTTTTTCATTGTAGTAATTTCATGTCTTTTTTTTTTTTTTTTTTCTCCATGAGAACAGTAGATTCTTTAGGCTGATTCTGCTCACCCCACTCTCTACCCTCTCTCTCAGTCAACATCTCATTTTCCTTCATGTACATCATGTAGCCCTGGACTCTTTGAAAGGCCTATTGACAAGATAGATTTAAATGAAAAGTATTTAAACCCAAAAGCATTGAATTCATCTGCCTCGTATACATGAATATTGATTTTTTAATTTCCCCTTAGGATAATTAATATATTAAACTACAGAGAACAAAAGCAGAGGAGAGATAAAGGCTAAACTTAGCTCTTTGTTGCTGGAAGTCAACGGTCAAGTGCAAATAAAACAACTTTATAGTGTATGGTGTTCCTGTCATTCTCATTATTCATAGAGCCCAAATTCCAGCTCCAAACAAGCTGGGACAAGTATAAAATCTGGTGATAGTACCAGTACCAAAGGGTACATTACTAGTTTTAATTTCTGGTATAAATTAGCTGCTCTGCTACATTTGAAGCACTTGGTGAGCTGATGATACAGGAAGAGGATGGAATGGCTGGAAAAGGATATTATAGCTTTGCTGAGAGAGGCTTATACAGAATTCATTTAGACTGTGTAAGTGAAAGGCTGATCTCACTCGGTCATGGAGTTCTATAAAGCTTAAAATTTCTTAAAATATCCCCCTATTCTTGCCAGTAGATTTGAAGTGGGAGAGAATGAGTCTAATATGGGGAGAAAGACTTTAGGGATGGGTGAAGCAGAGAAAACAGATGCTGAGAAATCAGCCAGCCTCATAAAAATTTCCACAGTTTACAATGAATCCTGCCTGGTTAAAAAAACAACAACATAAAAATATATATCTCCCTTGCGAATTATACACTACATGAATTTCTTTTCTTCATTATGACTGTACTTCCAGATAATA
>WUAM01000305.1:3003115-3013238 GCA_024336885.1 Actenoides hombroni
AAATTGGTATGGATTATAACCCAATCCATCTGTACATTGTGGATGAAGGCAGGCATATGTGTTTCAGAGCCGCTGTATTCCTGGGCAGAGGAAAGGATGCACCACTGAGACACCAGGAACCTTTCCACTTGGAGAGTAACAAAAATGTTTCCTAATTAGAGTTGAAAACCTTGCTCCAAAAGGGTCATTACTTATGGTGGAAGTCACCCGTGTGTAAAGGGCTGGTGCACCACGGAAGTCCCAATGCAAAGCTTTAATGGATTTAAGTTGTTGTATAGACCTTGTGAATTTTCTGGTAAATACATTGAGCATCCACAGCTGTACTCTAGTGTCGCAGAAGGAACCAAAATGATTGAACAGAATAATATAATGCATTCTCAGCTATTGTTCCTGATTTTCAAGTGCAGCCTTGTACAAATAAGATAACAGCCAGATATTGGCTTGGGGCCATTACCAATAATGTCTCTGTCAAAGAGAGTATCTGTATCACATTATGATGAAATATGCTCATTTTCAGTTTCAAATATTAATTTCTTCCCATACATCATTGAATTTAGGAAACAATGCTGTAAGCCAGCATCAAATTGTCTGTGGAAATGATAATCCAGTATTTCTCCATTTGTAAATTACTCTGTTTGGATTAAGACCTGTGCTTTCCAATTGCCTGTGACAATACACTAATTAATAGATTGAATGCCCCCTACTTAATACAGTATTAAAAAAGTATCATTATTTTATATATATAGTCAATTCTTCTACTCCATCAGGCTTTACCTTGATTAAAATTAATTTGAGGAAAGAAACTGAATGGTTTTTTAATTATCTTGAATTGTGGCTACTACCTAGAGAATGTAACAGTAACTCACAAACAAAGCTTTGGCTAAGGGCTGGGACATTGACTTGGTTGCTTCTTTCACTATGACCTACCTATGTTGCTTTATTTCAGGAAGCACAACTTGTTTTGATTGCTCCTTCATTTATAGTAGTGATTTTTCTATGTTGATAATAGTGTCGAAGAACAGATATATTTTTACCCCAATTTGGCATTAGCATTTAATTGTTTCTGTCTTCAAGTAAAAAATGAGATGTTCTCTTCTGAGAACGGTGATTGTACAGATTGTACAGATCTAGTTCAGCTTGTGTGCAGACATTTAAGTCAAGTTATTTAAGACAAAGTTTTAAAATGGCTTCTGTTGCTGGGTACCTAAGAAGACATGTCTAGGATTAACAGGTTTTTGAAGATATTAATAGTACCTTAATTTACTATTCTTTACTGTGGCTATATCTGTGTCAGCAACTGATGCAGTCTGCAGGCAGCAACTCTGGAGAGCAGAGGAGCTAATGTCCATGCTTTATGAATTTTCAGAGATTTTACTTCATGGTAGGCTAATTCCGGGTCCTGTGGAAGGAATGCGTCTAGGTTCACTCTTGCTGGGTGTCCTGGAGTACACCTTTGGTTTATTTCCACCTGAAGAAGGAACAATTCATGCAGTCCAAAACCACACTGCAGTGAGAATGAAAGAGCAGTAAATGGGGATGTTTAATAGGTTGGCATATTTTTTGGCATATAGTTCTTTATTGGGTCATGGAGATGTAAAGTATTCAACCCTAGGGACCTTGGTGTTTGGTAAGTACCATACACTGGTAGTTTTCAGTGTGTTAAAGTGGATCTATTGGTGCCAGTTATTGCTAAAAGGCAGTGCAAAAGCACTCCAGATTGCACCCGAGGCACGAGGGATGCATATTGAAGACATAAGACTAAACACTGTGAGACAGAAGTCCTTCCTACAAAAAAGAATTTTGTTGAGCAAAATAATGTAGCTTTAAGCATCATCATTCTGTCTTTAGAAAGCATGTGAGTAGAATTCTGTATTTTTTATTGTTAGTAACAAATGATTGCATGACACATTTACCAGACCACCGTAATTTAAATGAATGATGAATCTAGTTTAATGCATCCTTCACCTCAAAGCAAACCTGCAGCCTTCTTAATCAGCCACAGATTATCACTGCCCCAGGGTTATTTTGAATAGATGTTTATGGTATGTGAATGCACTGTACCAGATAATCAATGAACACATATGTGGTGGTGTATATTTACTGAGAAAAAACCAAACCAAAACAGCGAACCCCATGACTAGTATTTGCAAATAATCCCATTCAAGAATATACAAACAAATCTCAAATCTCAGTTTTCCTTTATAGCTGCAAATAGCACAGTCATGGCAGATGTATAAAACTGAATTGTGGCTCTGAATTACCATAAGGCTGGGGGAAAAAAGTGCATATTAAGTAGAAGCAACATAAGGAATGAAAATGGGGGGAAAATAAGGAAGTTGCACGGGGATATAAATGTTTGATAATGAGTTAAAATATAGCTAATCTTAATAATGAAACAGAAGTTTACTGAGAAAACTGACTTGCTCACTTCCCAGTACATTTAAATTAGGGTAAGAATGAGAGCTAGCAGTGAAAAAATTTTCATTAATAAAATAATCTGATAAAATAGGTGGGTGAATTACAGAATACCCTTGTGTTAATGTTAGAAAAAGTTGTCTAGAGGTATAAAATGAGCCTAACAGGGATAACATGAAATATGCTGAGTGGGTAGCTCTTTAAATCTCTAGTGTGGTTTGTTGAGGTGAACAGAATACTACTCCTGTATAAAAAGCAGTTTGGATTAAACATGTGCCCAAAATATAGATTAGATAGGAAAAAGTCTTGTCAGCTGAAAGTCTGTAGTGCTAATTTACCCACAAGAGATGAGCTATCTATAAGCATTAGTTCTCTTGGCAGTGTTTAATTATTTTTGATCAATAAAAAAACATTGTCTATGTAAGTGGCAGAATTTAAATATTTTTCAACTAGGTAGTTCTAGTCAAAGTTATAATTCCTGTACTTGAAGCTTAAACTGAAAGTTTTGCAATAGAATGTATTTCTATTTCAGTGATCTATGAAAACATCAAAATAGCTAAGTGTACTATCCACAGGATTTCAGCGGAACATTCCCATTGTGCACAGTTCTTAATAGGAATTGTCATATTGTGTTGGTTGTGTAAAACTTTAAAAAAATACATTGTTTGCCTTATGATATAATTCTTATTATGGAGAAGCACAGAGCATAGGCATTGATCTTGATTTTATCAGTCTCATGTTTTTGAATTTTTGACTTCTGTAATTTCTATTTAAGTAATAGAGAAGATGTCTAAAGAAGGGTTTGTCTTTTGTCTATATTCATGATTATTATTGCAATTATAGTATATTATTCAATATAGGGACACGTGAAAAGGATACTACTTTGTCTTGAGCGCTTGTATATTGGGATTTATTTCTGGGTTCAGTAAATGCTATTACATTATCAACTTCGTGCATGCCATTCCTCATGAGAAAATATATAATACCTTTTATTGCTGTGAGACACTCAGAGTGCTCCAAAGTATGATGCATTGTGCCAATGTGTAATATTTTTATTACTTAAAGTGTAGGAAATCTTATATCAAAAGAAAATCTCAACTGTTTCTTTGATGTTACTTTATACCGATATTCACAAATAGTCCAGTACAGGATCTTTCTACCTAAAGCAGAATGGAAATTAAACCAAGTGACAACAAGGCTTGGAAACAATCAGCAATGAGAATTCTATTTATTTATTTATTTATTTTTACATTTTCTTCTCAGTTTGAAGTCTTTCTGCTCAAATATTAACAACATATCAAACTGAGGAAAATGCATAACAGGGCTAAGAGAGTTCTGTATATCTTTAATGACCATAGGCTCCATTAAATTAAATGGGAGCATTATATGGAGCTAGTGGTAGATAAAAATCTAATTACTTTTGGCAATGTGCTCATATCAGTGAAAGGAAATATGAACACAAAGATAAGATATAAAATATTGAAGTTGGTAGAATGCAGTGATCCTTTTGGGAAGCTCTAATGTTACCTTTATTTATGGTGGCTCTCTGATATTTTATAGAGATAGTACCTCAGAAATAAAGAAGTGCGTTTGTTTTATCCGTGGCAGTTCTGCTGCCTTAGTGGTTATTAGAAATCTGTTTTCCCTTTTCTTCCTGACACCTCTCAGAAGCCAAAACGAGAAACTGAAGCTGAATATTTTAAAGATCATGGCCCAAATTGCTACCCAATAGTGATGAAAGAAGCAACGGAAGCCCGTTCTGTCCTTTGAGCACTTGTAACCTTTTGACATTTATGGACATGTAGCTGCAACCAAGGAGAAATGATGTGAATAGAAGTAGGGCAGATAAATCAGATGGAGGCTGTCTGAGCTCAATCTAGAATGTGGCTTCCAACATTAAAAAAAACAACTACATGGAATGGAGTTTTCTCAAGTGATGGAGAAGAAAATAAAAGAAAGGATAAACCTTGTACTTCCTTAAACCACCTATTCCTTCTTCAGACCTTGCAGAATTTATGACAGGGAAGAGAAAAAGTCCGTATGTGAAAACCAGAAAAGACTGTTCTCTTTTTTTGTTGTTTTAATTGCTTTTATTAAATATTATAGTGAGTAAGCCCAGTGGTATCAATAGTCATGGAAACAATTTTGGAACGACACAGAGTAAGTCAGAAGCTTGCTCAAAGCACTGATTCTAAAAATGATGTTCTGCCAGAGACTGGATGCCCATGCATAAGTTACGTGATCTGTTAATTAACAATCTAGGCCAAGAATTTCTCATGAAATGTTCAGGAATCATAAGTAAACCAGAGAAAATAGCATAAAGACACTTGCTGGTTATTTTTGTGACCTTACAGACTCATATGTTCTGGAGTTTGGCCTAGGTCTTGTTGGTCTGTATTTAGCCAAAGTACGTCATATTGTACCAGAGAATGATTCCTTGTGGGAACTTCACCTTCTCACACCAGAGTTGAACTTCCTCCAATATCTGCTGACATTTGGTCTTTCATTCTTCTGATTTTCTTTTTAGCAGTCTCAAGCACAGTGCCAAGAGTATTTAGTTCTACCCACCACGCTACATACTGCTTCTGCTCCAACTTTTGCAACATATGGCCTTTAAGAATAAAATTCCTGTCTGATTTTTTTTTTTTCCACGCATGCTCATTACCTTCTACTTCTCAGTGCTGAAATGCTCAATGTGCCAGTGTTTAAAGCCAGTTTAAGCCAATCCAGATTTTATTACCCTCCTGCTTTGTATTGACTATTCCCCTTTCTATTAGACTCATTATCAAATGCAATTGCCCCCCATGCCTGTCCCTTTCTTCCAGTTTCAGCTGATAATGTTACCTACAAATGTAGTGGTCAGGATGGGTAGAAAGGAAAATGTAAGTGGAGACTTTATAAGTATAATGGTAAAATCATTCATATTTAAGGTTGAGATCTGGGTAAGAAGTTATCTTTACTAAAAGAACATTCCTTTCTGACTAAAAGCTAACAGTCTGTGATTGTGTCCAGCTCCACTCTGCAGACTCCATCAAGAGCCATTTCTCCGTATTGTCATTTTATTTACTATTTGAATCCTTAGCAGTTAGCAAAGTGCTTAAGGAGTCCATCCCTCCCAGGACTGGATACCTGGCTTTGTTAACACTGCCATGATTATTTTTTCTCGTCTCTTTCTTTCTTTTCTGAAACAGTAGAGAGGTTGGGTTTCTGCAGTCACCTGGGAGAGAACAGGGGAGCAGAGGGGGAGATACTGTGCAAATGTTCTTGCACTGTGATCATAGTTAATAAAGCTTCTGTCTGACCTGTCCTAAATTGTACTTGCATTATTATGCACTTGAGGTCCCCACATTCTCCAACATAAGAAAATTATGCTTTATGATTTACTATAGGAAATCTATTTATTGTGTTAGCTGTGTATTGGGGAAATTTTTGTAAGATATATAGCTCATGTTACTTCCATACGGAATTATTTTTTACTCCTAATCCTCTGTTAGTACAATCCAGGAAGCCTAGTGTAGAAACTACACTGAGAGAGATTAGAAATTAAGCTATGAGACTAACATTTTAATTTCCTTTGGAGACTTGTAATATACTGTGCTTAAGCAAGGAAGACTTTTTGGGTTAGCCCACTGGACAACAGTGGTAAGGAACTATGGAGTACTTCTTCCTAGCCTAGCTGCAGGCACTGCCACATCATCCTAAGCATCTGGAACCTCTGCACTGGGGGCTGCATATTGAGTTACTATGTGTGGTGTAGAAATTTCCATTAAAAAAAAAATAATTTAAAAGTAATATATAAATTGTGATATATTATTTAGTGAGGTATTTATGTGCAAACTGAGTTTTCTTGACTGGGGAAATGTTAAAAAAAAAGGAAGAAGTAAAAGAAGATCACTTCTTGGAGTTTCTTGATACCACAAATTTACATTTCCATTGCTGGCAATAGTGGGAGCCCTTACTGTGTAGATGTAGTCTCAGTCTATTTTGCCTTACCTTACCTAACCATGTTATGACAGTCCATCACTTCTCCCAGTATGCATCTTATTTAGCTGTCAGATCCAAGTTGATATAATTTGGAAGAGTGCACCATAAATTACAATAACTGTATACTTCCTCTGTCTCCTCTTGAATATGCTCTGTGTAACTAGAAGGTGCCACAACTCATAGTAATGATACAAGCCAATATTGCAGAGATCAAGAAAACTGCTTAATATATTGTATGGCATGTGTAATCTAAGTCTGGAAATCTGCCTGAGGAATGGAAACAAGCTAAGGAAGGAGAAATTAGTACAAATGTCAAAGTGCTTTTGAAATAGTCTTCAGTGGATGGGAAGTCTCCAAAAGTTGGTACCATTCAGCAGAATACAGATATTTCTTGAGCTCAGCAGAAACACTGATAGGTATTAGGCCTTTTTTTTTTTTTTCTTTCCTAATCACTTAGCCTTGTGTAAAGGGCTTCAATTGACATTGGGGAAATGAAAGATGAATCAAATGCATTTTCTGTCTTTTCATCAAAGCAGTCCTTTGCCAAATCAAACGTGGGTCTTCCCTGACCCATTTCCACTTGCTGGTTGCATCCTCAGACAATGAATTCATGCCACTATTATTTCAATGACTGCCAAGCTGAGAATAACTGTGATATTCTGGAACATGATTAAGGACTTTCTTTGATTTCCTTTGCCTTTAACTTCACTGGAATACTGGAAAAGTACTAAACCTGAGAGCTGAAACAGAGCTGACAAAGTAACGAATCACTATTTCCATCTCTATCAAGTTTTAAAAATTAAGAATGACTGCTTGATTCCTTCTTCTAGAGAAAATGCAGTGTCAGAAGAACATTAATTCAAGATGGAAATTTGAAAAAGTATTTATATTTAAATAAATGTGTTCTGTAGGAGGGAAACATGAGGGCATGGATAATTTTCTTGCTGTGCAACAGCCTGAAAAATGTCATGGTGCTTCATGTTCGCTAACAGCTGAGAGATCTGTGTTATCCTGTTTACCTGTTATAGTACAAGCAATAGCACAACACGTTTGACTACGTCTTACAGAATACACCGAACTCTGTTGACTTAAGAAAACTGGTAACAAATAGCTAAGGTTCTGACATCCATTCTGAATGGTAGAGAGTAAAGATACATAAAACATTTATCTCAGGCTCTTAAATACTCACCACTTGATAGCAGATGCTTGCAAATGAGAGTTTTATTTATTATGTATACTGGAGATTTTCTGTAAATCTTTAAAGTTGCTGTTTATTAATATACTACAGATTCAAGTAGTAACTACAAATAATATAGTTTTTAAATCCCTGAAGTCAGTCTCTTCTAATATTGGCCTGGTTTGGTTTAGAACAGTTGAAAAAGACTTTAATTAACAGATGCATGCAAAGTCCTGAATTAGTTTGTTGGGGTTTTTTTTTTATTTTAAATGCATAGATCAGCAAGCATCATAATTGCCATAGAAAGTCCAAGAAATTTAAATCAAATTCTAATAATTTTTCTCATCTTTATCCATATGAATTTTTGCATGCAAATATAAATTTGAGAAATGACAGACTTGACAATATTCCAACATAACTTCAGAACAGGGCAGCCTACAGGCAAACACATACTTACAGTGGAAATAAGTGTACCGGAACTTTCTGGGTCTTTCAGAAATGAATCACACTTGGATACTATGTGCTGTGTAAGGGTTTGAACAACGCTCAGATTTATTTCAAAAGCTACATTTACCCTTGGAGCAGCAATGCCATTCCTCAAAGCCTTCTTTGTATAACTTTCCCTGTAATTTAAACTGTGGCCATACTTCATACCTTGACCACGATTCCAGAAGGTGCACCAGAGATCCTTTTCAAATTTTACGTTGATGTAGGATGCCATGATCATATTTTTAAAGAGCAGCTGCTCAAAGACAATTGTAAAATCAGGCTTCCCGCTAGGTGGCAAAGAGAGACAGGGATTAGCAATGCATTTCTGCACATGGTAAAAACAGGGTGAAAGGCAGCCCGCTATAGAACCAAGTTTACAAAAATATATTGTCTTTTACTGGCCTAGCTTTTCAGAGTCAGACAGAATTTTGGGAAGTGTGATTTTGAAAGACTAAGCAACAGTTTGATTAAGGCAGTTTAGACTAGGGAAGAAAGCTGTCTGTGTGTAAGAGAAATGATCTAATTACAGTCTTGAAAGTTGTTTAATTCTCCAACTAATTTCTTACAAATTGTAATATTCAGTGTAGAGGACCATGGATCTTGTGGCCAGCTCAGCTGAACTGATGCAGCAGTAAGCTTTGTAAAAAAGGAATATTTTTAATGAAGAAATTCCACTGCGCAGAAAATTCCACACTACAGAATAATGGAAATATGGGCTATCTGTACCACAGTTATTGAGTTATCATAGAAATCCATTGCTGCAGGTAAAGCCATATATAATCTGTGCATTTACAGCCCACACCTGCAAGACATTTCCTTCACATTGTAAGGTCATACGCCAAGAATGTGAAGTGGAAGCTTTCATAATGAAAACAATTCAAGGTTTTGTTGGGGTTTTTTTTCCTTCTTTTTTAGTTTCTTTTCTATACCAGCTGAAGGCTAAGCTGAGGTTTCCATGGATTTGGATGTAAGGTGATTGTGACTAATATTTATTATAAACCAGCAGCTATATCAAGCAGTTAAAATTTGTTGTCAGCGTTCTTTTTGTTGCGCTGTCAAAATAAATCCTTTTCAGGTTTATAAAGAATTGTAACTTTCCCTTGGAATGAAAAGAATAAAAGTTTAATTTGTGGGATGTAAACAAAGCTATTGACATTGTTAATATGATTTTAATCTTTTTTTCCAAAATTCAGCTTGTGTTTTGCATATTCTTCCTCTTTGTAAAGTAGAAGTGAAGCTCAAGAAACTTTATTTTAGGAAACAGGACAGAAACCTTATATTTAGTTTCTCTGTATTTTCTGTTATGAAATTATTTTTGCTTATTTTGAAGATCTCTAATACCTCAATAAATTATGATAGGAACTTGAATTTTGGAACTTGAAATAATCCTGATCAATAGCTAGTCTTTTGTTCAGACTTCCCCCTCCACCCCCCTTACTACTTATGAGAAATTTTGAGGTAGCAAAAAGTTTTTTGACCTCATATATTTAAGAATATTAGGCTCATATTTATGAACTTATTACATAGAGAATGGCAATAGAACATGGTGGGAACAGACCATGGAGCAATAGAAAATGTGTCGTAAAAGGAGAGCATCTTTCCAGTAAGAAGAGATTATGAAATTTGGTTTATGTCTTTTATGGTGAGTTATAGGAATAGATAGTCACTATTTATTGAGGGACTGTCTGTGCTAGGAAGTTTAAAAAAGTGTATTTGATGAGGACCTTGGATGAACAAAGAGAAAAGTACTTTTTTTTTTCCTAGATAAAGGTTGATAGTTCAAGTGTGAGGAGGCTAGTAACAACAATGGCAGAGAGGCGAAAAAACAGCTATGGAGATGAAGCACCTCTCCTATGGGAGAGCTGGGGTTGTTCAGTCTGGAGAAGAGAAGGCTCCAGGGAGACCTTATTGTGGCCTTCCAGTATCTGACGGGGGCTACAAGAAAGCTGGTGAGGGACTTTTTAGGCTGTCGGGCAGTGAAAGGACTAGAGGGAATGGATTAAAGCTAGAGATAGGTCGATTCAGGTTAGACATTAGGAAGAAGTTCTTCACCATGAG
>WUAM01000305.1:3013338-3026237 GCA_024336885.1 Actenoides hombroni
AGCCCCATCCTTGGAAGTTTTTAAGACCAGGCTGGATGGGGCTCTGAGCAACCTGCTCTAGTGGGAGGTGTCCCTGTACATGGCAGGGGGGTTGGAACTAGATGATCTTTAAGGTCCCTTCCAACCCTGACAATTCTATGATTCTATGAAGAATATGGAGGATGGCAGTAAGACATGAACGCTAAGATATTTAAGTCACAAGGTCTACATATAGCTTTTTAGATAAATATGAGGAGTTTGGTACTGATATATCTGAAGTGTCAGAAAGCCTTGAACATACTCAGACAAGTCAAGGCGAAAGGATGATTTGATGGGAATAGAAGAGCTGCAATTAGAACAAAATAAGGAAAGTGAGTAGCAAAGGCAAGAAGCTTCAGCATTTGACACACGAGAGAATGAAGCAGGATTATAGAATGTGTGCATGGAAGAAGGGGAAGAAACTACTTTTAGAACTGTTGAGGAAAAAAATTTAAATGTTTATTTGATAGAAACAGTGTGGGATGTAAAATTCAAGGACAAAATTTCACTGTGCCTGAAGAAATTGCTTGCTGAAAAATTCTCCTATATATTATGCAGAATTAACACAATCGCTTTAATCTTGTTGTGACAGAGAAAATTTGGTTTCTTATAAAGAGGATTGTTTTGAAAAGGCAGTCTCAGTTTTCCTGCTAGATAAGAGAGAAAATGTTCTCTTGGCTTCCCACCGCTCTCTGAGTATCCAACAGAAGTGAACTAAAGAGAAAGCCTAAAATACCAAGAATAAAGCATGTGTGAAAACACATTGTTCTGTATAAAATACAACAAGTTTGGGTTTTTTTTGGTAACTGTAGAATGCTATCAAAAATGTGCATCAGTATTAAATTCAATAGATTTTTTTCAAAAATATGAAAATATGAACTGCATAATTCACACTTACTCAAAGTCTTCTTAGGTCTGCGAAATTATTATTATTTTTTTTTAATTTAAAATAAAATTCTTCACTTATTTTACAGGCTCTTTCACCTGCTTTCATGTGGTTTGGTTATCTCATTGATGACTGCTTTCTTCAAATGTCAGTCAAGATCTGGAGGAAAACCAAATTTCTCTACAATGTGTTTCTTCAGTAGAGTAATTTAAAATGCACAGGCTATTCTCTACACTCTTCTAATGAGGAGATAATTTGAAAAAGTCCAGAAGGATACTTAGACACATGGCTCTGGAATTTCAGCTATACTTTGAATGGTAATTTCTCCTCAGGGTGCAGCAGATCATTGAAGAACCAAATATTCAGGCCAACACAGTCAACATAACAGTACGCTTTATCTAGAGGATAAGTACGGTCCAAATTTTTCACTATTTACAGAAGCCCACTGAAGCTGCATTCAAATTTGACTTTACACTTCATTTAAACTAAGTTAATTGAACTGTGTTTTAAAGTAGGTAGGCAAAGATAAAACATAACTTCCAGATTGCCAAAGGGTACTCAGGAAAGCTAAGCATGCCTCATTTGTGAGCTTAAGCGAATAATTACCGAAAGACGCCTGATGGTATTTTTTACCTCCAATTTAGTTTTATCATATGACTAGAACCATAACTTACTCTTAAAAGGTACTAGAGTGATCTAAAACTTTTCTCTGAAAATGTTCATTTGACCAAGTCCACTGATATAGCTTCACGTAATGTACAGTATTACAGACCTGAGGATAAATGTTAGAAAGGATTGAATAGGACATTTTTGAAAAACAGTAAAATAATACAGAATCCCCTCGGAGTGTTGTTTCTGGGCAATATCTGTGTCCCACTTAAACATCTATTCTCAGCTTATGGTGGAGCTGTGGCTGCAAAAGTCCAACTGATCTCCATGGTACAAATTCTAAATACGGCTACAGATAATATGTATATGTTATTATACATATATTGATAAATATTAAGATTTTTATTATAGTGCTAACATGGTTTTCCTTACAAGAAAAACTATGTAAATTAAACATCTTAAAACCTAACCTTTATCAAGTGATTTTTAGAACAGCTAGCAAAAGAGCTTTCTAGATCCTTAATATTGATTTTTCTCTACATAATGAGAAAATACAGACATTTCAAGGATTAGAATCAAGATAGTATCACGCCAGTTTTGTTTGTTTAAGTTAAAGGACAACCATCTCACAATGTGATCTCTGTAAAACAATGGATGGACTAGTACAGGACTCTATTTATAAAGGCTTAAAAGACAGTAATATAATTACAGCACAGCATTTGTTAAGAAAAGGCTTTTTAGTCAGGCAGAAAAGTCCTGGAAAAACAAAAGGGTAAAAGTCAAGAGAGAGAATTTTGCAAATGTTATTCTGTGTATGTTTTAAATGTTGAAGATATTTAACAATAGGAGCAGTTTACAGAGAGTTATATATTTTTTCATCACCAGGAAGTAGTACAATCAAGACAGGTTATATTTCTTAAAGAAGATGTCTTGTTCAAAATGTTGGACTGTGAAGCTGGAATTCGTGCATGAAAATCATCAAGTGTTAAAGAGGTGACTGGAGCACATAGTTAAAATGGGTTTATCTAGACTTAAAAGGCTGTAATGTGTGAAAGAGAAGCATTGCAATACCTAACTGTGAACTCCGTGAATTAATCCCCTTTGTACTATGTATATATATAAAAATAGTAAGCAACAGTTCTGGCTTCAGCCTCACATTAATTTATTTTCATGACAGTTCCTTTATGTTGGACTAAGTTAAATGGTGAAAGTCTGTGTTCAAAGAGAAATGTTCAAAATGTGTGTATGTTAAAAGAAAAAAAAGTAGTCTGGTGGTCTGTGACTTTTTGTGTTTATTTTGCAGTGAGAATCCGACTTTCTGTCATTGGTACTAAATCAGTGATTTTGTAGAGAGTTGATCTGAATTCCCTTCTGTCAAAAATAGCAATTTCAGATTTGGACTGCAAAATTACTATTTGTAATAGTGCAAGAAGTACAATGAGGACAGGCTGACTTTCAAATCTTGTGGATTCTGTCTGCTACAGATGACATTTAGAAAAATCATCTGTTTTGCAAGCCTATAGAGTCCCTGGGGGAAGAACAAAACACAGAACTTTATGAAGTAATTTCTGACACAGTGCTTTTCTTACTTGAAACATATTTTAAAGTTAAAACTTTGCTTTGTAGTGCTGTTGAAGTACTACTGCCGTTCAAATGATGCTAAGCTGTTTACTGTCAGAGCAATATTCAAAGGCAAACAGATGCCAGTGTCTCCCGCATGTGCTTGGGCATTCTTCAGTCCTGGCAGACCTGAGCAGATCAGTGCTTTCCTCATCCCTAAGCCTTGCTGGGTTTTACAGAACAGGCATTTCAGTGCCTACCACACCGAGAGAAAACACTTAATGAAAGCTGTTGGAAAAGCTCTGCCAAAAGCATGCCTAGAAGGCACAGGGATAGGAGCATTCCTACTGCATGTGGGAGACCCAGTTTGATTCCTCTTTGCCAAGGTGGATTGTAGCCTGTATCTCCAGTCACCCAAGAGAGTGCCCACCCTCTTGCAGCATAGGATGTTCTTGTTTATTCTCAGTCTCAGACGTGACTGTTCATATTACTGGCTTGTGAGTCTCACTTTCTTTGCTTATGGACTAACATAAGTCAATTGACCTTCCTGAATGTAAGAAAAAGAAAGAAAGCTCACATCTATATATATATCCTTAAATCCTAAAGCTGATTTATACCCTACACAGCATTTGTAAAAAGTACATGCAGGGCTGCAGTTGTCATTTCTGGTCATCCTTGCACAGCTGCTGAGCTGCATTGTATGGTGCACTTAGCTCAAACCCCTAATTTTGAAATCCTTTCTGTTTCCATGTGTGGTGTAAGGAGGACTAAATATTTTACTCTTTGTTCTGGATAAGTGCAGTGGCCATCCCAGCACATGAATTGTGGTGTGAACCTGGTCCTTTAACCTGTGTGGTCTGTTAAAAGGTGTGACCTGTCGTATAAATCCACAGTGGATCATTTTGGAATAAACATCATGAGATACACATTATAACCCAGCAGACCATAGCAGTTGCATATAAAACATTATGGTATATCATGAAAACATTTACAACTAATTAGTTTAAGCAATAGACTACCATAATTATCATCTACTAAATAATTAGTATTAATTGCTTAGAGGATTAATTAGTTTGCTTCTGAAGTACTTTGAAGATGCAAAGTGAAGAATAACTGCATGACCTGTGTTCCTTACAACTGAATATATAGGATAATATCTAAAATATGTTCTTGTTTATGCAAGCTTGTGTTTCATTAGGCTGGTATGTGGCAGCATTATTGACTGGATCTGTAAGGATTTTGTTGCTATGCAGCCCATTCAGAAAAGTGCTCCTTTCTCCAATCTGAATGAGTGATCACAGCTCTCCTATGGGGAGATCTAACACTCAAAGGAGAATGCAATTAAGATTCATCATGTGTAGGGAGTGAAATTCATCCCCGTGCATTGATCTGTAATATATTTTTATATGCATACTAGCAATAAGAATCTAATTACTACATACTGAGAACAAAATTCACCCTGGAAGAATCAAGTATAACCAGTACAACAGTGCTGTTCAAAAATCCCCATAGCACTTGTGCCTCACAAAAGCCCCACATTAATGTTCCTGATTTTCTAAAGTACCGAATGTCAAGATCTTTCAATGATCTTACTGGGAGCAGTTGCTCTTTTTCAAAACCTCTGAATCCAGGGCCCTGTTAAGCATGAGGGACATAGACAGCTTTGCATAGACTCTGAATTTATTGAGAACGAAATAGAAATTTGGGTACATGGGAAATCTATTGATTTGTCAGTGCTTTCTAGCAGGTACACAAGACTGTGCAGAAGTAAAATAACTGCAACTTTCTGTTGCATTCCCTGTATATAAAAAAGCAGTATGATGGGCAATGCTAAGTGTTAGACATCTGCAAAAGTTTGTATGTTGACCTATAACAGCAGTTAAAAATAATCTGACTTGTCCCTTCCAACAATAGAAAAAATATCTACTAATTAAATCCCATTGTACATGATGGCAAATTTACTGCATTAATATTAAAGGATGATTAATGGAGTTATAAATCTCTAAAACCCAGGAATGATAAGGAAAATCCTGTGATAAATCTGTAACTTCAGCGGCATTGGCAGGCAGCATTATGTCTGGATATTGCAACAGTCTTGAACAGTTTATTGTCGAGAGACAAGAGGCCAACTGCAGCATATTCTTAGACATGAAGGGTCAGCAAGTGACCTTCAGATCTTTGAAATATTTTTAGAGCAATTATGTTAATACTTCTTCTTGAGCACCCAAACCCTTTATGTCACTTTCATTTATCCTTTCTAAAATTATGTCAAAGTGCACCTTTTGTATATTAACTACAGACAAGTGATGAGATATTCGGCAGGATGTTAAACCTCAGTGAAGAAGAGCTTTAATCAGCTGCGTAGGATGTTGGTATCATAATGCCTACAATCCTTTAATATTTCCTATTTCCTTCAATTTTTTGGTGAGGCACAAGGGAAGGTGTGCTGCATTGGCAGTATTTGCTTCCTGTGGCAGGAAATACTAAGGCCCAGTGTTAACATCGCACGTTTCTAACTTCACTGAGCGATACACCAGGTGCAACTGTATTTTTTTTTTCCCAAGTGAAAGCCTACTGTTCATTCACTAGGAGTTCTTATTTTACTTATGGTCATTTTATAACTCTGAGGAATTAATTAGAAATGTTTGTAACTCTTTGGTCTTCCATGTGTTCTACTATACATAATTAATAAACCATAAACGTAGTCTTAACTCTTTCCTGTTTTCAAGAAAGGCTGATTATTTAATCTGGGAGTTTATAAAGACCGTAAACTTGGATGATGAATCACATAACATAGCTATCAAAAAATAAATGCTGAGTATCTGACATAGAAAGTATGTGAGCGGTCACAGTATGAATTCTATGTAGCTAAAACACATACCACATAATTTTAAAGTAATTAATGCATTAGATTTCATATAACCATAGAATGGTTTAGGTTATAAGGGACCTCTAAAGGTCAGCGAGTCCATCCCATCTGCAGTGATCAGGGAAATATTTAGCTGGATTGGGTTGCTCAGATTAGCAGAACATCTGGTTTGATTTGCAGTTTTCTCCTCAGTAGAGAGCCTTTGTTTGAATCAGCTGTTAAAAGCATAGCTGGCTGTAAAAAAGTTGACTCACTTGCACCTTTCTCCCCAATTCTGCTGCCTGTTTTCCTGGGATCAGCAAAGCTTGGCAAGAGTTTCCTTCTCCTAATCAAACAGACTTAGAACTGGAAGGTCTTGGACCCAGATGAGGAGAAACAGGAAAAAAATCCTTAGCAGAAGCTTGTTCTGCCTCATTTTCCTATCTCTCTTCACAGCTAGGCTTGGGTAAATCCCCAGTATGATCTAAAGGATGTAGGAGTTTCCTCTTCATCCTTCTTCCTTCCACCCTCCACCTACTCTGATTCAAGTCTGGAAGCTGTGAGATGATTTTCAAAGAGCAGCAAATCTCAGTCTAAATGGTAAAGAGACTTACCCTAAAAGGAGAAGTCACAGCTGAAATCTGAAAGCCCTTACACATTCATTATCATTTCTCATGTGCCTGTTCTTGGAGCATTTCCACCACTTTGTTTCAAATGATAGACACTTGTCGTGTTCTAAGTCCTCTGTTCCAATGTCAGCAGCATTTGCAGAATTAGACTCTAATTAATGCATTTGTTGGCAGTTTCTATAGTGAGATCCAGAACTGAATAGAGCTGAAGATGAATACGTTCCATCCTTTTCAAAATAGCTGTTTCTGGCCAAGGTTGATTTGCTGTAGCAGGAAAGAAAACTGGTCCAGGTTCTGTCTCTGGTGTGACAGTGCTCTGTGTAAAATAAATAATCTGTCTTCAAGACCATAGGTTTGATGTCATCAATAAGCATTTCATTTGCTTTTCTAACAGGTAATAAACAAGGAAACTATTTCTAGTATTAGCAAATTCCTTGCTATCTGAAACATTACCGGTTTTTCAGAGAGTGATAACAAAGAAACCTGGCAGAAAATGGCTTTCAGAGCCTGCCTGCTCCTTCTGCTGAGGTGGCAAAGATATTGTATATCATATCTTTGAGTCACATAACTGCTGAATGTAAATCAGCATTACTACCTCATTCATCAGCACGATGTCTTTAATTGTGGAGCTGGAAGATTAATCTACAATGTCTGAAAAACGGCCCAATTTTCAGGAGAAGCATTAGCATTAAATGATCAATGCAATAATGAAAAAGTCATTGTGCGTAACCCTTGAATCTTATTTTGGTCCAAGGAAAAAAGCAAATACCATAGCCATGAATAGCAACTGTTTTTATTCCTATAGGTTCTGAGATCCATTAAGATTATCATGATATTTGTTACACCATTTTATCTGACATTAAGTACATTAATATTATTTTTTTCTGACTGAACAAACAAAAGGAGCAGTATATTAAATAATAAGCTATGTTAAGAGCTGGACAGCATTATTTTCTATCTTGCCCTTCTTTGTCTTGCTAGAAGCTTTGTTCTTAGTTACTTAACTGTTCTTGAGATGTCTCTGTTCCTTTTGTAAATCCCCAAATAGAAACAGGACAAACTCTGAAGATGGATCAACAGTAAGATATGCTTACTTTTGTCAGTTAGTTACAGTGACTTGGTCCTTCTGTCTGGTCCTGTCCATAACTGCATCTCCAGGATGTATGTTTTACTGTAATTAAAGCATATAAAAATAATAACTGTGTCCACATGTGCCAGGAGATAAGCATGGGAAAATATTTTCCTTATTTTTTCCCTTTTAGAAAACAGAACAGATATCTGGATTTACCTGAAAGTCTCCTTCATATCACTGTGTTTCTTTAGTCATCCAAGCCTACATTGTTGTCCCTCTTTCATTTCAGCTGATATGAAATCCCTGAAGAGTGGAAACAAAACACAATTTCCACCACATAAAATTAAATGGAAGAAGGAAGAAAGGGAGAAAAGGAGGGAGGGAGGGGTTGTATGATTAAAGAGCCATGAAACCAAACATAACCAAAGACTGCACAACCTCTGTTGGCTGTGAAGTTTCTTACGATCTGTTTTTATAAACTGCAATGTTCTGAACTTTCTACAAGTAGACTGGAAGCCTTTTTCTGTTAGCAAGGCAATTACTGCCTATGAGACAGAGGCACAGTGTTTACCAAACAATAAAGGGTGTATATCTGAAGCTAAGTCAGTTAGCTTCCATCTTCCCAGCAGCTGCTAAGGTTGCTCTGGGCTTGCACTGCTCTAACCATGCAGGAGGATCCAGTAAGAGCTGTATGGAGAACTCAGAGTGGCTTGACCTTAGGAATCTTGATCTCTTACAGGAGCACAGTCCACAGAGCTGACACCATCAGCAGCACTAGCTTCTCCTCCCAAAAAGGAAGGTGTTTGAATGCAGACATTAGTCTTCACAATGTAATAGTTATTTTGAACAGCAGAAGATCATGCTGAGAAGTGCTTTCTAAAAAGTCAGGAGACCCCTTTTCTTCTTTTCTGATGGAAATGTAGTTCTACACAGCATGACCTCATCCTGAATATTTTACTACTATTGGGAAAAAATATCCCAACAGAACAGATGGGATGTATATCTACTGCCTTTGGAGAACTGGTTGCAGTGACTTTGTCCCAGTGGATAGTCCTGTCCAAACTGAAACACAGGAGGTTCCATCTGAACATCAAGAAACACTTTTTCTTGTGAGGGTGACCAAGCACTGGCACAGGTTACCAAGGGAGGCTGTGGAGTCTCCATCCTTGGAGATATTCAAAATATAATCTGGATGTGGTCCTGAGCAGCTGGCTGTAGCTGGCCTTGCTTGAGCAGGTGGAGGGGACCAGATAACCTTTGGAGGTCCCTTCCAACCTCTGCCTTTCTGTGATTCTGTGATGTCTTTGTCTTCAAAAATCTGTGTACCTTACATGAATGTTTATAGAGCAGCAACAGCTTGTATTTATTTAATTTGAAGCTTCTTACTAAGAAAAAGAATATCTTTTTTGTAGCTGATCCTTGCTCATCAAGGTGACTAGTGGTGGCTACTACCATTAGATGGTAGTATGGTGTGACATCTTTCCCGTGGCACATTACTAAAGCAGTATTTTAACATGCATTCTGCTCTTTTAAGCCTTCCACTGATCAGAAGATCCCTGACAACAGTTTGAAAGTTACTTCTTAGCGGATTCAGAAAGATCATGCTTGCTTTGTCACCTTCAAATTGTTGTTTCAAATGGAGAATGTTAACAGTGAGGATAACGTGATACTAGTGGCTGATAGGAAGGACAGCATCTGTCTTTTTTTTCTCTGCTGCTTGCCAAATGCTGTAAGTACAAAAGGTTTTTTTGTGCTTTCATTATGTCCCTGAAGCATATAGAAAATGAGTTTTAACTTCCAGCTTAGGTAACTATTTTAATTGACTTGCTTCTTCAAGTTGACTCAAAGATTTTCCTATTTTTTCCACAGAAAAGGGCTAATAAATGTTTGCAAGGAATCTGTAATGGATATTCAACACTGCTGAATAATTGTTCAAAGCCTTTTAGTGTCATTTTTGGAATGGAAGTAAGTCATATAAGTCACACTGAGTTGTTGCTTGGGGAATTCTAGGTTCACCTCGTAGGGAAACTATTTTTCAAACTTTACTGTAAGTATGTTTGATCTTAACATTAGACTGCTTATAAGATAGGGAGAAAAAAGCACAAAAAGAATTGGAAATCTGAATTACCTTCTGTTTTGTGTTGACACTTTTGATTCCCTACTGCTTTAGACACTAAATATACACATAATTTTCCCAGTGTCATCTCTGTTTCCTCTTTTTTGTTTAGCCCTTGAAGGGTCCTAGATCAGAGAAAATTCAAGTGTTTTCGTCACTGAAATTGCCGAATGTGTGGAAAGCAAATCAGTTTGAATGGCTAGTTTAGCCAACACATGGGTTCAAGCCTGCACTTCCATTACTGTATAGACAGCCCTTGTGTTTCCATGCCACTAACACTGCTGCAGTCATGTCAGACTTACTAAATGACATTATACTAAATGATTTGGGGAAAAGAGTTAAAGACTTTTTCCCTGCTCCATGATGTACATATAGGAAAAAAAAAAAAAAGGAAAAAGTCTGTAACACTCTGTCAGTCAATGTGCAACAGCGTTTTTTTCCTGCAAAGAACACAGTACCAGACATGTCTGACTATGTACTGAAGCCTGTCAGTATTTTCTCAGGTACTTTTTTTTAGTTTTAGATTAACTGACTAATATTTTAGTGTAATAGACCTAATTTTGAACTTTGTTTTTTGTTCAGTGTTGACCGTTTTTTTTTTCTTTTCTAGTTCAGGGTTTTATAGATTGGTGGTCTGCTCTAATCAATTCTTATCACATTTTCTCACATCTTTCAGTCACCACTTAGCCATGTTTTGTACACTGATATTTCTCAATTCCCCTTTGCAATTCAGTCCTCTTATCTGTAGGTATTCTTGTTGTGCTAACATTTTCCGGTGCAGTAGTGGTTTTCATGTACTAAGACAGAACACTGGATTGTGGCAGATTCTAAAAGAAGTTCTTTTTAACTTGCTAAAAATGTCATTGTTTGGTTCAATTGTGCTTTCAGTGTCTGCAGTCACCCTCTCTCAAATTTCTCCCATAGATGCACAGAGTTCTTAAGCCAGACACATTTACTATATTGTCCAAATTCTGAAATCATACAGCTCCCAGTTATTTATTTTTTTTCAATATTTCCCCTAATACGGATTCTAGGCATCCTGAGTAACAGCTTACACAGGCTTCACTGTATTAGCTTGTTCCACACATCTGGCTTGCAGTGTGTTCCTGATAAGTGTTTTATTTTGCCCCATTTTCCTGTGTACATTCTGCCTGTCCTGTCTTTTTCAGACTGTGATTTTTTCTTTTGTTTGACTTGCTCAGCGAAAAATTTTAGGGGATTTTTATTTTACCTGGGTTGTGTAAGGATTAATAATTATTACAGTATAAAGCTACTTTCTGTGTTTCCCCAATTATATTTTTATCTTTTTTGTAGTTGTCTGTTAACTATTCTTATGTATCTATATATAAAAACATTGAAATTATATGGTCCAAGAATTTTATTCTAAACAGTTACATTGTTGCTGTAACTGCAAGAAGAGTTTTCTGACAAAGTTTAAGAATATGAATCCTTCACTATTCCAAACCTTAAAATAATAGTCATATAATAATGTGAATGATATCTCCATGAGTCATCCATGAAAGATTCTAGCCAGTGACAGTTCTATCTACTCAAATATCAAATGAAGTAATGAGGTACATATTCTTCTAGGAATAAGTCAGATGTTTGGCCTTTCCTCCAATTGCTTTTCATATGTATTCATAGAGCAAAGGTAATATATATAGTGCAAACCAAACCATTATCAGCAGATAATGTTGTTTCTTTGAGGTTCCACATTTTTCTTTGAAACTTTCATTAGTCTGATATGTTTATCAGACTTTTTCATGTTTATTATGAACTTTTTTTACCTGTCTTGGACATAGTCTCCATGTAGAGTAGAGGTAATTATTAAAAATAGAGAACAAGTTTTTTATTATCAGCACATTAATAGAATGAAACAAAAGAATCATTAGAGAAATTATGGCTGTAATTTACAGGCTATTCACTTCAGTAAAATAAATTATGATCGCCTTGAACAATTAGAGAGGATATCCCAAGTTACTAAGAATTCTGCTATCACTTGACATGACAAAACCATTTTTCCCCACTGCAAGATATCAGTGCAATTTCCATGACCATCACTGAGAATTACTGTGGGCTGCCATGGCAGAATAAGACCTGGTGTGCCCACTTATAAAATTGTATTGTACCTGTGCTGTAATGTATCTATAAGCCTGAAAAGGTAGCATAAACTCTACTACACCATAAGGACCCCACTAAACCTTTGAGGAAAAAAGCTAGATCCTAGGTGCAAGTAAAAGGTGTAAAGTCTACCTGGTGCCAGAAACACACTTTTAGTTTAAAACCACGTTTACTTTCCCCCATTCTGACTGCTTACAGGGTGTGATACAGACTGGTACAGACTTACAACAAACTGAGCTGTAAAGTATCACCCACACTGCTAAGGGAACTTCCCAAAAGCATCCATACCATTGAAGTGTGTTTCCTCGCAGAGATGGCTTAAACCAAGCAGCAGTGTCCCCAGAAATGCTCAGCCACTGACCAAGGCCTTTTCACAGTTTGCAGTTTACATGTAATCCCTTGTCTGTTTCTCTGAACTAGTGCAAACTCAGCCTGGAAGTATTTGCCTGACTTAAGATGGTGAATATGTTGTTTTAAAAGAGTCAAGAAAGAGTGAGGGACAAACCTAGTAAACTTTTTATCTTTGCCCACTATAAATAATTACAGCGTAAGTGCATTTTCCTGAGTGTTTGCATGCTCTCTGGATTTGCATTTTTACCTCAATAAAATCTATCACTTAGATAGCAAGCATTTGTTCTGCTTTGCATCTCCTATAAACTGCATTGACTTATTATAAGTGTTCTCCATCGTACCTGGTACAATTTTACATATTATAAATCAGGATGGGACTTGTCTTTGTGTCTGTCTACAGCCATAATATCTCCTACCAGATTGTCAACAACAGTTCAATTATTTTATCCAGAGCGTCTCTAGATTTACTTTTGTTAGGCTCACGGGTACTCCCTAGCAGAAGGTATATTAGCTGTATGATGTACATTAATCTCTCCTGCAAGTCACTCAGAAAAGCAATGATTTCTCTGTATGATATTGTTTTACGTTGGCCAGGTAGTATGCTAAAAGATAATGCTAAACGACTTCAAATTATATCACTAAAGTTGAAGTAATAGAATGGATATGATTTCTCATAATTCCTTGATTTT
>WUAM01000305.1:3026337-3053818 GCA_024336885.1 Actenoides hombroni
CATAATTCCCTGATTTTTTTAATCATTACTATCATTTATTTTATGGTGATCAGTATATATCATCCAGGATCTTTTTATTTCTGTGCCGTATCTCTCACATTTTGTTGTTTACTTTTTGAATTTCAGCCACTCTGCCCTGCATTTTTCTATTTTTTTCAGTTGTACCAGGTTATATCCAGCAAATTAAAGAAAAATAGACCAAAGGTAACTTGTGAAGCTATGTAAAAACCCACTATTTTTGTTTTGGGAAAATTAATTCCTGTGTTCAGTATGGCATCTTTGCAACGGAAAAAGCTATAAGAGAACAAAAAACATGCTTTATTCAAACACTTTAGCTGTCATCTGTGCTATTTTATGTTACAGGTCCGTTGATAGCAACGTTAAATGGAAATCATCCTTTAATAATTTGGATGGGTAGATGTATATTCTCTTCATGCACTGTCCATGAAGATCTACGTGAAGCTGACATGTTGTGCATCACTGTGGGTGAGTCACTGGGTGAACGTAGACATCTTACGATGTTTTCTCTTGATCATTGTAAGGACATTATAGAAACACAGTGTCCTGCAGTTAGGTTTTCAGTTGCTGTAATTGCCAAAATAAAAAAAAGTTGACGTCTGCCATTGAGCAGCAATACATGATGTTTTAAAAGGCTTTCTAGAGCACCTGCTTAAGACGGAGAAACAATTCTTTTTAGCTTGACAGTTATGGATTTGTAACAAGACTACTACCTTTTTACACTTTATGCAAGTAACTTTTCTGAATTCATACTGAAAAGAGCAAGGGCATGTATTCTGTGGGCAAACTAGACTTCATCTTATGGCTGTTGCCCTGGTGAAATATTTTCAGTAAATCACAGTCTTTATGCCATCCTTGGATCTTCTACAATCTCAGCTGCCATGGTTGTATAATGTACATTGATTTCTATTTGGTATTCAGAGAGAAAGCTGTTTAATCATTTGGATTCTGACTTGTTAATAAAAAATCTGTCTTTTTAAATACGCTTATTTTAGATAAAACTACAGTCTCTGCTACAGTTCGACATAATTTCTTAATGTGTTTTAAAGTAACAAATGATGCTGAGGATGAGACAATATCACTGTAATTTCTTCTTACCAAGTGAATGCATTTGTGATTTGCAGTGCTGCTCAACACACAGAGAATGAAAGCTGTTTAATCGTTCTCCATATGAATTGTAAATGAAGTTTTACAGTTGTCCCACATCAAGGTAAATGAAACAAGAAAAAGGAGAGAGACCTTTGGTCATTATAAAAAACCTTTTCTAATACTGCAGAATGACATGTCTATTCTAGAATGTGAACATCTTTTATATCATTAACAGTTTTCCACCCCATCACATCTCCTCATTGATATTCTGCTGCATTCAAGTCTCATGATAGAAAAGTTATTAATATGCAGAGGTAATTTTTTATCAGATTGGAGAAAAAATCCCACCCAAGTCTAATAATATAATTACTGGTGTTATGTGATGGGAAATCACTAATATGATTAGAAGTGCCTGACAGATTATGGTGAGAGATTTGATAAAGTCCATCTGAGTTTGGAGGAGTCCACTGATTCAAGTGCCAGCTACTGTGGGGAACAGTGAAAGGAGAAAGAAGCAAGATGGGACTCCAATTAGAAGAGCATAAATCTGTTTGTTTCTCCAGCTGGTTTGAACCTTGTAGCTGGACTGTTTTCTGAATTAAAGATGCTCCTCCAGTTTAGCACTTGATTCCTTAAGAATTATTATGTTCTGTAGGTATAGATAAGACTTTGTAAATGAAATAACGCATTATATTTTGAAGTTCTCCAGGTTAAAGTTTTCAGCAACATCTACTGTTCAACATTTGCATTGACTATAGAAGAAAATTTAGTCACAGAATCACAGAATGTTCAGGGTTGAAAGGGACCTTGAAAGATCATCTAGTCCAGCCACCCTGCCAGAGCAGGATCACCTAGATCAGGTCACACAGGGCCGTGTCCAGGTGGATTTTGAATGTCTCCAGAGAAGGAGACTCCACAACCTCCCTGGGCAGCCTGTTCCAGTGCTCTGTCACCCTCACTGTGAAAAAGTTTCTCCTTACGTTTACCTGGAACCTCCTATGTTCCAGCTTGCACCCATTGCCCCTTGTCCTATCACTGGATGTCACTGAGAAGAGGCTGGGTCCACAGAGCTAGATACATCTCTTTTGCACTTTTACCAGTGTAAATCTGGGAGATCTACAATTAAATTGTGGGGCAGCAGCTGATTGAACTAAGAGGAGTTTCAGACAAAAGATATTTGAAAGATTTGTTCCATGTGAAGGCATAGGAATGTTATTGTTTTAGAAGTTCCACATGTGTCAGCTCAATGGACCAGAATTCTACAGGCACGTAGAAGAATAATTTTTAGACAAAACAGCTCGGAGTGTGTGAGCTAATAGCTTCCCAGAGGTACCTTGTGCACAGCTTCTACTTTGCAAGATGTGCAACAGCTTGACTGAAAATGTGAATTTTCTGAATTTTGTGAAATCTCACGGGATGAATTTCTGCTGCTATTGTCATGAAGGTGACAAAATGATTGGTTAGAAATGTCTTAAAGTATTTTATATTTATAACTTAAGGAAGATGCTATCTGACACTTTGTAAACGTATTTTGTGTTTCTCAGATGGAAATTTATACTACAACATGCTTGGCATTGTGAAAAGTCTGTCAGATATGTGTAATGAAGTTGTGATATAAATCAATTAAAGGGTAACCCCATTTCACAGTATCCACTGATAACAGATCAGAGAGATAAGAGATCAGGGAGAGGTAACATTGGTCTAGTGGAAGGTGTCCCTGCCCATGGCAGGGGGGTTGGAACTAGAAGATGTTTAAGGTCCCTTTCAACCCAAACTATTCTATGATTCTATGATATTAACAGGGGAAAAGACAAAATTTAATATGAGAATAATATAGCAAGGGGAGAAATTAGATACTGTTCTCTACAAAAGGGTGGATGACTGGATAGGATTATTTTCTTTATGTTATCAGAGCAGATTAAGAAGAACTTTTCTCAAATAATTGAAACTATATCAGTTCAAAATCAGATAATATGAGCTTTGACCCCTTCAACTCATAACCACCAGTTCAGTGAGAAGTTCACAGGCCTGTCCTGGTAGTGTAGACCACAATATTTATTAATGCTTTTTTTCTTGAGAAAAATTAAGAAAATGGTGTATGTTCCTTTTTTTATTGTGCCTTTATGTGTTTTAAGATCATTGACTGCTTCTTAATGATAAACAAAATAGTGCCAAGGCACAATTTTGGACTGTTTCCCACGTTTGCTAAGCTATAAGCACAGTTCTTGGCATGATCTTGTCTTGTGACAAAGAGGAATTTCCCTGACAAATCCCAGACTCAGTCTGAGGATGATTATGAGCCTGGGACTATCTACAACTGGTATTTTAGCTGCAACCTTTCTGTTTTGAAAGGTAAGAGAAATTAACTATAGAGTCATGAGACATACTGTGCCAGACAGCTTCTTGTCCAATGGATATACTAGTGTAGATGTGGCAACACTAGCTACGAGATTCTAACCAGGAGAAGAATAGCACAGCTTCTTGTAAACATCCAAGGGTCATGGTTGAAAAAACATCTTCTTTGAAGATCAACACCAGCACACCCCAACTATTGGTTGTTGGTTTTTTTTAAAGCAAAATATTTCAGAAGACAGACTTTTGCTTTATGATGGTCTGTGAGGTTTTTTTCCCCACCATGGTTTAAGTTTCTGGTACTGCATTGATGCAACCTTATAATTATGGACTTGTATTAATTATGGAGTAGCTACCAATTACGACATAATATGCATGTAGCACACAGAAAGAGTAGTATTATACAAACAAACAAAAAAAGATCCACAGCACTGTTTTGGACATCTGTTTAAGAGATGCTTGCCTTTGATGAAACCCTCTTCTCTGCAGAGAGTGAATGTACTGTTCCACTTAAGCCCCATTTGCACTTCTTCTCTACAATGAAGAGTGGATTTCAGACATCTGATCAAAGAACCCTCTTTTATTTCAGTATTGTGTTATCTGTCCTAAGAGATATAATGCTTATTACAGTCCTTTATTTAAACATTTGTTTCATCCAATTGGTCTGGCTGCAATTACAGAAGGTAAGTAAAAATCACTAGATTTGGTTTTCCCTGGCCTCTGCTTTTGCTATCACATAACTTGTTAAATTCTGAACAATGAAAAATCTCTACTTGTGTTTTCCTTCTGCTGGTACTGATTCCACTGTGACTTGATCTTAGATAAGTGGTTGGTTGGACTTAGCAGACATGACCCTAGTTTAACAAACAAACAAACTGAAAATAAGCCTACCAAACTCAAGGTGGGAGAAAAAGGGTCAGAGCGCCTCTGAGCTTTGAAAAGATTCTGCTTTCTTCTCAAATGTTACAGTCTGCATCTTAATTCTCTCAGCTTAGTGTCTAGCAAAGGAAATGCACCTTCACAGCTGGAAAACAGTGTAACATGAGCAAGCAATGACACAAACTTGAAAGTGAAAATGATAGTTTGCATGATAATTCTGGAGACCTCACAGTTTACTTCATCCCAAAACAGGAATAGTTATAAGAAATCAAACTATTTGGGTAAAGCTCTGCTGAGGAAGTGTGTTGATGAATAATTCCTATAACATGTTTTTGCAAATATTATACAGAGGAAATATAACCTGACTATGGAAAGCAATTATTTTGCTAAAAATTGGTAGTTTATACCCCTGTGAGATATATGTAATAACTATGGCTCATATCCTCGCCTAGACTTTATGTACTGCAGATAACGGGACAAGGCAGAAAAAAAGCATTTCCAGGATACTTAAAAAATTTCTTAGTCCTTGGAACATCCATCAGGAATCCCTTGAGTACAGCATTTTGAAATGCATGGTGGGTTATAAAGCCATGCAAAGGTTTCTTACCCATTCAAGAAAACCTGAGGATTGATTCCTTTCATGTTTCCTACAGAAGCATGTATTCTGGAATTAATATCATCAGAGATAGATACCTGTTTCTTTTCATCCTACTGCCATACAGCACTGCAAGCAGCCTGACTCTGTCTTCTTGAGGACCTCTCCACAAGTATTGGAAAGCTGCTGTTCAGTCCTCTGGAAGTTGGCTCTTCTGCAGGCTTTCCTCAGTCTTTTCGTGTAGAGCCAGTGCTTCAGCCTCCTGAGTGTCCTCAGGGCCCCCTGATGGATTTTCTTCAGTTTGTTCATGTCTCCTGAATCAGAAGGCCAAAAACTGGATAGGGTATTCTAGATGCAGTCTAAAATGTTCTAAGTGAAGGGGCGTAATCACTTGCTTGGATCTACTGGTTGTGCTTCTGTTGATTCAGCCCAGGATGTTGTTGGTTTTCTTTGCTGTGAGAGCAACTTGCTGACACATACTCAGCTTGCTGTTTACATGGAGCCCCAGGTCCTTTTTGGCAGAGATGTTCCCCAGCCAGTCAGTAACCAGCATATTTTGTTGTTGCAAGGTGTTATTTCTTCTCTGGTGCAGGACTTTACATTTATACTTGCTGAATTTCATGATGTTCTGTTGGCCCATTCCTCCAGCATGTCTATGTCCTTCTGAATGTCAGCGCTGCCCACCTTCCCATTTACAGTATCAGCTGGTCCCTCATTTAGTCATCTGCAAATTTGCTGAGGTCTGTCATCTCTTTCTCATCATTGGAGGAGATGAGTGAACATTGATGAAGTTACTAAATAGAAGAGGTCTCAGTACAGTTCCCTGAGGCAATGCTTTGCCTGTTGGTCTACTCCATCCAGGTGGAGAATGACCATTAACGCCTCTCTCTTATTGCCTCCATCCATCCGTGTTTTTTTCAGTCATCTAACTGTTCACCTATGCAGACCATAATGTCCAAACTGTGCTACAAGACTCTACCGGGAGACAGTGTCAAAACTCTTGTTTAAGTCAAGGTAAATGACAATGACAGCTCTCCCCTTGTCCACAAATGTAGACATTTTATCATAGAGAGCAGACAGTTTGGTCAGGCATTATTTACCCTTGGTAAACGCATGCTGACTGTTCCTGATCAACATCTTCTTGATGTGCCCATAAATGTACTCCAAAGGATTTGTTCCATGATACGCTGCCCGTGTTCAACACCATCAGCTCAGAAATTTCTTATTACAACCAAAAATGAGGCATATTCTTAAAAGACCTAGGTGTCATGTGTTTTATAGCATTTTATAGCAGAATATATCTATTATCCTTCATTTTTTAGATACTTCAGTAATGCAGGTGCTTCATGTATGATATTTTCTGGTCCAATAGCCAGCAATAATGAAAGCTAGGTAATTCAAGCAGGTATAATATGCCAATTGTCACTATCAAAGCTTTATAATTTGATGCCTGGGAACTTCATATTTGGGCTCTCATATCAAACAAGCAGATGCCTTCCTACTGGACACAGGCTTGGAATTTGTATTGAAATCCTGTGGGTGTATATGGGTGTCCTACTTAGTTCCATCTGGCTTCTGAGTGATGTTTACCTAAGCTCTCTTTTTTATTGATGTATTCCAGACAGCAAACATAACTGAAAGTTCTATCCCTTTGACTCCAAGATACTGTGGGTGATTGTCAGTCTGATGCAGAAATTATCTGTGCCTCACTGCTTCACAGTTTTTGAAGTACAATACAAATTCTGTGGTCTTTGGGGCATGTAATTTCAGTCTCCAGTTTTTCAAATTAATTTCACCACTGCAAGAGAAAGAAAGTGATAATTTTCTTATTGTCTTCCCCAATAAATATGAAACCACAGTTCATATCATTAAGATTGTGACCAAATATCCCTAAAAGCCCAAATAATAAATGTAATAATCCTTGTCAGGATAGGTCAACCAGAGAGTAAGTCCAGATAGTAATTCTTTACAATTTCAGGGATGCTGTAAGTTACACTGGCTGGAATAGTTCCTTGATGCAAGTCCTGTGACAATTACATTTTCCTTTTCATGGCATGTTCCTTCACTGCAATTTCCTTTTCCAAATGCTTTTCCCCTACATGGGAGATGGTGAGCTCTAACATATGGTTTTCCCAGTGTTTTTCATTGTCCAAGGGTCAGCCAGGAGTCACCACAAGGCTCCATAAAGAATCCAGCCTTTGATAGCAAAGATTCCATCTTCAGTATTTGCTTCTGCATTGATATTGATGGTTTATGAGTTGTCTAAAATATACTTCCAAAGCAAGTCAGACAGGCTTTTTTTCTAAATTACACATGAAGATATTTGTACTATGTATCCATCCATGTGCTGTCTGCAATGAGGTGAGGAAAGATACTGAATGTAGGTACTTTGGCAATGTTCTTAGGAGATTTACACTTACTAGAGCTGTATCTGACACAACTGCTTTTTTTTTTTTTCTTAATGTATGTTAACAATGAAACCTGTGTATCTCGGATTTACATATACCTGTTTTTGTAGAACATAATCTACTGGTTTGTCCTGCCAGAATTCTTAAGATACACCACTTTTGTCTCTTCCAATGGCTTAAATTCATGTCTGCCCTTACAAATATTAATTGGTGTTTCTCCAGGGATGAATTTGGCTGCTGAATACCGAAACAACCCAGTTGTTCATCTGGATGGATATGCTTCCTTGAACACTGGCCAATGCCTAATGTCTGGAAGGCAAATTAAACTTCTTCTCATAAAGCTGGTATGAGAAGAATGGTATCCTGGGTTCATGGGGAAAAATAATATATTTTCCTATGCCCATTAGTGTTACCGATGACTTTTTCAAGTGCAAAATGGAAGCATCAATTTTCAAAGAAAAATATAAGGTGAGAGTAATTGTTCTGAGTTAAACCCTTTCTGAGACAAAGACTGTAAGGAATTGGAGGCAGCAATCATGGAGGAAGCCACTTGGCCAGGCTCATATATAGCAGTTGGACTTGAGGTAAAAAGACTTCAGGAGCCAACGTACAGCCCCCAAAGACCTCTAGGACTTGGTGTGCACTCACAGCATAGTCTGCATAAAAAGGTAGTTTGTCTTTGTGTGTGCCAAACTCAGCAAACTGCTCTTATACCTTTTCAAAACAAAACCATCTCCAAATCCATGGATGCACTAGAACACAGCTAGAAAGAGGTGAGGTTTTGATCCTTGAACTTTAGCTCTAACCCCAGTCTCAACGCTAACCACAGCTGTAGCTTGTGATCATTCCCAAAATAAAATACAAGATAGGGCACTAGCCAATGTCAATGTAATTCTTCTTTCTAACTGTGTAAGCATGTAGAAGTTAAACAGTTTTGTTTTTAAGATCTCTCAAACCATAACCCTGACCGAAATTACAGTTCTCTGAGGAAAAGGACCAAGTCAAACATTATTTATAATCTCTTAAAGTTTGTATTTTGAAGAACTGAAATGTAAACTTGACTCTTGATCACTTCAAGTTCCTGTAACTTCTTATACCCATGAGACTGATCCCTACAGTTAACATTAGGAATTGGCTCTGTTGACATCACCCTCTTCATAGCTTTGTAGACTAGATTCTGGTCATGTACAGGACTTCTGACATTCTACTTTTTCAAATTCTGATTGTTATCCCAACCTTAATTTTCACCTTAAATATCACAAGGGTATTATTCTTTAGGCTAAAATTGAAAGATACTGGAGCCCTTTGACTCCAATAATCTGTCTAACTCTGCTAAATTTCCAGGATCCATTTATTATTTAGTTTAACTTTTAGCTTCAACTGTCCATAACACTATCCATGATTTTAACTTCAGACAGGGAACCAATACTTAGACTGAAATAGATGGTTTAATACCCAGAGAAAAAATAGAAGAAAAAATGACTATGTATTAACACCAGGCCTTTTCCAAATTTATTAAGTGTGTACAGGACAAAAGCTTTATCTTTTCCACACTTTCCCTCCACTCCTATTCTATCTCAATTTTAAACAGAACAAAATCAACAGTGAAATACAAAATGAGGTACTGAAAGTTACACCTGCCTTCTTCCTAGAGTTTCAGCCTGTTGCATCTCATCATTGTTTACACTGCTGAAGTCCTAAACTTTAACCTCTGCCTTGATTTTAACTTTAAACATACACAGAAGATCCAGACAAACAGAAGAATAAAGAGAAGTTATTAAGAATTGCTGGTAAGAGATCTCTTTCTAATTTTCCAGGTTTTGAAAAATCAAGCTATTAAGGTTGGCTGTTGTCTTTCATCTCCAGGACTTTACTCCCACCAAACCAAAATACCAACCTTAAAATATCCAGAGAAGTACAGGGGAATTTTTTTTTTTAATAAGATCTTCCATTTTCCTTTAACCCCAAGTATGCATGTTGCTAGTATGTCTCTGTGCAAAAGAAGACACAGCTCAATTAAGTTGCCAGTACACAGGTGTTTATATATATAAAAAAACCATTACTTTATTGGGGTTTTTTTTGTTGTTTTCATACTGTCTTGCTTCTGACTGGCTATATTGGCATTACTGGATTTACTTCAAGCAAGGACCATCTCAGGACAAAGAGATAAAACAGCTGATTTTTTGGATCATATTTGCCTGGGATAAGGGAATAGAGCTCCTTTGGTTTAGTGGACTAGGTGTGACCAATTGCTATACTTTAGTGGTTTCCCTGAAGATATATTCACACTGACGCAAGCCTGAACTCAGGACAGTGCCCCAGCTGCTCTCCTTATGGTTATGGGGGGGTTTTTTTGTGTTTGGAATTATGATACAAAGGCACATCCCACATGTAGGCAATAGCATTTCATTTTTCTATAATGGGGGACTGAAGGCTGTTTCTCAGATAAAAATGACTCAAGAACACTCTTCTTCCAGACCAGTCAAAAAAACTAGATTTACAACAAAGCAAGTGAAAAACACCTGAGGAGTATGAGTTCTCAGGTGGGGAGCTAACTACCAGAGCTCCCAGCTGATTCTAATGCTGCCTTCTGTCTAGTTACAGCCTCTGCTAACAACCTTCCCTTTCATTTCAGCAGAGAATCAAACAGGTGAGCTTAAATCCCTGTGAGGAAGCTCCTCACAGCAGCGCTCTGGATGGAGTGTTAGCTCCTCAGTCTTCTATATTTAGAAGCAAGCTTTAGGAGAGTCATCTTATTCCAGAGGTATGTTTAGCTGTGTTTAGTATGGGTTAAGACTGCTGCTGTTATGGTAAATTTGAATAGTTTTCCTGTTAAGCATCAGGCAGGATAGTCTCAAAGTGCATTGTTATTGTGCCATCATCTACTTAAGGAAAACTGAACAGTGTTGTTATGGGCTAAGAGTGTGGAGGAGTGGCTTTCTTCCAGCTCTATGGTTTCCCAATGTATTTCTGATGCAGAAAGGACCAGAAACAAATGTGATCGCTGAAAGAAGCTGTAAAGAAAAGGTTTCTTAGCATTTATGTTGGTCTCTGTGTGTATTTGAGTTGGAGTAACAGCTGCTATTCTGTTTTACTTAACAGTAATTGGACAGGTAGTCTCTGAAATCTAGAAATGGCAGTTGTTAGAGCTACTTTAGCTAAGGCTGTAGTGCGTTTTTGTTGTCTTTGGTATGGAGTGAAGTCAATGTGTTATTTAATGGTGGCTGGGAAGCATCTGTGTTGCTAAAATGTTTGAGACTAGGAAGCAACCAATGGTTATGATCTGATAAAGGATGCATCCTGTCCTTTATATCTATCAAGACTGACTTAATGTGTGTTTATTATTTGTATTGTGGTATTATCTATGAATCCTAGCTCTTAACACCCACTCTAGCTGTATGCCATAGAATGCATCAAGAGGCAGTCCTTGCCTCCAAGAGCCTAAAACTGATATAATTCAATATAGCAGAGATGGGACATATTCTTTTGGAGAATGTTATGTATTTTTCTCATCTTATGTACCTACCTTGAGTTAAACTGTTTGTTTTACAATGCTGCAGCTTATGAAGTTCTTTTTTTATAGTTAATGATTCATGTAAATACTTACATGCCGGGGGGGGGGGGAGAATCTTCTTTCTGCTATGTACATTATTATGAGACTCTAGATGAGGGCCAGAACAAATCTGGCATGCACAACAGCCTCCCATCAGGGCAGACTACAAGGATCCTTCCCTTTAAAAGGCCCCTACCCAAGTTATGTTTAGAATAGTTCAAAGACTAGTATGAAAATAGTGTTGTAGCTGGTTTGTTTATGATGTAAAGAGCGATGACAGAGATGCTTGTTCTGAAAGAGCAATGAAATATGGTATTGTCCCTTTTGAGGCATAAAATGCATGCAAAATTGTTTGAAAAGTGCAAGTTGACTAGTAAAAGGAAATTCCCAGTAACTGTAGTGAAATGAAAAAATGAAACAAGGCAAGGGCATTGGAAACAATATATATTTAATTGCATGTAATTACTTGATGTATATTTCAATCAGGGGAAAAAAGGGAAAGGAGCATACTGAACAGTGTTGGTATGGCAATTATTCTAAAATGATTTTTCTGAAAGGACTGAACTTTGTGAGTGGGTTTTAAAAACAACAACAACAAAAACACAAAAAAAAGAAAACCAAAAATGAACGACATAAACACATGCAAAACACAAAAACTATTGTGAGTTATTTCTAGCTATGTCTGAAAATTTTCTTAAGAACTTTTTAGCTGTAATCAGTCAAAATTGTTCACCATGTCCTTCATGACATGCGTTTGTATGTGTAGACAAAATATACTTTCTATTCTGCTGCTGCTGTAGAAGAAAGATCACATCCTATCTATGTGTTTTAGTCTATGTTCCCCATAGATAATAAAGTTTAGGGGTGGAATAACTTACCCTATTTTTTTTTTTACTGCTCCTTATATGGGAGAAATTTGTATGAACACTTTGCATTTTAGATTTGGGGGTAATGTAGGGACATACTTCTACCAGTGACAAGCAAACACGTGGCCTCAGTGATCTTAAGGGTCTTTTCCAACCTAAATGACTCTATGGATTGGAGAGATGTGGAAATAAACATACTGAGTTGTAGGGGGACTTTTTTCTTTCTTTCTGATACCATCTAATAAGCACAGTATGTATTCATAAGATGGTAAAAGAAATTGTAAGGTACTACTGCACAGAGATGGTGGAATCTAAATGTAGATAGGTTGGTGCTTGCCTATGTATGGATCTCAGATTGTGTGCAATCAGGAGACTTTTTCTGGGTGCCATAGTTAGCAATATTGAACATCTTGTGCCTTCTAATTGTATTTAATCTAGAAGAAAAGCTGTCCTGACCCTTATGTTCTAGTTGCTCTCTGAAGAGTAATATTTTGGTCTGTGGACATAGCTGAAGCTACGTAGGGTTCAAAACACAGGTAAACTCCCTGGCTGCTTCATGTGAGCTCTATAGAAAGCTACAATCTCTCGCTGAGGGGGGAGCAGTTCAAAAATGCCTATGCTGCACTGGTGCTCTTTAGCATAACTGAAATATATTCCATGTTCTGGATGCCAGGTTACCAAACTTAAGCCTAGTTGCCAAGTTACATGCAGATGCAAGATTCTGATGCTTCTGCTGGCTTATGAAGGTTGAAAGGTTGGATGATCAAGTCTAATTCTGCTATGGTTCATGTTCTCCCCTCACATCCAAGCCATTCATTCCTAAAAAGGTCTACAGTAAGGAGTTGTTTTCTACCAACGGACCAAATGTGGCTCATGGCAAAAGCTGAACTAGACTTATTGGGAAACTTATTAGGCAGTGAAAGCATTTCCCCTTTTTTGTAGCAAAAGAACATACTGAACTTTTTAAAGACATGAAGAGAGTTTCAGCTAGCTGTGTAGCAGCACCTTGAGGGAATACCACTTTATGCCACCTGAAGATGTTTTGAGATTCCTGTTGTTCCCTGCCTCTGCAGCATTCATTGGACTGCATAAACATACATTTAGCAGAGAATTTGGTCCCGTATTTTAGATGAATGTTCATCTATTACTTATCTGTTTGGAGAAGAATTCTGTGTAAAATTCTAAGAACTTGTATATTTGAGAGACCACATGTGACTCCAGTGTCTTTTTCATTGCCTTAGCTGACCTGGGAAATATTTCAATTAAAAGAAAGAAAGGAAAGTATTACATAACTTTTTGTTTCAGTGGTGATTTATGATTTTGATTCTCTTGAAATTGCTCTATTAAATATTCTCTAGGGAAGCTTTATCACCTCAGGATATGACACTACAAAAAATATAAAGAGCCTACGGGGAGATCCAGTAGTTAAATCTACATTTGCGTAGCACCTGGTATGCTGGTAAGTTTTTAAAATGAAATCTTTCTTTCTCCCAGCCTGTAAGAAGTTGCTGATCTGGAGGAAAATTGGAAATAACAAAAATGTCACAATGTCATGAAGTATCTTTCTTGTCTTCTAAAAGGATGAAATATCTCTAAGTGGTACAACTCAAAAGGAGTTGATTGACATGCTAGCTTTGAATGGAAATTGTATGGACAAGTATGTAAATTCTCATATATATTCATATAGTACCTATGTGTCTTTTCCATGGCATCACGTTTAGCTCGCACATACTTCAGACTGCCACTGACCTCCTTTCTGCTTTAGGTCCCTAGTTTGCAATAGTTAAATATCTGAGAGTGTGTTGGGGTGAGAGGAACGGGTAAAAGGACCACAGCAGCATCATGTAACCCTGTGAGAGAACACACTCACTAAGGGGATCCTACACTGTTGGGCTACCTTCCTTCTCCTGTCATGTGGCAAGACAGGCTTCATGTGGGGCTTGGAAGGGTGGAATTTTACAGTGTAAAAATTCAGTGGAAACCTCATCAGCCTTCAGCAATAGGAATTTGAAATGGACATCTGGTCAAGGTGATTTTTTTTTCACCCTCTAGTCCTGTAGTTTTCATGAAAAGTTTCCTCTGTTTGCATTGTTATGGACAGTGTTGACAAAAATGTCTTATTTCAGTGAGTGCTGGTAAAATAAATGAGTCATTATTGGGGATTTTTTTGCATGAGTCTATTTAATGATACACAGGAAGAGTTAAATGACATTTTTCTGTTGACCAGATCATACTTCCTCCTTGTATATCACTGCTGTTTTAAAAGCTATAGTTTACACTTACCTTTTAATATGTAATAGTGTCAGGATTACAAAGACTTAATAGATCAGTGATTCCTGTATCATAACTGCTTCTGATAATGCCTTGCCTTCACTCTGGAGGCTTCCAAGAGGAAGGACAAATGTGGGAACTGGGACTTCCTTTCTAAGAAATGTTGGTAACAATATCATGCCTCAACTTATGCTTACAAAATATTCATACAGTAGTGAGGCAGTTCTTCTTGTAAAAGTTCAGTCTGTCATCTTTCTCCAGCACTCATTGACCCACACATAGCTGTGGGTTTTGTACCACTACAAACAAACAGTGAAAATTTGCTGAAACCTTGGGTTCCTTGGGTACCACTGGGCAGTGATGCACTGGCTGGTGTAAGGAACTGATCACACAGAAATAATCAATAAATCAAATACTTTGTCTTGCTTTGCAATGTGTGATCATCTTGGTGCCTTTCCAAGGAGTATGCTTATCTTCTCTACAAGTGTGAACTTCAAAAAAATTTCACTTCTTATGCCTCAGAAAACTTCTTCCTTCTTTAAGCCCCGGCTACATATTCGTGCTTCCTGGATTCAGTAGAAAGCTTGATTCTTCTGTGATTGTCAGGTCTTTGGCTGTCTGTACTCTTGAGATATCTGCTGTTGGAATTGATCTCCAAATTGAAATAATAATGGGAAAAGGCTAGATAAGGACAGGAAACAGATACTATACTTCTGAAGAAAGAACTGAACTCCTAAACAAACTTAGTACTGTTCCTCAGTGTCTTAGAAACCTGTCAACATGCCCATTCTCAGTCATTGCAATGATTCCTGTGCTGGGCAAGAAAACTAGGAGTAAATTGTAAATGGCAAGTATTGAGGAACCAGTCCAAGACTTTTAATGTATGAATACAGAATTATTTTTACTTCTCTATCAGAATGAGTTTGCCTTACCACAATACTGTTAAAGTTTTCCCAGGCCTAGGAATGTAAGTTTATTTCAGTATGAAAGATTAGCTATGTCCTCGTCATATCTTGTTAAGAAAATCTTGTTCCCTGATATACCAGTGTCAGAACAGGTTCATTAGTGAAATTTATTTCTGCAGATGTGTTTTTTCTTCAGGTCTTAATCTGATGTATTTCTTCTTTGTGATGAGAGTTATCACAGATAGGCATGTAACTGGTAGTATTTTCCTGTTCACATACAAACAATGTTATGTTCTATGTTCCTAGAAAAATGGAGAGGTAAAACAAGTCCTCAAAAAAAAAAAAAAAAAAAAAAATAAAATTCTGCTGTGTCTCTGTAGCCTTTTATTTTTATTTCACTGTGGTGAACGCTATGCACCAGAGTGGGGAAATATTCTCTAGTTTAGAGTGTAATTGAGTAGAATATGACTTATGTTGGGCTTCACAGCTAAGTGAGTATAAATCAAGGAATTAACAAGACCAAGAGAAAAGATGACTTTCCAGATCTCAGAGTGCCAGTGCTGGAAAGCTTATTGTCATGGAATTTTCAGCCAGAATTTACAGACTCGAGGGGTTTAGGTATTTTGGATACATTTCAGAAGCAGAATCTGCTTGGCATGCTGTCTGTTCCTGTGGTAGCATTTAGTTTTATGACTGTGTTTCATATGAGAAACAAGATGGCCTGTATCAGAAAACTTCAGCAGCTTTATTTTAGCAGTAGCATTTCCAAGAGGAAGACCCACCTCTTCTATTCTCTGTATCCATGAGTCAGCGTCTATGCTGAAAATGCTATAGAAGGATTTGCAGATTAAGGCCTATTTTCCATAGGCTGTAGGTGTCAGCTGCTGGACACTTTTAATGTATGTAGTGTTACAAACAGTTTGTTTGTGGTAGTGAACTAGAGACTAGATTACTTATCTTTATGGCTTCTGTCTTTCTTTTTTCTTGTCTTATTGCTCTGAGATCAGCAGTTGGACTATGGGGGCATGCAGCTCACAGAGCCCTGGGGAAGGAGCACTATTAGAGGAAGTTCAGCAATTATACTTTATCGTGAGACCTGGAGTGGTTTCTTTGTGATGGTTATCTTAGGAAGGTGCTCACTAGGGGATTCGCATGTTCTTACTTACTGACTTCTGAGGATGACATTTGCTAGCAGGGCCAAAAAAACCACAGGTTCACTGCACGCGAGCAGAATTTTTGAACAGGCAGTGTCACTTGCTATAATTACATTTCCTTTTGTGGCAGCAAAATTCATCTGCTAAGGCGTTTCTTTACGAATATTTTACATAAGTAGACCCACACTAAGATCCTGCTTTTCTTCTGCTCTTTGCTAGTATTCATCTAGCATTGAGTACTTAGTGCTGCATTGCCATGAGGATGATGATCGTGAAAGGTACTGTGAAACTTGTGATCTCTTGCCTTCCTAGTCTCTCCCCTTTTCCCTGATCCATGAAAGTGTTCTGCTGTGACAGTACTTCAGTTCATGGCCTAAGAAACTAGATGACCCCTGGCATTCCTTAACTAACTGAGAAGTTAGAGACCATGAATTTTGCATGTGTTTTGAGGTAAAATGCAAAATCACTTTTAGGAATTACAGTGAAGCCTTCCACAAAATCCATTAAAGGCAGAGATAAAAATTAAGTAGTAGTGACTGACTTCCAGCTGAGAGAATTTTGCAAGACTACTACTGGGTAAGAGGCAAGAGCTCAGCCCCCTGACTGGGTAGGAAGCAGCTACTGAACCTGGAGAGAAGACCTAGGTGCTTGTTAAGCTACTGAAAGGTGGATCTGACAGCTGCTCCTCATGACTATAAAGACATAGGAGACACAGTCTTTTGTGAAATGGATAGGTCAGTGTTCATTGGCTTTTTCCAAGTGACTACTTCTGCCAAGGATACTTGATCTGTAATGGTGTTAGGGATATGAATAACATGAGAGGTTTAATTGCATATTGTGAATGAGAAAGGATTGTGATGTTCAAAAAGGTTTCTGCTTGGCTGTTAGGATGGAGAGATGTTGAGTTTTCTACCTTGGGTTTGCTTTGGGGTGGCGATGCCACTTAATGTTTTCTCAATTCTGAAACTAGTACTATGGTTATCTGTGGCTAATCTTTTGAGTTTCTTTTATTGGATTAGTTTTAACATATATCCTAGGCCTTGGCCTTTTATCCCTGGGAGGAGCTGGTGGTTATATTAAACAAATAAAAATCAGTCTCGGAATATGATCTTTAATTTTCTTTCCTGATTTTGCTTTTTTGTTTCTTTTAGTCATCAGGGGTAAAATTATTATTTTAAAATAAACAGATCTGGGCTGAGGCTTTAACTCTTGTCCTTTTTCTGCTGGACTCAATTGCTTTCATACTTATTTTTTACATTCTCTTCATGAAGAGGCACTGATGTTATAAAGCATGTCCCTTCTGCTAAGATTCTCATCAGTGAGGTATTATATTAAATTAATGAGGCAGAAATTAGCTGGAATTCAAGAGTTATAAAAAGGGAAATTGCCAGAAATGAGGAGGTTTTCTCTGAGCACAAGTATCTAAATACAGTGTTCATATAATAGCAATAAAATATTATCTAGTGATGATAAATCTGCAGAGGGAAATTATATTTGGGTGTACTTCCCACTTTCTTACTGTGATGGAGGAAATGGCATGAAATTCATCACTGTCATCACAAAATGATTCTTTGTTTGTGATTGTTCTGCATAGTATTAGTAAAAATTAAAAATCTTTTACTGAAAAGGCCTGCTACATACTAGTCACAGCTCACTCATCTCCAAAATAACACTATGACATGTCTTGGGAAAGTGTGTGGGAAGGTGGGGGTGAAGGTGAAATAGTGCAGTGAGAATATCTGCTTCGTGTCTGCTCTCTCTCCATTTTCACATGCAAATAATGTATGATGGTGTTCCTTGCTCTTTCCTTTGCCCTGCAAATGACTCCCGTATTCACAGTGATATCAACCTAACATCAAAGTGTAAGGTCTTCATAATGATTGTTCTGTAGATATTTAAAATGTGAGCTAGCTCTGTCTCTTCTTTACAGAAGCAGCAGAGAGGGGATGTTTATCCAGACATTCTTGATTGTGTTCAAATTCTAATACAAAAAAGATCTTGATGAATAGCTCAAAAATCAGCTATTTAAATTCATGCCTTGCAAACTAGATGGTCATGCTTCTACCTTCCTTGTCTGATCTGTAACAGATGTCTGCCTTGCTGCATATCACAGCAAAAATGCTCATCAAAAAGCCTTCCTAATTAATATTTATTAATTTTATGTTTTCTCATACATTCTTTTCTGGAAATAATGAAACAAAAACATAACTGTGCTTTATCTGCTCAATTGCTATTGGCCATCAAAGGAGGAAGGGTGTACGTTTAAGTACTAAAACAATTTGGGAAATATTAAAATTGAACAAAATTTGGAGTTGCCTTCTTGTGAGAACATAAAAATGACAGATTTCTACACCTATGACCTGTGAACTTTAAGCATTGTATGATTTATAGCGCTGATCCTAAGAAGTGCACCTACCTGTAGCTACACCACAAGATGTGATTGGGACACTTGCTGTGCCAACTGGTTTCCCTTGGAATCAAACACAGGCACTTGGGGAGAGAGAGAGAGCCTCAGTGAAATCTTACAGATAGCTTGATGGGGATGATTAAGAGATGGTGCCTGTAGTTGCAGGATAGCACATGAGTGAACCCAGGGTATCAGTTTTCACAGCTTCAGGGCAATTTCTTTTTTATTCTTGCAAATTATCAATCAGGCCAGAGCCTCATTTGGACCTTATTAAATTAGAATTGTATATGCCAAATAGAGAAGTTCAATAATTTGAACATATATGGACACAGAGCAGTTCATAAGTCTGGGGTTTTAATTGACTGAAGAAGTATTGTAATGAAAAATGAATGAGTGGAAGGAGTTAAACCATCTATTTCTGATCCTGGATTTCCTGTAACATGTGACTAGAGTGTCTGAGTTAGGCAGTGTACTGTGAAGCTGTAAACGTGTGTGGTATGTTGCTGGCTACTAAATGTAGTAAAATCTGCACACCATTTTGCACAATCTCATAATCTAGTAAAATCAAGGCATTTTTTTCCGTAATGCTGTGCCTGTTTCTCTGTAGGGGCTATCATGATGACAAATTATAAATTTTTAAATTTTCAGTTATTTACATTAAAATGTTGCTCAGAAAAATCTCTGCTTCTTTTCTTAAAATGTAGAAAGTATTATTTTTCTCATCTCAACAAAAATGAGTGAAGTATCTTACTCAAAGTATAGAACAGATAATGGTGAATTTATTAAATAGAAACCATTTTTGGATACAGACAGGAAATGGAAAATTTTAGACCAAGTGGCAATTACTGAGGCAATTTGGCAACCTCAGTTATATACCCTATTAGACCCAACTTACAGAAGATATATTTTTATGCCCACTTATAGTGCTACACCTAAGTAGGGCCACCACTTAAACAGAATGACTGACTTTTACAGGTAAAATGATGGATGTGTTTGGAATAAGGCTGAATTTCTGAATCTACTAAAATGCTGTGTATTTTACTTCATACTTCCAAATTGCTGTAATACCATATTTTGACAAAACATAAGTACTAGTGGCACGTCCTTATCATTTTTGCTGGTGTTGAACAGCTCCACATAAATATTTATGAGTAAAGTCTTTCTTTCTTCAATCATTGTCCAATGCTCTAGAGTTTTATGTTCAGCACAGTTAAGTGTCAAGTCCAGTGTAATTCTCCACAGAAATCATTGTGTCTATTTGTAAGAATGCAGCTGTTGTCTCATGGGTTTTGTTGGGTCCTAATGTACCTTTGTGTAAGTGTGTACAAACTCACCTGTGTTGGCACCCCTGCAGAGAATATGTGTAGGTGAATGTATGTACATACCTAGTTTGAAAAGTATTTCTGAAACATTTACATATATTTTATTTGTGTTCATATGCATCTGTCTACAGGTATGCTCTTGATTTACACATACTGTCCATATATATATTTGGGTACATATATTTATTCCTATGCATATGTGCTATACTTAGTGCTCTCTAAACCAGGCAGTTGTACCAGGCTACACATCACACCCATCAGAGGAATGTGTTCTCAGTGTCACTATTGCACTGCCATGTTTGATAGCTTTTTTGATACTTTATTTCTTCCACTTTAAATTATTGTGCATTGCTTTGTGACATAGCCATGCCCTACCACAGGGAGTGAGGCTGTAGAGAGAAATACAGTGGTAAGAAGCAGCCCAGCCTTTCTGCTTGAAGGGATATGGAGGAGGAAGCCTTGAGCAGCTGCTCTCAACAGCCTCTTGGCTATGTTTAGCAGTTGGAGCAAGGGGCATGTAACTGGAGGATGCTCCTCTTCCTAAAGCAGCCTCCTCAAGCACCTGTGATGGGGGTTGAAGGCATGAGAGCCTCAGAGCTGAGGCAAACCATTGAAGAATCTGATGTGAAGAACTAGGAATGATGGGTCTAGGGAAGATACTGTGGAACAGAGTCTTAACTGTGCGCTTTTCTCCACTGTTAATCTTTTTTAAAGTAAACATTCTTATATTCTTTTATCCTTTAATCTTGCCTTGCACAAAATCAGTTTGTGATTAGTTAGGGAAACCAAAGCACATCCTTCAGATAAGTAATTCTTGCAGCTTCATGGTGGACCATTTTTTCCAGACAATCCTAATGTTAACATGGTTCATTTCTGTGTAATATTTGACTTACCAATTCATAACAGGGTAAAATAAGCATGTTCTAGAGATCAGCAGTGGATAGAAAATTCCCTTGGCAAGCAGTGTGTAGTGCAGAGAGCACTTAAATGTGGGCCTGAGACAGCTTGTAGTGATGTTTCTACCTTTATAAATAGCAGTGGTTGTTGAAGCAGCAGTTTGTAGGTAGAAATAATACAATTTAGTAAGAGTTTATTTTCTATGAATAAGCATAATCACAAAATACATATGCCTATGTGTATGTAGATTAATTTTAATACTAAAACAATTTCTGAAAGCAAGAAGTGGCACTTCTATTATACTGACTGACATTTCATTATTTAAATGCCTAATGTGCATTTTGCTTTTGGATAATTGGTTGTCAGTTTCCAAAAGCAATTAGATTTTAAATGTTACCAGAGTTTTTCCAAAGGGAAACTTTATCTTGTGTCTGAATTGGTATTCAGATCTAAGTAAAGACTTTCACAAAATGCATTTTCCTCAGAGGGATATGTATTGGCAAATGATGGTAACACGTGGGCAGGATTTGTGTGTTTCAGATAAGTAAGGATTTATAATCAAGTTAGCACGTGCTGCCATGCCAAGTACAAAGTGGTGATTCTTCATCTGATTAACCCCATATTACAAGAACATATTGTTTCTTACATACCTGCATAAGTTCCGTCATTGTTACTGGTTTCTCCTGTGAGGCTTGAATGATTCCCTCTATCCTCACCACCCCATCCAATTATGTTTCCTTAAATTATTCTTGCTTGGTCTGTGTTTTGTTCCTAGGGAAGATTATTCTTTATCCTGCAGTGCAGGTTTATACATAACAGTTCAGATAAAACATATAAATGGGGGAAGTTAAAACTATCATAGTACTGTTTAAATAACAATAAGCATTTTTTGCTCCACAGGACACCTTGTAGGTATAGCTGCCATGTAGTATGTGGGCCCAATCAAAACATAGTAGAGCTGTGGAGCCAGTTAGAAGTGTAGAGAAATTAATGAGAATTTACTCATAATAGTTTTGGAAAGGCACAAAGGTGAAGCAGCACCATGAGCGTTGTCTTCAAATGCTTTCCTGTTGTGCAGAAGTAATGTCACCTCGAGTGCCCTGAGGAGAGCTGGGTTCCCTGGCAGGGAAGGGGTGCCTGAGCTCAGGAGTCGGGGACACACAGCTACTAAGCATAGGAAAACACATGAAGTCAGAGCTGCAGTACATGCAAAGGCAACATTCAATCTATCACATTACGAAGTTGTGTATAGAAACTGGTTTTGCACATCTGTTGTGTTTTCCTGAGGTTTCAGAAGCGACTCTGTATGACTGGGATAAAACTGAAACTTTCAAAGCTTTCTGTGAGAAAGGAAATGGGAAGAATACCTAGTGGTACAGACATTCATCTGCCACGCCAGATATTTAAGTCAGTCACATTCAAATTGAACTTGAATTTGGCTTGCTTTCCCCCCCCCTTACATCTGTGCTTTTATCTCTCTTGGAGCTTTTCCCTTTACTGCAAATTGATATTCCTTGAGAGAGCCCAAGTGAGATTGATAGCAGCACTTAGAAGAGAGTTCTAATACAAACATTCAATTCTTGCCTTTTTCCAGGTACAGAAGATTTCAGGACTATCCTAATGATCATGTGGATTTTATAGTATTTCAAAAAGGCATCTATTAAATATGGAGGGTCTGTGCCTGCTGTATTCTTTTTGCTTATCACAGAAGTGGAGTTGAAGGCAGTAGTTTTAAAATATCCCGCTGTGGCCCAGACCAGAAAATGGAAGTTTTCCAGTTAAGATTGTTTTGGTTTTGATGAATAAACTACCTGGCACTGTTGAGGTAGGCTGATGCTGGCTGTTATATTACTGAGCAAAGTGTGGTGACATTCTTAATGTCCAGATTGGTTAGGACTTTGTGTTTCTTTCTCATTGGAAAGATGATAGCATTAGCGCTGTGGACAAAGTGACATGGTGCTGAAGGATGAATAGCTGGAGTGTTGCTCCTAGGTTTTGATTGGAAAGATACTCCCTGAGGACCTGATTATGCAGTGAATCTTTCTGGGCAGAGCTCTGAGCCTCCTTCATGAGCATATGCCTGAAATCTAAGATGAAACTTCATGCTTGGTTTTGTTGCAGGATTTGGGTCCTTTCCTCCTGTTTTCTTATGATATCTGTAAGGGAAGATGATAGGAAAGTAGGCAAACAGTGAAACTCTTCTTAAGTTCTATGTATATTGCTTCCACACGTGATGATCTTAGCTATATTCCAGCCTTATAAATGATGTATGTAATTGGGTTAAACAGACTAACACAACATTTATCGGTCAATTACCTCTTATCTAATTACAGAAATGTACATAATTTAATGCAATTTTTCTTCCACACATAAAGCTTTTTTCTAAACATGTACTTAGTATATCTGGAATGGTTAGTTGTATTTGTACACAAAAGCTAAATTGAAAAGAGTTTTCCTATTAAGTGTGTATGATTCTATAATCAGCAAGACAACTTTATTTCTGTACGTATGGGTTATTCTCTGAATTACAGACTGCAGCATCAATGGGTGTATAATTCCTAGACAAGGATGTCCTGAAAACCAAGTGTGTTCAGTCAATCAGCACAGAAATCTGTGTGTGTGTGTGCGCGTGTGTGTTAATAGTGGAGAATGGATGTTACAAAGTTAATATCTCCTAAAGCTCAATTATTTGTGAATTTACTACAATTCCAGTAAGAATGTTGAATTGTCTAGGAAAATGCATTCTTGCATGACACTTTTAAATATGCATGATGTGAAATCTTATTTTGCAAAAATAATTGAACTCTACCATGAGAACCTTAACTAAAGATGTTAATATTTTTACATTAGTTTTCACCTTGTTTTGTTGGGAAAACAAATCTGACAATATGCATGATGTGCATGATCATTATCTAGGCCACAAATCTTATCTTTGGAAATGTCCTTGAAAAATGTGCAGTGAAGATTTTGTTTCTTTGCTTGTGTAAGGGCTGATGTTCCTCAATTAGCACTGCTGCTTTTATACTGATTTGTACCTGATAACTTACTGTTGGATCCTTACTGTGAACAGCACTGAAACAAATGATGAATTCATCCCCACTGTGAACAGCATTTAAACATGTGCTCAACCTCATACATATTTGAGTGTTTTGTCCCAAATTCACATTCAGGCATGAATCATAACAAGCAGCAGTATGAGTTGGCAAATAATATTTATACTTTTTAAACAGTAATCATTTTCTTAATCACTTCCATTTATAATTATATTTGAATTTGCAACTTTGATGTCCAAGCCACTTGAATAAAATATTATGTATTTTATTTCTTTTTCCATTTCAATGCAATCTGTTGCTTTACCAGATTTACACAAGTTTCTGTGTTACTATATGAGGCCGAGGATCACCAAGGGAAGGTTGTAAATGGCATTGTATGAGCAGGATTCTGAAAATAAAATCAAATGCCATTTGTTATTACAGGTTGACACTTTGCCAAGACCTGTGTTTTATGGTACATGATACCGTAGAACATGTAAATAGCACTGTGGTATGCATATCACAGAAATATATTTATCAATTTTATAATCATCTACTAAATAAAAACTAAAGAAGCTACAGGAAAGAGCTCATGACAGATTGTGCCAGCCTTATGCCAGATTATTTTGAGATGCCAGGGGTTTTTTGTTGTACAGTTTATACTCTAATATCAACATGCTGTGTCTAATTCATGCTTTCGTTCAGTATGACTCAAAACTGTCCCTCCCCAGTCTCTTAATCACTTGTATCAGCATGTGCATGTCATCTGGAGAAAAAATAATTCCTGTTAAGTTTGCTCAGAAGTCTTTGCATTGTTTCCATGTTTTCTTCATAGTTTTCTTCATTCTTGTCTCTCCTCAGAACCATGGCTAAACGAAAGATTCATTCATTTTGGAGGCTGTGAATGAGATAATACTGTCTTATGTTTGTCAGCTGTTTAAAACTCCATCTTATCAAGTTGTCACGAAATTTCATTATCCCTCTATCCTTCCTCTCAAGTATTAACTTTTTTATAAAGAGAGAAGATGCAATGAATTAGTCTTGGAAGTAAATCTCCACTTAAGTTCAAATGAAAATTTATTTTATTGTAGTGCTGTAGGTAGAAGTCTTGTGTCTCTAAGTCTGAACTTCTTAAGCCAGGTAATAGTCCTACCACAGGGGTATGATACCGGCCACCAATGCAAGTGAGCTAATAAGTGACATCAAGATTGGAGGCAGCCTGGGCTGCAGTGATTGCGTGCTGGTGGAGTTCACAGTCCTAAAGGATATGGGTCAGGCAAAGAGTAAAGATGGGACCCTGAGTTTTAGGAAAGCAAACTCCCATATCTTTAAGGAATTAGTCGATAGGACCACCTGGGAAACTGCCCTCAGGGACAAGGGAGCAGAACAGAGCTGGCAGATCTTGAAGAAGGCTTACTTTCACTTCTTTTACACTGGCGAAACATGCTTGAGTTAACCTGTTCTTTAATGTGGATCTGAAAAGCTGCTACATATGGGTAAAGTATTTGAATTAACTTTCTTTTTTCTACTTCTTTGAGTTTCCTGCTGGCTTCCTTGCTCTACCAGGTTTTTTGACCCCCCAAAGTGGGTGATCTTCTCATTCTGTCAATGTTACCAGTTTTCCATGAGTAACAGAAGACTGTGATGTTAAATCTGCCCTTGAGTTTACTCCCACCCTGCTGACTACTACACCTTTAAAAGCAGTATGTTCTCAGTTTCCCATACCCCTCTCTGCTAGAAGACTGTCATAATCTGACAACAACAAAAATTAAGTAACTTATTCTGATTTCTTGTTGAACTTTATTATGAATGTTCTGTACCTATTTACATTTGTGCTGATAGAAATAGGTTTAAGCAAGTAAAAGTATTGCCCCTCAGTGTCCATTTGTTATTGATTAATCAGATTAGTCTTTTGTAGGTTCTGCTCCAAAACATGCTTCCAGTTACCCTCACAATCTAAGCAGGCCCTTAGATGAACTGGAACAAGCATATTTGTAAAACAGTGTTCTAGGTGAAATCTCATTAGTGCTTGAATTGTACTAATGCTTCCAGCTCTACTGTATATTATCTTTACTGTAGAATTAAAAGTGATAGAAAACTACTGGGTAGGAAATGATGTTCTAAAAGGACAGTACTGTGTTTAGTCTTTACAGCCACTTTTGAATTTCTTGATGATTTTTGATTATTTAAGTCCTTCTCTTCCTCAGTCATTTCAGATTGATGAGTTAAAAAAGAATCCTAGGGTTTTTGCCCAGAAGTTGATATTGCACATGTATGTTTAAACTGAATTTCTATTTTGGAGTGTTACAGTGGGATATATTAAATCTCTTGATTTGCAATACCTTTTACCTGCTTGTCTCCAAATGCTGTTAGGACATTCCCAGTTCTTGTTTCAGGACCAAGAATGAACATTTATCACTTTACAAATCTGGTATTTAAGGTCTTCAATTGCAGCCAGATATTCCCCTTTCAGCTCTACCCACTGTATTTCCTTATGTTTAATTTTAGTTCTATTTCTAACCCATATCATGTCTAACCTTGTGTGGTACTGTGAAATAGCGATCTGAACAACTATAATGTCATTAGTCTGACCTCAACAAAATGCAAGAATTTAAGAGATCTTGAAGGAAGAGGTAACAAAAGCAGTTATAGACTTGTTTTAATTGCTGAGGGTGAAGGATATGCACCAGACACGTTGTAATTAAAGAAACAGAGATAAAGAAAAAAAGATAGAAAGCAAGCCAAGGATTTGCCAAAGGTAGATTGTATCTGAATAATCAAGCAGCTTGAAGTATGCTAACTGATTTTCCAAGAAATGCAGAAGATTAAATCTGTCTGGATTTCAAAAGTTTTATGACTCCTCTGTCTAGAAAATCAATTGTTGTTTTGGAGTCTGCTGACTTGAAACCCACAAAGCAAGGAGGTTAGAGCTGCTGTCTGCTTCTACTCCGGCTGAGGAGTGTTAGAAGAAGAAAATAATTTCTGGCCTCCTTTTGGAAAGGAAGCTTATGTCACTTGTCACTGCCACTTTGGATGTGTATAGGGCGCAGAATTGGTGTTAGTTATTTCTGCTTATCAGTGCACTCTTGCTGTTCGGGGGGGGGGGGACTACTGTGAAGACTTTTGGGTAATAGTTATGTCAGATAATCCACAGAAGGAACTTAGTAAATAATTTATTGGTGCAAGGCTTTCAGTCATATTTTTGATGGAAAGGATCTGCTTTGTGCTGAAGGTAAAAAAGAAACTGCTGTTCCTTCACCTTTGTGCTGTTGTCCTAATCTCTTATTTCTGCTAGTCCTTTTCTTCACTGACTCATCTCATTTTAAATGTTCCTATTACTGAATCGTAATCAAAGAAAAAGTGACGGAGAAAGAACTACAGGACTGTAGCCTGTCCTTTCTCAGCTGTAGACAAACTATTTATGGCACTGTGTTTCTCTAGTATGGTTTTTTTTTTTTTCCAAGACCTCTAGTGGTAGAATCCATCTCCCTTCTATGTGAAATACTTAAACTTTTATCCATGTTTATGGTTAGGAAGACTTTATTTTAACATGCAGTCTAAGTGTCTGCATAAATTTGTGTCCACCACTTTTTGGTCTTGTCCAGATGAATAGGGAGAACAGTTTATTCTCTTCCTCTTTGTGGCAACTTTTTAATAGTTGGTGCTGCCTCATTGGTCATCTATAGACTAGGCTGAGGGTTTTACCTCCCACCACTCCACCCCACCCCCCCCC
>WUAM01000305.1:3053918-3065110 GCA_024336885.1 Actenoides hombroni
CTTGCTGTTAAATTATACTTCAACTAATTTAAGTTGTACTTACTTAACATAAATTTAAGTTGGTTTTCAGCTTCATGGATTTTTCTTAGGGATTCCCACACCTTTTGAAGTGAGATTTTTAAGTCTTGACCCAGGACTTCAGGTGACTATTGTGTAGAGTAGGAGGACTACTTTGGCTGCCTTTATTTATAATGCTACTTTTGTGCCATGTCAGAAGAATTATGCTTTTCTCAAGCACCGTATTATTGAAAATAAGTAAATAAAATACAGCTTGCAGACTATGGGCCTTTTTCCCAACCTTTCACGAAGATTTACCAATACCACACTAGCAAAAAATGATAAACATGAAATTGCATAGCTCAAATCCTTCACATTTACCAGGGACCCAAACTCTATAGACAAGTGCTATTTACACAGTCCCAGCAATTTATCACTGATAATGACACCATAGAGAGGCATAATATAGTGTCAGACCTCACTAGACTAAAGTAAGATCAGTTGGTTCAGTATTTGCCTACTTGCCAAGTCCTTGATCAGCATTGCTATCAATAATTCTATTTGCTGGCTTTAAAATGCAAAAAATCACAATGTACTATAATAATGTGGCACAACGTCCTACTAGCAAATACAATTAAATAATTTTATTACAAGAAAATAAAGAAGCAAGTACAGAAGGTGTGATGGGAATGTGAGTACGCTGTTTGCAAGAGGTCATAACTAGGTATTTTTACTTTGTTCAATCCCTGTTCACCAGCACATCTCCTTCTTGTAATGGCTGCGGGTGTAGCAATACGTAGAAATTGTTTTCATGGATGGTTTATAAGGAGAAACAAAGGGGCAGGAAAAAAAAAAGTTAGCACTATTCTAAGGAAGTGTACCAAAGGTGTGGAAATCTATTTTTTTCCAGAAGTTAGAAATAGTACTTATCTTGGAGCAGTTTTAAATTTTTTTTTGTACTATCAGGTGCTGTACTGGCCTAAAAGGACAACTTCTCCTAATCCAAGTTATATTTGTAATAAACTCTGTATTTGTACTAGCCATAGAATTCTTGCAACTTAGATTTTCTCCTTTGTTTTATCCTTTCACAAATTCTCCACTTTGGAGAATAAAAGTTCACTAAACTGTTGGGTACTTGTAGGGCTCTCTGGTTCTTTTGTTGACAATCCCCATTTTTGCTCTGGGGAGAGCAGTATTAGCTTTCCAACAGAAGCCAATGAAAGTGGTTAAGTCAAGGACTGTCAAGTGCAACGTGACAGACAGATGAGTTTCTGCTCAGGAGTTTGCTCCTGGGAGTTTGACTGAATAAAGTTTGAGCAAAAAGAAAGCTGACTGGAGGATCTGGGCCTGTGTGATATCAGCATATCTTTCTAGAACTCATTTATTAATCTCTTGGGGCTTATTAATTTTATCCTTCTCATGGACACAATGTTATTAATGCAGAGATTTAACAGAGTTGCTGAGAAATGGTATCTAGATGGTTCACCAAAATGTTTGAGTCAACCTTGTGACCTTCTCAGAGTCCTTAATCTGCAGATTGCCATTTAAGCATCCAGAACCCTAGACGCAGAGGACTTTGCAGGATCATTTAACTTTGGTGACTCTCCCCCATCATCATGCCCTGGAAACTCAAGGGGCAGTAGGGACAGAAGTGCTTTACAGAGGAGAAAGCAATAGGTTTTAACCTCATCCCTTTAGTTTAGCTGCACTGCACAGAGACTATCTGACTTGCATGGGCTAGTCACATGGGATATGGTCAGGGAATGATGTCAACTACTTCTTGGGCTACTAGAGTAATGATGCTGTAGTTTTTAAATAGCCTACTACACAAAACCACACTTAAATAATTGAAAGCAGAACAAACCTTTTAAACAGTATTTCAGTATGAGCCAAGCTAGTGTGTGTATATATATTTAACTTCTTAACATATATTAACAGCTAAAATATGTCTGTCTCTTAGAAGCAAACATTAGGCTGTTTTCAAATGTGAACATTTAACTGGGAGTTTCTTGTTCTTTTTTACTGATGTTATTTGTAGATTGCTATGTGTTTGCTATTTTTAAGAGCATTGATTTAACAAGTCTCCCTCGCTAGCCATGCACCAAGAATTGTCAGAAAGGGGTATGTGTAATGGAAATATAGTACTTTCTTCAGGAGCACTGTGAGAAATCTATTTGCTCTCCTGGTAAAAACACTGATCCCAGGAGTACACAGAAGATATGCCTTCATGAAGCATGCAGCCCCTGGGTCATGCAACCAGGCTAAATCCGTGGACAATAGTTGTACCAGGCAATTACTGCATCCCTGGGTTTCATTTTGCAACTTGTTTTTTAATCTTATTCAAACAAGGCAAAATGTAATCTGTTTGGGAGTGAACCTGTTAACTGAAGTCTATTCTGTAATAAGGTTATGCCAAAAAATGACAAGTTCAGCTTTATAAGGTGCTGAGCCCACTCATAACATAGTTTATAGATGTCTGTTCCCACTGTAATCAAAATGGAATATATTGATGTATTCATCAGCATTACCCAGAAGAGCTGGGCTCCACTGAAATGCAGTTTCAATCTCAACTCACTTTTCATGGGTTGTTTTTGTTTGTGAATAATTCCATTTATTAACCCAAGTCCTTAATAAACACTGTATCTTCATTCATAGCCTCTTCATCTTTCATGAAATTGCATCTTGATGTGATTCTTCAGCCTTGTTCCTTATTATGTTTTATTGTATCTGCTGAATTGTATGTCAACTGGAAATAAACTCAGTGAGCAAGTTTCTGATAAGGTTTTGCTGTCCAGTCTACAATTTTGGACAGTATCTTGAATTATGTAAGATCTTATGCTCTTCAATTCACTTCTCATAGTTGAATTGAGGTAATTCCTTAAAGTGTAAGTAAAATGAAGAAAATTACTATGAGTCAGATAGAAGAATATGACCTCAAATTAGAATTTGTGTCTTGAGTTCACTGTCTAGCAGTTACAAGAATTCCTCATATGGGGGGAAAAAAAACCCCAAACCCAACATTTATTTTCTCTTTAATAACTTGCCAGACTCTTCAGGGAGTTCTTATACTCATTTCAGATTAGAATTCTCAAGACCTTGCTGTATAGTAATATGCTCATATTTTCCCCCAAAACTAGATTGATTAAATAAAATTTAAGCTTTTTTTTCTTATATATTTCTTCAGCAAAATAGTAATGTTGGCAGTCTTGCTTGTTTTGTCTGTATTAATGCAATCTGCCCTCACTGTGTAATGCTGATGAATAAATCACTAAATGTGTAATAGCCTCTATTTACTCTGAATGGCAACATTTTAGTCCAGACAGGAAAGGACTATTCTTGGTTGTTTTTCTTCTCCTGCTGTTGGAAAAGAAATTAATTGTATTGTGTGTTGCCATCATAGAAATATGCAAAATTACACCTCACAATAAAGTAGTGGTGTGTTTTCTAGTCTGTGTGAAGGTATTTAGCTTCTAGTTTGCAAGTAAATTGCTTTTCTCACTTTTGTTGCAGGTACCAGGATTGTAACAATTGTGTCAAAACAAGGCCTTTAATTACTGCACCTTTGTGATGATAGGTTGTTGGTGTTGACAAAATTCTTGACAGATTACATGAGCAATTCAATAGAATAAAAAGTTTAATCATTGCTAAAATGTGAACGAAATGGATTCCAAATCTGATGGAGCTGTCAAAAGAAAAAAGTTATTAACTTGATTTTTATAGCTTTTGCTTGTCCTTAGATTCTTACTGTACCAGTGACAAATGTATCGGGCATACCAACTACTATTCTACAGGAATACTAAGAGGAAAAGGAAGGTCTGTTCTACACTGCTTTGGAGTCTATTTAATTTATAGCTGTGCAAGTGAAGTCAGTGAGTCTGAAGGAATTCAGTGTTGCAACTCTGTGTGAGTTTCTATTGAATATAGCTGGTTTATTTCCTTGCAATAAAACACCACCATGTATATATTTTAAATAAAGACTAAAGCATGCATGATACAAAATATAAAATGAATAGCAATATTAGTGAATTCTTTTATCCTCAGCTTATGAATTGCCTAGGAATGGGGATATTTTCATTATATTAAATTACTGCTTGCAATATTGAATAATTCTTGATATGTTTGAAAAAAGTATGTTATGAATATTTGATACTTGGTTTTTTGGATGTGTTATAGGGTTATACTCTGATCACAGCCTTGTACAAGTGTTGGATTCTGTGAATAACTAAGTTTACAAATTTCAGTTTCCTGTGAATACAAGTATCAGTTCTGTAATGCACTCCAAAACTGGTAATTCTTTAAGTGACTGTAAATACTGTTCTTGCATTTGGAAGGACCATTCTGGTTTAATAGGACTTGTAAGAAAGCATGATATACTTTTCTATCCTGTCTTTCACTTGTCATTTAGTTTTCATATATAGTAAAAAGGCTGAAAAGGGAGAACAGCTGCAATTTCTAGTAAGTAAATTGTCTATGATAAAATGCTGGTTTGTGCTGAGTAAAGGACTTTATCCTTACAACCTTTGTACTTTTTTTGCTTGTCATGGTTCTAGTAAAATTTTTTTATTTAACAGTTTATTATGTTGAGGAATCCCTTTAAGGGAAACATCAGGAGAGCAATGACAGAACAGCTGGCCATGACATTTTCAGAGCATGTTACTGTACAAATGTAAAGCAGTACAAAACAACTGTGCTTAAGTCCATTAAGTCAAGAGGGCAAAAAATCCCCACTTGGAGACAAAAGAAAATCAAAACTTTCCTTAAGCATGGCATTTGTTGCCAATGTTACCTGCCTACATCATATGCTTGCTGTCTACTCACAGAATATAAGTGGGTTGGCGTTATCCAAAACTTTGTCATTTGTGGACTATGAAAAAAGCTGGATGAATTTGTGCTTACACTGCCCGTTGTGGAACAGGGACTAGTTCATAATGATGGCTGACCATAAGCAGTTGGGCTTGCTCATATTTTTTATCCTCTGTTTTGAAGTAGCAAGTCTGTCTTTGTGTTCAGGATGCGTGTTTCACAGAAGACAGAAAATCTTCACAGGTTTCAGTATGTTGAAAATTTGTGATGTTTCAGGTAAGGCTTGCTATGCCAGTGATATATACAGAGAAAATTTGTAGGATTGTGAGGACAGAATGTATTGTTAGAGGGGAGAAGGGTCTAATGTTGCAGAAAGGGACTTATAGCTTCTTTGATAGACTGAGGATTTCTGCTCCATGAAAAATTTACAAGCATTGCCTTCCCGTATTACAGAAAAATCGGGAGAACTTTGATGGAATGTGGAACTAATCATAGGGTGATTGATAGCTGCAGACTACCACTAACCTTTCTCCTTGCAGAAGCAGTGCATGTTTCCCTTGAAAGGACAGAAGAAAGTGGCTAGCAATTGAAGTCTGGATGTTTTACTGCCAATTACTTCCTTAATTTATGTTCACGGTGACTTTTATTCATGCCTCAAGGATCTAGGAGGTTGGTAGACCTCCTAGAAAAGAGACCACTAGTACTTGGTGACTGAAGCAGTTAGAATGAAGTCAAACTGATGAGTCCAGTAAAATGTAAACTCTGCTATTATGGGTATAAATAAAAGCAAGTGTATTCATGCAACTCATACACAAATTACAGGTTATTTGCAGATGGTCAATGCTTGTAAGATGGATGACTCCATAATCACTGATAATGGTAAAGTTAATACTATGCAATCAGCCATACTGGTTTTCTTTTTTCTTCCTCACACTTGTAAGACAGATTTGAACACCCTACCAGGTAGGGGAGTAGGAGCAGGCAGCAGGAATATATTTGTATGCCTTTAACTGAAACTGAACCTGCTTGCAGGAATATAATGATGTCTTCTAGAATGAATGCATTTCAATATAAACCAGGACATTCCCTCTCTTTGACCTGTAGTTTCCTAAGCAGTGGGCAGATGTGGGCAGTAATTCCTGTGCTGCACTTGTGCTTATGAGGTTTTGCATCCAGACCAGGATTCCTTGTGGCACAGAAGCATTTCAGAGCGCGTAGCAGGTCTGCTTAGCAAGGCGTTCCTGTTAACATCAACTGGAGATGAACAAGTATTGTCCATTCTGAGGTTTCTTTTAAAGTCTTTTCTCACTGTGTGTCTTGGTCAGGATCAGAAAAAAGGAGGGGTCATTTTGAGTCATTTAGTTCTGGGTAATGTTGGGAGTTGACCTCTACTTTTCAAACATCTGAATGTCCATGTCTGAACAACTTCTTAGTGTTCTTAATTTTGCTGTGCTGCTTCTGAAGGATGTGATCTGCTGCTGGCATTGGAATTGGATGTCCTGGGTGACAGATTGTGTCAAAATAACTTTGTAATTGTATATATTTAAGACAGGAGATTCCATGTATTTAAAAGTATCCCTTACTTCTTTTTGACCATTCAGTCTCACACAAGACTCAAAACTGACATTAACAGAGAGGAGACAATACAGAGGAGACCAATTATGAATGAAACACTGAACAGTGTAACATAAAGTAACTGAAAAGTGTAGGGAATAGCGAGGAAAGGTAGGTGGTAGTATGTGGAGGGTAAACGGTCTGTGGGAACACTATGGGAAGACTTTTTGTATTTCATTGGAATAATTCAGTATAGCAAAATTTCAAATATCATTCCTTTAAGAATGTTAATACACTTATGAAAAAAGCTACTGATCTAAGTAGGACTATTCACATAAGCAAGATTTATCCACCTATCTCCTTTGAACAGTCATATTATACACCATGAAGCCTGAGTAAAAGTCAGCTCATGATACTTTTGCGGTTCCTTTAGTAAACATTTTATGATGTAGTCTAGATTCTGTTCCTTTTCTTGGAGATTTCAGATGGTTTGGTTTTGGTTTTTTGTTTGTTTGTTTTAATTTTATTTAGCTTCGTTGTTTCATGCTGCTGCTAGCTTCTTCTGGGTTGTCTTTTTTTACTTTATGTCCAAAGAAAATTCAAATTCATTTAAGGAAATTACCTGCACAAGTAGATTCTGACAGCAATAGCTGTGAAAATAGTTGCTTTCACTGGAAGAAGGACTTTTCAAATTGTCAGACTAATTCAGTAAAGCTCTTTTAGCATCTTAGTGAGCCAAATGATAGGATTCTTTTTTTTTCCTGTGTTTAAGCATGTAGATTAACTAAATTGCACCTTTATATAATTAATAACAGCTTTATAAAATTAATGATATATGCATATTTAAGTGCTACTTTACTTTTTAAACTGTTGGCCATCTTTAATACAGGTACAGTAGAGACCACAGTGCTGACATTTGATTATTGTAGCGCTCTCTGGATTTATATGCCAGGTAAACGACAACTTCCAAGATTGTAGAGTTTATATTAGGGCATAGTAGTGCTTCATAACTGATGTCCTGCTTTTAAACTCCAATATATATACAATAGGGGTTTGGGGGACAGGACTGTTCTTCTCTTTAATAATAGACCAAGAGTATTACTATTAAAATTAACGCTTTTCTTCTAGGAATTAGCAGCAACAAGTGCAGATTAGCAGCAGTGGTAACCAGGTGACACAAAATGGTATTTGATTTCTAACTCTAATTGTTAATGGGTAAGTGTATAATCAAATTTCAGTGTTTTATCTGTATCTCAGACACGGAGATAATTCTAAGGAATACAAGGCATAAAGAGAAGCACAGTTTTATTTGAGAAATGCGTGATCTCTAGCTATTGCTTCATTTTGGCCAGATTAACAAATTGAGAGAGGAAATGCTCAAGTAACTCTGGTAGTTTAGTCTCCCTCATAAAACTTTTTGCTTTAAACTTCTTTCATCATTAGCAATCTTTCGGGTTTTCTACCTCTTTCCCCTTGTTGAAAACTAACAGAAAAGTCCAGGCTTCTATTCTTTCTGCTTTTCTCAAAGGTATCGCTGGAATGAAGCAGACTTAGCTCAGGTAAAACTAGTGAAATTACTGCCACAACTCTTCTTAATTGTTTGTGCCTGTGCTGTGTACCTCATTCCACGGACTTGCCTTTTCTGAGTAATTCTATACTATGCAATACATTGCTGCTGTTTTACATGAGCAGTTTCATATTAATGTCCAATTTAAGAAAGATCCACTATTTGAGAACTTATATTTTTGTTTATTATGACATAATTATATATAAACCAGTTGCTACAGAAAACCTTTTTTTTTTTTTTTTTTTTACCCCATCTGGAGCTGAGGTGCAGAGACTGCTAGAATGTTGTTTGGAGGGCTTTATGCTTAAAAAGCAATTTCAAAGTAAGCTGAGGAATCTTTCAAAATTTATTCTCTTTAATTTAAAAATAAGTAACCCAATGCTTAATTTAACATTATGTTATTGATTAAATTAATTGTGTTCTTTGACTATGTCTTACAGATTTATGTTCCTAGTAAGCATGCCTAAGACCAGTTCTCTGTTGGCTGAGCACTGGCAGCTTCAATTAATTTCATGCATTTGTAGCTTTGTGTAGTTGTATTTTAAGGCTATATAAAGAAACATCAGGGAATTTCAAATTTGAGGTCCTTGGTTTTGTCCCATTTAAAAAAAAAATAAAAAATCAATCTGTCATGCTCTAAACATTTGACATCAGGCTTCATATACATGTTCTGGGTCATAGTTAATCACCACAAGCAAATAAAAATTAAAATTATAGTATCATCTGCTTCAGTGAGCAATTATTTCACTGCAAAGGCACAAGTGTTAATGTTCCACAATCTGAGCACTACTTATCATTAACTGTTAGAGTAGTGACTATTGTTAGTCAAAATCTGTCTTCAAGGTGCATATTGAGATTGTTTCCCTTCCTGCTCCCCCCCCGATATTTTATGTGACAGGACCTTTTAAGTTTTTTGATCAACAAAATCTCAAGATCCTTCTTGTCCTCAGTCTTTACAGAAAACTCTCTACTCTTACTAGCTCTTGTGCTTTTCTTCCCTGTTAACTATAGGGAAGGAAAAAAGTTTAAGGTAAAAAGCAAAAAGGATGCTACCCCTACCTGCGAGTCGGCAATTACCTGCAAATCGCCTGCATTGCTCTCTGTTAAACACCTTTATTTCTGGCTTCTTGGCCTTTTCAACCTCTCATGAAGTCCAGTTGTGTCCTTTTGGAGAAGTTCAGTGGCTGATGGTCAGATGGCCTTTGATGCTGGAAAACTCACTTAAAACATCAACTGCTGCTTGCCTATTTTTAACACATGATTTGAAACAATAAACTCTATTGCACCCTTATTGCACTTATACAAACATCAACGAGCACTGTGATACATAACAGAAAAACAAGTAAAACTAATTAATTTACCATCTGGAGCACACAGTGAATATACACTAATATTTAGGGTCAAACTTGAACTTGGCTTCCATGTTCTGATGCCAGGTAATGCAGCAGTCCCCTATACAGATTTTGGCTTTGGACCTAAACCAACCATACTATGATAGCCAAGCAAGGCCAGCCTGTGCAAAGCAGAAGTAGTGGTCTGCTACGTTCTGTCTTCCCCTTCAGAGACTATGTAGGGTTGGAAGATGAAAGCAGGAATCTGGGATCGTTCTGTACTGTTCCTGTGTGTGAGATGTATAATGGCAGAATACTTCAGAAAAGGGTGGGAGAGGGAAGAAGCTGTTTCAAAGCTTGACCTCCTATCTAAAAATTTAAATACAGTTTTACATCCTTGAGAGAACAAGTCCCTTAGGGTGAAACTTGGGAATTTATATTATTACAGGAAGGCAGATAGGAGTTGAATAAGGTTTCATAATGAAGTTTAAGGTCAAGGTAGTCCAACACTGATCCTTCCTTAGAAGTGTCAAATCTCATGCAAACTCCTTTGCTTGCTGTCTGTTTTTTGGCTCCATATCCAGACATATGAAAGATAAAGTCGGCTATGATTCATCTGGAACTGAGTAACATTAAAATACAGAGGAAGATAATCTTCTCAAAAAAAAAAAAAATCTCTTCTGATTATTGTGTTCATTTAAACCACTTCACTGAAAACTAATGGTGTGCAAACTTTACATAACATATTTAAAAGCTTATAAGAATAATCAATAAGTGTCAATTAAATAGAACTTTACTAAAGGGTTTTGTCCATATGGCTTGAATGATCACATCCATGTTCATAAATGTAGTAACTGTCTGCTCATGACAGTAAAGTTTCAGTGGGTTTTAATTGCTGTAATTGCCCTTCTATTATTCAGGAATCTTAGATGAGACTTCCCTTCTGTTAAATTTTCTTTACTAATTTTGTCCTGAACTAATGTTGTCAGGTACTTCACTTTGTTAATTAAAGATACCAACCAAGCACGATACTTAAGGATGATGCTGCTGCCAATGACATTCTCTATTCTAAAGAACCAGACTAAGGTTTTTAACCAACTGCTCTCTAAATTCTGTGGCCAATTACTAGGTACTGAGTTAGAGTAGAAGAGACAGACCTCATCTGCATATCTGGATAGTAGCCATGCATAAAAAGCCAGATTGGGAGTGAGCTTGCTTGTTAGAAACAAAACTATTGTCTAACTGGGATCAGTTATATTTTGCCCTGTCTATTATTCCTTTGTAATCTTCTTGAAATGTGTCGCTCATTTCCTAAAATAATTTTCTTTATGTTGATGCTTCTTTCTCCAAATTGCTTCACTGGTTTCTTTCAGATAAATCCTGCTTGATCGTAGTATTATTGCCAGGTTCCCATTCCTTATCCCTCAGTGTGGAAGCCCAGAAAAGCCTGATCAGTTTTCACCTTGAACCTTTTTCATCCTTTATTCCTTTGCCTTGTATGCCTTATACCTGGAAGTGGTTTGCTGTCTTATTACACCAGTCTCTGACATCCATCTCATTTAATCTCTTCAAGATTCAGTTCTGCCAACTTGCCCCAAAGCAGACCCAGACATAATCTCCTGTTGAGGTTATTGTCAGTAATGCTATCTCATTTCATGTTTTTACAGCTCCAAGCACAATTAGCTTTCAGTTTTGACTGGCACCTTTGGGCACCACAGAATGCGTATAATGCACAATAAGTGAAAGAGTGGATTTTATTTTTTTTCCTTCCTTAATAATGCTTGCACTTCTACCACAGTGTGATCATAAGCTAATGAGAAACACTAGATGACAGTCAGAAATGGATTCCACCCCCAACCACCCACCCCTCCCCCCGCCCCCCGAAGAGGGATGCCCTTTTTCATCAACGCTCTACACATGACCTTTGAGTCCTAGTACTT
>WUAM01000305.1:3077728-3112177 GCA_024336885.1 Actenoides hombroni
GCCTCACACTCTTTATCTAGGCCCACACCAAATCGGGACCGAGAAAACTGTTTTTTCACCACCCTTTTTTTTTTGTTTTGGGTTGGGTTGTGGGGGGGGGGGGGGCTTTCTTTTTGTGCTAACCTACTTGATGGTGAGCATTTTTGTAAGTTTGCTTGTTGTGTCTCTGTCCGTGTGTCAGTTTTCTGTCCTTGGGCAGCAGCATTCAATTATGGTTTGTACTTCCAGCTCCCTAAGCATGAAGGTTGCTCAACTGTTGTCTCTGAATTGCCTCTGGCCATACAGTCTCCTGCTGTGCTTAGGAATCCTGTCTTTGGTTACTGATTTGTGAATCTATTTGATAGATGGGGGTGTGACTGTCCACCTATGGCCTTGGTGTCTAGCTGCCTGCAATGCCTTCTGTAGGTAGTGGGCTGTGTCAGGCTACCACGGTCTCCGTAACATCTTGCAGTATGCCTCTATCGTCATTCTTCCATACTGCTGCAACAGGTTTGCTCCTTCTTGGAAGAAGGGTCTTTATTAGGTTCATGCTTTGTGAAGTTTGATTGCTTGTATTCTTGGGATAGTGTTACCAAGTCCCTCAGTAATACCAGGTGGGAGCTTTTCTTGTCTGTCAGACTCTTTCTTAGTACCAACCCTGCTGTCCTGTAACTTTGTGGGTGAATAAGGGAGGATAGCTGCAAGAGCAGTTCACATTTGTTTTTTCTACTTGAATTCTACTGTTTGGAAGTATGCTTGTTGCGTGAGTGCAGTATGGTGAGTCTCCTGTATCCTGCAAATGGGTTTTATAGTTTCTCTGTTTTATTTGTCTAATCTAAATCCAGGCAGCCTGACTGCCTCCTTACTCTGCCCCTTATGACATTTGTTGAAGAGATGTTGTTAGTAATGAACAGAAAACATGTGAAATCGGACAGAAATTGGGCAATCTAAATTTAAGTGCTAGTTTCCCACCTTACAAAACAGACTAATAGTACATAGTTTCTTATCAAACTATCCTCTGGACTTTTGGGGGGCGTTCCTGGGTAGTGAAGGAGCTTTAATCTTTGTACGCAATCTGCTCTTCTTTACATGTGCTGGAAAAATTCAGACAAATTATTCCAGAATATCCCAAGAAATTATTGAAGTCCAACACTGGACTGCATCTGTGAATAGTTTTCTGTGGCACTCTACACAACAGGGTATGCCCCTTAAAATCGCAGTGTATCTTATGGATGAGTATACTGCAGATTGAATCATCAAACAGAAAGGCAAACCCTCCAAAGACTATACTCTTCTTATTCTGTGAGGAGGCCTTTCTGCATCATAACCAACTAATGAGGAGTTCTCTTTCAAGTAGGTCACTTCATTTAATGCCATACCATGGACAACTCCAAAGTAGATCAGATACTGAGAGAGAGATTTAATTTGTTTAGTAATTCACTTTTTAAGGCTCTGAAGTAAATGAGTACACTAAAACTGGTTTTATAAAAGCAAGAGAGTTAATACACAGTATTATCACAGAACTGATTTTGCTAAAATAAATCAAAGCATAGAAAATTTATAGAGGATTAAGCATGAAAAAGCGCTATGCCGTTTAAAAAGATTTGGTACAACACAGAAAAAAATAACACTGAGATTATTTCTCTTGTTCTTGTAAAAAATAGTTCCACTTCTGTGAGCATCAGACTTGAAACACTCCTAAAGTATCTGATGTAATCAAAGGGATAGGAATGATTTACTGGGGTTTGCAAGTAGATGTTGTGCTCTCCTCATTTACAAAATCTTCTCAGATGTTGTACTTCAAACCCTCTCTGGATAGTTGATTCTTTGAACGGCTGCTGAACATTCAGATTGATTGCTTCTCCTCCACATACTATTGAAGAGTTTATTTATGCTTCTGAAGTCTGGTCTAGTTTACATTTTAGTGCCATCCTGAGCATCAAGCCCAAAGCCATTTTGTCCATTCAGTGTGCATCCATGCTGCTTATGCCTAAACCTGTGCTCAACAGCAGACCTTAGGAGATCTTGAGGTCTATAGCAGAAGAAGAGTATGCTAAGAGCCCTAAATGAAGGTCTTCAAAGTGCAGAGGGGCTGGCCAAGTCTTCCACCAAATATCTATTACAGTTTGGTAGCAATGCTAGATGGTCAGTATTAGGGTAGTTAAGTTAGGCTCCATCATTCATTAGCACAATATACAGGTGATAAAGAAGCCCATCATCCATTTGGGAGTCATTCTTTTGCCAGCAAAGTGGACAAATGAAGCACAACTAAGGGTATGCAGTCCTCAGCACCTGGGCCTGTGCTCACACATAAGGCATGGCACACCATAGCAACAGCAGTGGTTAGAGGCACCGCTCTACCTCTGGATGCCAGACAAAATATAATTGTAGGGGATGCATGCTTAGCAGACCACATGTGTAGAAAATGTGTATTCCTTCAATAGTTCCTCAGAGCCAGCATGCAACAGGCACATCTGCTGGTTCCTTGCTGGGCTTATCTGGCCCAGGTCTTCATATTGCTTAACTATTCGATCAGCTTGATAATTCAAAACTGGAAAATATTTCACAGTTCTTTTCCAAAATCATCATGCCAGCATGAAGGCTTCTTTGAAAAGTACTTCTAAAAGAATTAATTTATTTTTTTTTAGTATTTATTTTTCCTTAGTTTTAAAGGCCTTTAAATGCCTTTAAAGAACTTCTTCAGCCCTAACCAGTTAGTGCTTGGTAGTAAGTTGCACTGCTGAGTTTGGTTTAAAGTTAGTGATGGACAGTAACCCCTGTAACTCTCCTAGAGGCTGGGTCAACTCTCAACTGTAGCTTGTGTCTCCACAACAGTCGTATAGAGGGGCCAGTCCAGATATAAATCTATATAAATAATGAGGTAGCGAGCATAATAATATATCACTTTCCTTTTCTTGTCACAAAGTCTCATCTTCCTAGATGAACGAAGAAGCTGCATTTTCTATCAAGACTGTAGGTTTTCACATAGTAGTTGTTGTTTGTTTGTTTAATTTGTGAGGAATAAGGAAATGCATTTGAAGTTGCAAAATTCTTATTATTCTTATTTTTTTCCCAATTTGGTTGTATCAAAAATAATGCCAGATTAATGGAAGTAATTTGACAGAGATCTACCCTCCTCCCCAATACCTTCTAGCTAGTAATTTTTTATATATATAATTTTTTTTTTATTAGAATCATATCAAGATCAAGTTAGACTATCTCCTTCATTTTCTCTTGACAAACCATAAAGGCTGTCATTATTTTTCATCAAAATGTAATTTTTCTTAAAGTATTGTGATTACAAAAGCAAAGATTTGTGTGGTTATTTTAACTGTTGTGATGCTTTGGTGCATGTTTTCGCCGCACCTCGAATGCTTTGTCCAGTTTTGGGCCACTCTCTACGAGAAGAATGTTTAGGTGCTGGAGAGGGTACAGAGGTGGGCTACAAAGCTAACAAAGGGTTTGGAGCATGTGTCTTATGAGGAAAGGCTGAAGGATCTGGGGCTGTTTAGACTTGAGAAAAGAAGGCTAAGGGGAGAACTTACTGCTCTCTACAACTACCTGAAGGGAAGTTGTAGTGAGGCAGGAGTTTTCCCTGGTGAAAACTGACAGAACAAGAGGAAATGGCCTGAAGTTGAAGTAGGGGAGGTTCAGGCTGGATATTAGGAAGCATTTCTTTATGGAAAGGATTGTCAAGCATTGGAATGATCTGCCCACGGAGATGGTGGAGTCACCATCCCTGGAGGTGTTTAAGAGGCAGTTAGATGTACTTAGGAACATGGTTTAGTGGTTTTTTTGATCGGGCTAGGAATAAGGTTGGACTAGATGATCTCAAAGGTCTCTTCCAGCTGAAACTATTCTATGATTCTATGTTTTGATGGGGCTTTTAGACTCAGTCATCAGTACTGCCGTGCTACTGAAACAGTTCTGGCAGCTAACACAGTTTTGAAGTCCTTTCACTTTTCTGCCATCTTCTTAAGAAAGATTTTTCAAATCTTATAATTAGCTAAAATGTTTGCTAACTAGACAATCATTTGGAAATTAATCTTGTTATGAAAAATGTAATTAAATGTAAATCAATAAAATGCAATTGCGGATGGCCATTTTATAACTTTAAAAGCCTACTAATCAGTATCAAATAGAAGCAGCAATTTTGAATGCATTCAGTATTATTGCAGAGGTTCTCAAGCAGGCCACATTAATTTTCACATTAGAAATGGGCTGTTGGAGAAAATGTATAATTTTAAATGTAACAAAACTTTCAAGAAAGGAAGGAATGTTCAGAATTTTTACTTGATGCAATGTTAGGTTACTTTAAAAGTTACATTTTTCTACCAACATATTTCAATGCAGGAAAACTTATGGAGAAAATTCTTGGTTTCCTTATGAAATTTGGGAAGTTGAAACAAGTCTTCTGCACACTGGAATCCAGAAAATAATCCAGTTATTACTTGTAGTCCAGTAAAATCAATGGATCTCAGGTGGAGCTCCATTGCACTACAAGCTGAGTAACATTTTGCTCCCCAAATATATATATAGTATAAAGGAAGTCTACATTAAGATTGCTGTCCTGATGAATTTTTCTAGTGATCTTTCAGTAAGGTGAGGGATGCCTTTTCTGATAGGAAAATAGTGTGAAATGTAGTGAAATGATCTAGCTACTGGCAAATTTAGACGCATGCTTATGCAGAACAGAGCTCAGAAACTGATGTTGACACTGCTCCACCAGTCTGGAAACTGCCATCCAGATATGTGAAATATGAAGAAGTGATGGATCTGCATTTTCCTGGTTTTTCATTTCCAGTTCTGAAAAGACTTGATGATCTTGAAGGTCTCTTCCAGCCAAAACTATTCTATGATTCTATGACTTAATATCTCACTAGCTTTATAATAACCTTCAAAAATCTACTACTACCCTTTAATTAACAAGAGAGAAAATTCTACTGTTTTTCTCTGGTGTAATTGCTCTTCCCAATGAAGCCTGAATAAAGCCTGAATTCTGAATAATGTTGATATATTGGCTCACTTAGAAAAGCATTGTTAGCAGCTGATTGCTTATATAATCTCCTTGGCAATTTTTTATATTTAGGTTGTCCTGATTTTCTTACAAGAAAAGAACATAGAGGTTTTTACTTCAATTGGGTCCATTAATTTTTGTAAGTCATTTAGACAGCAAGGTATTTAACCAACCTCCAATGCAGTTTCAACGAGACACTATTTCTAAAGAACTTCAACCGAGTGCTTTTCGTCTAAGGCTTAAAGCTTTCATTAGAAGCAGGCCACGTTATCCGTGAAAGATTAATGCCCATATGAACAAGAAAGGGTAATGTAATCAGGAATAGTAGTCTTATGTCATCATAAAAAATGGAACTTAATAAAAATCACAGTAAAAAAGATTCAGAGCTTTAAACAAACACCCATTGCTGGTTTTTATCATTAACAACAAATTAAAACTAATTACTTTCTAATTACAGAAGAACACAGTCTGATGTTCCAGCCATACTTTGTGGTGATTATAGAGGCAGGTGTGGAGCTCAACTAACATACGTGAAAGACATGAATGACTAGAATTAGTTCTGTATGTTGTGCTAATTTGCTTTTGGCTTTTCCAATCTGTATGGAAGTAGGAGGATTTATACTTCTCTTTATTTCCAAAGATACTCTGTTTGGAGAAGTACATTTTGGTGATTTGTAAACATACAGAATGTCAGCCAAGCAATTTGAAGATGTATTCAAGCTGGATGAATTTTCCTGAAATTTTGGGAACTGTAATGATAGAGAAGGTAAAGAGCAACTCCAAAATTCCTCATGCCCATTCAACGTCCTTTTGTTAAATTTTCTAATATTGTGTTGAAGACTGAAGAAGCCTTTGAAATAGCCAAAGAAACAAAAAATCCAAATCAAAACTTTGATTACACTCTGCTGCAGTCTCTTTCTAATCAGCATGCTTTTGATTTTGCTCTACATGGTATATAATATTTTGCTGAATGTTTGCTTCACTGTTTTTTTTTCTGTATGAATGCTCTCAGTGTTATACATGGGACTTAATTCTCACTCATTTTGGTTAATAATTGTGTCAGGTTTGTTTTAATTTCTTTTTGTTTTCCAATGAGACATTTAGCCAGGAAAGGTCAACTTTTCTGGTCAAGCGATATTTTTTTGACTCCCAAATATAAGTCATGAAACCGGTTCCTAAGGAAAAAAAAATATTCCAAAGAATAGATTTTTAAAAAGCCACTCTATTATACTGATCACTAAATATAACAAAATAATGTCAGTAGTTAGTGTTAAAGAAATATGTAAGATATAATTTTATAAAGTTAATGGAATAGGAAAGTCCTAATGCTGAATATTGTAAGGGCCTGAGACACACCAGTATGTGGTTGGTCAAGTGGTAAGCTGAGAGTAGAGGAAGATGTCATTGAACCTGCAGATGGGAACCTCAACATGGATGTGAGTTCAGTGTCAGGAACCCTGCTGCAGGGCAGATTGCATCTCTGATTATGACATGACCAAAAGAAGGCATTTTATTCCAACTATGGGAAGTAATGAGTAGTAGTAATGGGTGTATTTAAGCAGTTTAGAGTGTATAAGCGTATTTAAGCAGTTTAGTTTAACCCTTCTATTGAGTTGTTTCCTAAACCAGTCAGCTCTAAGTGCGGAGGTAAAATGTTCATTCTTTCTCCAGTCCTTTGCTTAGGATTTCTTTCATTCTCCACATCCCCTCATATCTTTTTGAATTAAACTAAAATGTTTTTACTCATAAAGCCATATATGATAAACATCTTACTAAACAATTAACAAAAGTAATTTTTCTATAGTGTTACCTCTGTATATTTCTAACTTGTTTTTAGAATACCAAGAATCTTTTGGTTTTTCATTTACACAGCTTCTAGCACAACAGAATTGTGGTATATGACTTTAATTTGTATATATTTCTCAAGATCCACAATCCTTCCATAGAGAGATATTCTTAACTGATCATCTGACATTTTTACATGAGTCAAGCTCTCACTATAGATCTAAGTGCATTTGTGCTGTTCATGCAATGCCAAAAATTGTAGCTGAAGAGAAGCTTGGATTCTGCCAGGAGTTGTGTGAGGGGGTCCAGAAGGATGCCTTAGTGTAGGACCTTTTCTCACCTCAGTATAAGAGGTATGTTGGGAGTGAGTTTAGTTGGCCAAATAGTACTGAGCTACACTGGTCCGCCAATGTCATCTCCACCCTGCCAATCTTTTTTTCTGTAAACTAAACTTACAGCCAGACATGCAAAGACCAGCTCTGGTAATCCCATCTTTCCAAGAATTTAGTGGACCCTAGGTGCAAAAGAGAAATTGTCTTGCTGTTTTATTTTTTGTGTGTTCTTTGCTCCTGTACTACATTATTTCTGCATAGCAACATTTCTTGATTTTTTGTATCCATATTGATCATTAAATAACTCAGGCTGGAGGGGACCTCTGAGGATGGTCTAGTCCAATCCCTCAATCAAAGCAGGATGAACTTTGAAATTAGAGCAGGTTGTTCAGGGCCATGTCTTGGATTTTAAATATCTGAAGTGGCAGAGAGGGCAACCAGCTCCTCAGCATTCTAAGTGTGAAAATATTTTGGCATCTAGCTGGATTCCCTATGCTGTAACTTGTGGATGTTGCCTCTCATCTATTCACTGTGTGCTTTTGAGAAGAGTCTGGCTCTGCCTTCTCTCCTCCTTAATCCTCCTTAAGGCAGCAGTGGAAGACCGCAATTAGATGCCCTTTTAGCCTTTTCTTTGTAAGGCCAGACTCACTCAGCTTTCTGCCTGTACCTCATGTGCTCCAGCTACTTAACCATCCCCATGGCCTTCTATTGGTCATGTTTTGCTTGTACTGGGACAACTGGACAATGTAATGTTCTAATTGGACAATATTTTACTTATACTCTTCATTATTTCATTTCATACTATTCTTGTCAGCCTGTTCCTCCAGACAAGGTAACCACCACCCAGTGTTCTGTTCTCACTCACAAAGTGAGTCATTTCATCACAGAAGGCATTCAGCTTGGTCAGGCACAAGTTGCTCCTGGGAAATCCATGCTGCCTGTTCCCAGTTACCTTCTTTTCTGACAGGCCTGTGGGTCACTTCATCTTCCTTCTTAACTTTTGCCTTTTTTGGGTTTTTTTTTCCTCTTCTGAGTAATCAGGAACCCTTCAAATCTTTAGAATGTGGAACTTGTGAAATAGTGTTTAGTCTTTACTGAATACTGTGCAATTTCAGACAGAGTGACTGGGTGAAAGACTTATTTAATAAATCAAGCAATCTTCTAGCTCTAGGATAAATGTGTAAGCTATGCCATGAAGAACACACATACTGGAGCCTGACATCAGATAGTCTACGTACTGAATATATGGAACTGAATTAAATGCATAGTTTGCCATGAACTTTTTCTGTTCCACTGTCTTTTGTCTTTCCACTTGCATTTCAAGTACTCAGACATTTTGTGAATCAACTGCAAGATACTTTTTGAAGTCACTCTGTCATGATTTATTGTAACATTTGAAATGTCATGCAGAAGCACCAACTTTGGTAATGTTTACTGAAGGTAAAAAGGATGGAGAATAACAAGGATTCTCTGTCACAGCTAAAATCCACAGAAGAGGGATTCTTCTCCTTTCAGTTTGTTTCTTGTGGCCTTGCACTTGTTTTGCTTTGAGTTTTGTGGTTTTTTTGGTTTGGTTGATTTGGTTTGGTTTTTGTTTTTTTTTTTTAAATCTGGTCACTCCTGTAAGTAGCAGATTTATTTTATGCCATGAACTTGATAAATTGTAATACTCAGTATGCCAAATCCCTGTTAAATCCATGTCTTTTAAGCTCTTTTGTGATTTTAAAATTCTCAATAAACAGCACACAATGCAATTACCAATAGACCCTAGTTGTTTGGGTTTTTTTTAAATAAACAATTATACTTGAATATTCATTTTTTAAGTGTCTGCTACTGATGAAAAAAAAACCCAAGAAAACACTACAACAAAAAAACCAAACCACAATAATGATTGGGATTAGTTGTGAGGCAATTATGTATTTAAGTAATTAAAACTATCATCCATTACACTGAATGCTCTAAAAAATCTTGCATAATTGATGTAAGTCTTGTCCAGAGAGTAGGTTTTGTCTCCAATGGAAAAGGATATTATTCCCAGATTTGAAAATTAAGTGCCTGGCTTTTACTCTATCCTCTTCTTCCCTCATCACTGCTTCCCCACCCCCCAAGGAAGTATGCAAATTCAAAGTGGCTTGAAAATAAATTATGTATTTTTAAAAAAAAGTAACATGAAATGTAGCAAGGCATTTTCAGATGATGATTCCTAGATCCTATCCCTGTGTAATATTAAAAAGAGCACAGTGATATCATTTTCTTCAAAACTCTCACCAAAGGGGTGAGCAAGAATTTGAATAAACAAATGAAAGAAACTAGGTTGAGTGTTAGAATATAAATGCAAAATTTGACCAATAAATCAATTTCTTCTTTGTATTCACATGAAACATATCAAAAGTCAAATGGTGCTCAATACCAGCTACAGATAGAAAAGCACTGGTAGCAAATTTAGTTTTGTATGTGTAGTGGTGAGCTGTGAGACATTGAGATGACACTGTTCTGTCAATGTTGGAACCTGCATTCACACTGACTTTTCAGAGGACTTGCACTCAAAAGGCTTTGGCTGACTGGTTTTATGAATCTCTCCGTATACCGTGCCTGAAGAGACTCACCTTTCTCCAACCCACCTTATCTGGTGTTGTACTGATTTAATCATTGTGCATTACAAACACAGAACCCAAACTCAAGTGAGTAATGAAACCCCCAAAGATATGATATGCTGTGGAAGATAGTGGAGTTAGTAGAAAAGTACCCCCATCTTCTATACTCTTACTGTTCTGAGCAGATGCTATAGTGCTTGCAGTACTGTGGGTGAAAATTTCACATCAATACAGTATTATGAAGACTCCTGTTGAGACAGTCATATTTTCCTTCAAGTCAGTAACTCATATGAGTAGCATTAAATAGATGCTAACATGGTGATTACCTACCTTCATTTATTTGCTTTGATTTCTTTGTTTCAAAAATAAATAAAATTTTCAAAAATTAATAAAAGCCATGGAAACCATTTTCTAGGGAGAAGATGGTTGATGAAGATGTAAACAGAATTATGAAGGTTTCCTGTAGCTTTTGATTTCCATGGAGGACAAAAAAATCAGTTCATCAGAATTTCCCCTACTTCTGTGTACTAAAACTCAGTAGGAATCTTGATTTCCACAGGGCATCATTTGATGTTTGTGAGATAGATATATCTGAATATTAAGATAGAGTATTGAAAGACAAGTGAAGCATGCTACTGCTGTACTGCCAGCAAGGGACCATCTTTATTGTTTAATCAGTTTTCAATATGTTGTATATAAGTTAGTTTAACTTTACTCTTCATTACTTTATTTAAATTAACATTAAGGGAATGGCCTTCCTTTTAAATAGTGCAGAGTGGAGATAACTCGAGATTTCAGTTTCTTCTCTTTAAAAAATCATTAGCAGCAAAATAATCTTGCTACATTGTCATAAACACATATCCCATTAGCAGCTATATATTTATATATTTAAAACTGCTAATAGCTTACAATGTGATCATTATGGCTAATGCTCTTGAACAGTATCCATCTGATCTTTCATTACCTTTTTCATAAACTCTAACAACCACTCAGCCAAATATCATCCCTCATACAAAAAAGTACATGAATTAAAATTTACATTTTCTAGTATTTTATTCAAGGTACTTGCTTTCTAAACTTATCTATCTTGCATTCATTAGAACTGTAGTGTAGTTTAAACAGCCTGTAAGCAGCCCTTATCTCCAAGGTGTTTGAATGGTTTAGTAATCTAAATGGACAGTTAAGGATTTTCTGTCTAAGCTGAGTGATGTTTATTTTAATAATTCTAGACTTTTTTCCCTTAATGTTTCAGAGAGTCATTAGCAGAGTTCAGCCTTTTTTTCCTCCATTAGGAATAACTCTATATACCTGCTGACCCTTAGGGTACAGAGGTGCCTTGCTTGACAAAAGATACGATGATAGTAGTGTAAATATAAAGGGATGATTTCACACAAGTACTTTTGGTTTTAATGGCAGATCTTCAGTACTGTTTTATCTGTGTCTCAGTTGATCAAAAGTTTTCTTCAAATTCTCAAAGTTAATTTTTTTTAAAAACAAACAAACCCAAAAAACCCCAAACAAATTATATACTGCAGTTTATATGCAAGATGAATTTGAAAGCTTTTATAGAACAATTTCTGCTGTGTACCATGAAAATCAACATATTCTTAAGGACATGAACTACACTCGTTTGTAGTCACTATAAGTATATATTCATCTGCCTGAAGAAAGGTAGTTTCATTTTTTTCAGCCTAAGTAACACACAAAAGTATTTCTGACAATATTAGTTATAATACTGGTATTATTTGGGATCTTTTTAGGATGAAATTCACTTTTTTAGGTTCTAGAAGTTGACTCAGTTTTCATCCCAACGCTCCTGGATTCTAGAATAATTCAGGTGAAAATTCACACTTTATTTCCATGTAGGCAACAGTATGTGTCTCTTTGAGGACAGTGCATGTGCAAGGCTGCTCACAGCCATTTAGTCCACTTTTGTGATTATATGCTTTACGATACTATTAGGGGCAAATTTTGTTCAGGCAATTGCCCTTCTGCCTTTTGGGTTTTTTTAAATATAGGCCTATACTTAAAATTGAAAGAGAGCTGATACATAAATGGCATAGCCCTTACAGTATATACATTCAGAATGATTCTCTGATTCTGAACCATTTTTGGCCCGTTATTCAATAATGACTTTATTCTGTTTTTCTATTTTTACAAGCTGTTATTGGATGAATCAATCCATTTTAGCGAGCCAACACAGAAATATCTGATTTTGGAAGATCAAATTAGTTTGTAGATTGGCTCACACATCAAAATTGAAAGTTAAATTCAGGTTGTAGGGTCATCCATATTATTTATTCATGTTTTTAGAAAGTATCCAGCAGGCTTCTGGGTCCTGAGTGTGTAAACTTACAAAATAACTAACTTGTTTTAAGACATGGAGAGAAAAATAAAGTTAAAATTGTCACATCCACACAATACATTTTTCTGAGCACAAACCTGAATGCATATATAGTGATGTGACCTGCATGTAAATATTACCAGCTTTTATCATTTGTATCATGAAGATCTAAGAGTTTGTGCTTAACGATATATATCTCTGTTATGTTATTTTTTTAACATTCACATTACATTTCTCTTTGGTCAGTTCCAAGCCTGAAATTATGTTTTTGTGGAGATATCCTTAGTGGTTATACAGAAGTCATGAACAAGAGGTGTACCTGAACCACTGTGAGAATTGTAGGCTTTTCTAGGGCTAAGGCTCATAAGTATTAGGAGCAAAAAGTTTTCTTCACTGTGTTTTAACCTTGACATTCAGTGAGTAGAAATGAGAGTGATGTGTCACACAATCTTCTTCACCCTTCTATCTTTTTCAGACTCAGGGCTGGAATTGCAATATTTTTATATCAATTTGTTCTACTACAAATGGAACTAATGTGATTGTAATTTTTATTTACTTTGTAGAAGGAGGTTGCACTTCTTAATCATATATAGTAAAAACTCATTAGCTAAGAATGAGTTTTTAGCTAAGGCTGAATTATCTGAGAATCAGCTTTATATTTATCATTGAGAAAGAACATGTTCTTGGTGTCTCTCACACCTGAAAGCGTATTTTCTAACTCCTCATTTCTTCTCTAATTGCATCTTGATTGTGGGCTAAATTCTTTAAGCTGCATTGGAAGGAAAATCATTGTCTTTTTATCCTCTCTGTGGGGAATTCATTCCACTTGTTTACTGATATGTGTGTGGCAGACTGAATAAAATGATTCCTAATTAGCATATATGAAATAATCATTGGTCTATCTGGAGTCATAATTAATGCATTAGGAAGAATTTACTGAGTGTCAAGGAGAAAGACATTAGCATAAATGAGCTTATTTTAGATGGGCTGCAATTGAGAGACTACTTTCCTGTAAGAATGTTTACCAAAATTAAGCAATAATAACATATCAATTTACTAAGAACCATTAGCATGCATGATAGGAACTATTAACTTGTGCAAAGAAGCTCCAGCCCTGCTATGAACACCTTGCTAGGTGAAAGATTTGGTTGGCATCCTAATAAAGTCACAGCAGCAGCAAAGGGTGTGGGGATGAGGAGCAGAGGCAATCTGTGCATGCATAGGGAGACTTGCTTCAATATGCTCATGGGCCTTGAGAAAAGCAGGTGCTGCAGAATCATATTATCATCCTACCTGGTAACTCTGATGCTTTATTGATTAAAGCGTGTTCCTACTGAGAGGGTAACCTGTAGACAATACTGAAATGAAGATTACCCTTATACAGACAGAAGTGTTTAAATAACTTTAATTTCTATATTGGTACTTTCTGAGTGGGGAAGAGACAAACCGTGATACAAACTTCACCCGTTTTCATTACTTTTTTCCTTAATCAGTCACCAGGCCTCTGATAGCCAGAAAGTAGATTTTAATCTCTAGAGGACTCTGTACATTGGAGATTGAATGCTCTACCCAGGGAAGAGCTGAGATGCAAGAGACTTAAAAATAGGTTTAGTTTTGTAGGACTTAAGTTTATAGGACTTATATCTAATAGTATCTTTTAGCACAGACAACATTGTAATTAATGTTCAAAAGATGTGACTGCAGATATAGCCTGGCAGAGGGTCTGTAAACCATTGGGTTTGGCCTAACTTCAGACATGAGAAACTGACTGAAAATGGTTAAACCTGACATATCTGACTCCAGCAAGAGTCATGTTGGTAGAAGTGGGCTCCAGTATTGCACTTGATTCAAGAAATGGTAATCTATTGCAGGATTATAAATTTACAGTAATCCACCAAATTAATGTGAAACCTTTTAAGAACAATCATAACCACCATTATTAATTCAGATGGGGAAAGCAACAGTCTGTCTGATATCTCCTTCACTGTCCCCAGCTTCTGTACCTTTCTCCTTGTGTATTTTCAGTAAAACAAATCACACACTTTACATCTTTGCAGCAGCTTTTGCTTCTTTTTGACCTTTAAGTGAAACACCAATCATCACCGGTATATTGGCAAGGCCACTGATGGTAACAAACCCACAAAAGACACCTAATTATATATATAGAAAGCATTGACTTTTTACTGCTAAATCAAAAGAGATAAGTGTTTTGTCAGTAAGAATAATATTTGTGTCTCATTAAGTGGTATGCAAGATGACTGCTAACATGGGAAAATGCTAACATGGGAAAATTGTTATAGTAAAAACACTCAGGAATACTGATTCATTGTGGTATTGACTTTCAAAAATGAATTGGTTTTTACTGAGGGGAACTTAAAGGAAGAAAGCAGTCTTAATAATGACCATGGTTGAGATGAATGCAGCCCTTGTCAGAGTCACAGTGCTGGTAAAGATTGAATGCTCTACCCAGGGAAGAGGTGAGATGCAAGAGACTTAAAAATAGGTTTAGTCTTGTAGGTCTTAAGTTTATAGGACTTATATCTAATAATATCTTTTAGCACAGACAACATTGTAGTTAATGTTTAAAAGACGTGACTGCAGATACAGCCTGGCAGCGGGTCTGTAAACCATCGGAAACTGTCAGAGTCACAGTGCTGGTAAAGTAAACCTATTTAGCCTTTTTTTTGCTGCCACCTTTATTGCCTTCATAGACAGAATATATTTAGCAATAACAACCCTCCTTGACCTTTTTCTTAAACAAGTTGTGAGTCTTTATATGGGGGAAAAGTGATTGTGATATTCCATTTTGTTTGTGCTCCTTCTGGAGGAGATACCATATCTACTAGCATGTCAGAAAGCTCCATTTCCAGAATTACATGCAAGCCATTGTAACAAGTACTGTTAAAAAATACCATCTACAGTGTTGACACTTTGGCCCAGTGATAAATGTTGTAGAAAAGTAAGACTATTTCCTCCAGAAAGGTCAAAGCCAAGGGAATCGATTAATGTAGCGCCTACTTAAGAAGGAAAGTTGGTGTATTGAAATAAAGAATTGTCCTCGTTTTTCTGTTGTCCTTCCATATAAGAAGATAATTATTTTGTGCTCCACAAACTAAGAAGGAAGAATGGAAAGAAATACTGAGGCTTCATCCTGCCCATCTCTGTGACTGTTAAGTCCCAGAAACACCATGAGCTATATTACTTCATATCAGTTTTTCTTAGTCCTGTTTTGCAACAGGGCCAACGTGCCTGCTCATTTCCAGCATCTACATAAGATGCTTCTTTAAAACATCTTTAAGAGATTATCGTATATAGAAGGATTAGAGAGAGGCTTAATCACCAAAAGAAAGGTAATAGTCCTCAAAAAAGATTTATTTGTTTTTCCTTTCCCATCTCCTCTTCCCACCTTGGCTAAACTACTCTCTTCTGCTGTTGTTTTCACTTCTGAAGGATATGCTGCTATTATGATGGCGGCAGGAGCTTTTCTGCCTCATTTTTGCCACTAAAAATTTAGGAATTCATCCTCTGGTTTTTCTCACCTTGAATCTTTATAATTCTGTAAATAACTGTCAGGTTATGAATTTTTAGGCACAGCCTTCCTGATAGGTAGATTCAAGCTAACTGCAGGTACCTGGCACAAGAATTAAAATGCACCATTGTATGTTTCTGTTTCACACTGATTTTCTTTTTAATTGCAGTTTTGAGACACTGCTGTTGCTGGGCATTTTCTTAATATTATTTCTTTCCTTTAATGTGTCCTGATGTATTATTCTGAGAATCTTTTGACTTTGCTGCCAGAAGCTAGGATGATAGGTGTGGAGAATTATCCTCAGAAAATGTGAGACTTTTTACAATAAAAAAAATTTAAGCATTTTATTCAGAATAGTGAAGATGTCATGCCTCACTTGTGGGAAACTGTTATGGATTCTCTGTGTAAGATTTTCCTGTCCCAAGAGGAGCTTTAATAGATCTTGTCATTACAGCTGTTCTGCATTCAAAATGATACCCTTGTCCTCTCTGCACTGCTTCTCTGAGAAGCAACTTTCCTTTTGGTGAAGAGAACATTGCTTTGGTAATTCTGCACACTCCTCATCTCTGCTCTCTCCTGACCACAGCTGATCAGAAGATGTCACACAAAAGGCAGCAAACTTTTTAGTTCAAGAGGGAACTAGGACATGATTTTTTTTTTTTTAGTCTGTACGTGAAGGAGGTGGTGAATGAAGGATTCTTGACGGTGTGAGTAAGGAAGCAGCCATACAGGCAGCCAAAAACTTTTGTCTATCATATACAAAGCAAGCAAATACCTTTCTAAACAGTGGCAAAATTTATCTGCATCTTCTTGCAGCTTTTGGCCCTGGTAGTGGTATCTCTTTTAAAGATGTACATATTTCTACTAATCTGACTTCAAACCCCAGCATTCTCATTTGGTTTCACATTCACTGCAAAATTGCAATATAAGAATGAAAATGCTTTTTATAATGTAATTCATAAAGCAGCTTATGGCCTTGCATAATTAAAATGGCTAAATGGAAACAGCTCACTGCACTTTGAAATGCATACTAAGCTAAGCAGAAATTTATCATTGAATGTAGTTTCTACGAGACTATAGAAACTTTGGAAATGTTTGATAATGGTGCAACCTAAATTACTACAGGAGGTGCATAAAATGAGTAATTATTACATGAGGGTTGTATCGCTGTATCATCATAGATGGCATATGAGATCTGGCAAAAAGCCTTTCTATTTATAAACAAATTGGATTGGTTCTGCGTTTTGCTCCCTGGCTCACAACTGCTTTTAGTTGTATGAATGTGATCCTGCAACTGCTTTTAAAAGAAATTCAGCACTGATTGGACTCCGATACCTTATTTTTAGCTGTGGCCTAACCATATATGCAAGTGGTGTGAGAATTTGCATAATTGATCAGAGCTTCCTCTGGCCCATCAAATTCACTTCTCTCCTGCCAGCTAGCAAGACAGAGAAGACACAAAAGCATTGCTACCATTACTAATTAATGAGGATCCATGTAAAAGTCTGTGAATTGAAACTTAGCAGCATACTTAAACTCTTGTCTTGAAATGTCAATCTTTGTGGCATGTTTTCAATGTATAATGCAGCATTAATTATCACAATTAAATGTGTAATTAATCATTAAAGTAATTATTTTTCCTACTCCCACTATGAAACTGAAGAAGCTGGGGCATTGACTTAAACAAATTACAGTGTACCCAGATATTAAGATGTGCTGTCTCTCAGCCCAGTATTCCTGAGACACTACATGCCATTCTTCTCCTTCCCCTTCCCAACAGGATGCCACACAGCATCTCCTGTAGCTTTATTCATCGCTCTGAGGTTAAACAGCACCAGGAGATACAGTTGTTCATGATCTGCCACCACCTCAGGGCTCTCCATGAAGTTAACCAGCCTGCTCAGAGGCTAACAACAGCATGTTCCCATTTGTGGGTCACCACTCCAGTTTTTACAGGCAGCTGCATTAGTCTTTTTTGAGACATGAAGATTCACAGAGCAGCTGTACTATTAAATCCTGAATAGTATGATTCTGAACACACAGATTGATTATTTATTTATTTAGTTAAGCTCATTTTCATGGAAATGGGAGGTTTTGTTCTTGGAAAACAAATAAACGGTGTATTCCCCCTTTCAGCCGCTGCAGTGTGCTGTCACTATTCATGAAAATTCTTCTTTTTCTGTCCCCCTCCCAGTTAATGAACTTTAATTCTCATGCATACGAGGGGTATGAACTTCTAGCATAAACGGGTGGATACTGCCAATAAAAAGCCTACACAGCTTTCACTGAATGCTATGCGTGTGTCACCTCCCCCCATCATTCATTTTCAAGCACTGAGACTGAAGTAATTTCTGCTTATAAATGACATGTTGATGCGTTTTTTACTTTACAGTTGAGTTCAGTGCTATTTCTCATATCTTTTTGCAGTGCTCGTCACCACCTCCATAGCTTTGGACTGACAAAGCTTGAGGCCCTATCTGAGACCCAAAGAAGCTTATGCCCAGAGAATTGTTGATATCAACCTGCTGTTTAAAGCTGCTGTTCAAGTAAACTTTCTCTGTTAGTAATTCTTCAAACAGTCACAGTCTTTCAGAACTCAAAATGAGGGCTGTATGAATTTGATTTTCATATTAAGCATTTTTGAGGATTGTTTTGAACAGTGATTCCTGATTATGTTTTAATTGCACATTCTTTGGGTAATGGTAAAGTTGTATCCCTGGCTGTCCGAGAGCTCTGAGTGTTCTCATAAAAGTGGTAAGAGAAACATATTAATCCTAAAAAACAATGAAGTGAGGCACAGAGAAGAGGGACTATGCTATCTTCCTTGTAACCTTTCACCAATTTCCTGACTATTTGATGCATCATCTGTGTTCATTTTCCTGTAAGTGTTAGCCACTTTTGAGCCAGCATGGGTTCTGTGCAGGCCTCGGGTGTGCAGGACTTTGTAATTGCTGCAGTGCTACATTGCCTTCTGCTAGAGTCTTTCTGCTGCAGAGATCTCTCTGCTGGCATTGGCAGAACAACTTGGCCTAGCTCCATTGTTACCATATGGCAACTGGTTGATACACAGATGCCTTTTAGTCCCTGCTACAATAGGATGATGGACTCCTCTGTCAATCCTCCATATTAGCACATATTGAAAATTTGCTTAAAAACGTTGACTTAGAAAGATGCATAACCTTGATTTGTGAGGGCTGCTCTTAAGTCCAAACTGCTACCGACAGTCCCCTGCTACAGCGACCCTCCAGCGCAGAGCCCCTCTGGTAACGTAACCCTCTGTGGATGGCAGAGTGGTCTCTGTGGTCCTGGCAGCCGAGGCAGCTGCTTGCCTCTGCCATCAGAGCAGGTCAAGTGCAGCCTGTTCCCCAGGCCCCCATCTGGGTGGCTGTCAGGCAGATCACAGAGCATGGTGAGCCTGTGAAGACACTTTGAGATTTTACTGGATGTAGCCATTGAGTTCTAAGGTGATGTATTAACCCTGCACTTCCCTGTTAATGATCAGAAGTTAAGAGTTAAGGTCTGCTACTGAGAAAACTGAAAGGAAACCTAAGCAGTATGTTACATTTTCAAAGAAACTTTGTACTGTGGCTTTCATTGGGATTTTATTGGAGTTTGAATTGCTAGTAAAAGAAGAATCACAGAATGGGAAGTGAAGTCAGGCACTGGAGCAGGAGCACAGTTCTCACAAATGAATTTTATTGCTGGATGTTCAGACAGGACTGTTCTGAAAAGTACCAGAAGAGCATTGCCATTCACAGATTGTTGATAGCATCTTCGTTTTAGGATCCTTCCTGAATGATCCTTCCTGAGTAAATTGCATGGAACTTATTTTACTGCTCCAGAAGGCTAAAGGATGGAGGCAGCTCTGCCAGGACTTGAAGCAGAATTTTGCAGGGGCCCAGGTGATGCCAGCCTCAGGGCTGTGCCAATAAAACCATAACAACATTCTTCAGTACTGTTTCAGTGTTAATGGCTGGAATGAGAGTTCTTTAAAAGCAGAATATCCCATCTCAATGATTGTGTAAGTTTGAAATTTCCAGGTATAATGAGCAATATTAAAAGTTTACAATTTTTGCCTATTATGGTTGCACATTCCCATTCCATTCTCTATGCACACAAATGGAAAATTATTGCATTCACAGTTTAAAAACCTAAAAAAACCCCTACAACAAAGTTTTGGATCATTTTGTAAGCCAAATTAAATAATTCACATGCACAAGCAAGCATATATCCACCTTTACAATACATAAAAACCTTTGAAGGAACAAAATGATGTGGTGTTGCTAAGACTGGCCTGTACAATGCAATTGCTATGATTCTGTCAGTTCTGTACTCATACTGGTACTCCTATATTATGTCAAGACACTTGACACGAACTCAGGAGTCTATAAAACTATTTAGCAAGCAAAGATTGCCTTGAATATGAAAATAAGAGATGATGACTAACATTGGACAATTCTGTTTTTTGTTGCAGTTGTGTACCAGTCATACCCACCCAGTGACAGACAGGTGGTGCTTGGCATGACTGAAAATTAGTCTTCCAAGTGTAATGTCTCTTCCAATTAGTATGAACACATTTCTGGGATTTCTGGGAAAATGGGATTTTAAAATGAGGTGCAGCAAAGAACCAGTAGAACAACCATGTTTGTGTACCTTCTTGTGACCCCAGATATCAGTAAACTTTTGTACCTGACTCTAGGGCTAAGTAATTAATTTATTTTGCAATAATTTTATGGTAGTCAGAAAACTTTAACCTTTGCTTATGAATAACAGCAAATTATTGATGAGGTCTTGAGATGCTTGAATGAATTACACGGTTTTGTAGCTTTTGGGAACCAAGAATGGAAATGTGTTTGACTTCTGTCCTCTTCAACAGCCTCTTCACTTCCCCACCTCCTCCATTACCCCCAATGCCACAAGACTCAGGAAGAAGGAGGCTTGGGACATTGTAAATTCTCCTGGCATCATCCTAAGGTAAATATTATCTAATATCTATTGCATACAAGAAGTGTGACCTCAGTTCTGCTCTTATATCCGAGGTCTACCATAGTAAAAAAGGTCTCCTTACATTTCACATAATATCAGAAGAAAGGATGGGAGTAAAAAGCTCGTCTTGCTTTCTCTCTGTCTTCCTCTGAAAGAAACAGAGTGTAACAGGCTTATGAAAATGCTAATGAAGAAGAGAAAGGAGGATTGGTACTCTAAAAAAAAAAAAAAAATAACAACAGGTGAAACATTGCAAGGTTTTTCCGTTGTGAGGTTTCTGAGATAAGTGAAGAAACATGAGAAAGAGCAGGTTAGTGAAGAATTGCCCACATAATCTGTGCAGACATAAATGTTATCTGAACCAAATCCAAATTTAGAAAATGGCTTTAAATGCCATGTCATCCATAGAATGTGTGCATTTCTTGTTTTAAAATGAAGAATTGTTTAACTGTCCTCTTTAGAGCTTACTTACATAACTAATATGTAGTAGTCCAAAATGAAAACATTGCTGTCCTGTTCCTCTATGGTTTGTGAAGATTGGAAATGATTCTTCCATTTCATTCTTATTTTCATAAGGTTGTCTAAATCTGAGGAGTGAGAGCAAGGGGATCTGAATGCTGTCCTTGATTTTGCACCAGTCTATTGTACTTCTTTGGAATCTTAATCTACTCTGTGCCTCAGTTTTGCCATTAAGAGGGGGTTCAATGCTTCTGTACTTCATATTATAGATAGTGATATTTTATTAATATTTACTATCACCTTGTGATCCTTAGGTAGAAGGCTGTATTCAGGAACAAAATATTACTTCTCTACAATTATTATTTCCCTGCCAAAACTCTACAAATATGTTCTCTAAAGCCAAATTGCAGTGTTGTTGGCCCAGCTTTAGTTATTACTGCATGTCACTGTAGAGAAAATTTTGAACTTCTTGTTCTTCCTCCTACAGAACTCCTGATAAACATTTCAAATGGCAGTAGTGTAATTATCTTTGATTAGTGACTGTGCTAACTTTAAAATAAAAAAAAAATAAAGTAGATGTTGATTACCAGGCACTAATGTAGTGCTTTCATGCACAGCTATAATTCTACTCATGAATATACATTAATCTTATACATTGCTTGTTATCTTTATCTACAATCTAAAGACACTAACCGATGCAGCTTCATTCTCTTTTATGAAATGTAAAGGAAACATAGCAATGACCAGAGTGATGAGGGGTTCTAGAGAGCTTCTGCTCTGCTGCCATTTTTCATTTTTTTACCATATCCTAGCTCAGCATTGTGCAGGTTGAAATGCTGGTCTTGAAATCGCGTCTGCTGCTCCTGCTGATTTCTAGATCAGATATAATTGTTGCATCCAGCATGATGGGAGCTCCCAAGGGATATGAGTGCTGCAGGGCTCAAAAACCCAGAAGAGCTCGTTGCCATAGTAGCCTCCCTTGGAGTATTTGCTCCTTTGGTTGCTTTCTTGATACATCTCAATCTTGTGCTTTTTCAAAGTTTGTCTTTATTCTATACTAGGCTATATTACATTTGATTGAACCTGTCAGATCTCCCTAATCAATTTTTTAAATATCAGTTCTCTCATGGAATGTGTTAGGGCGATCTAAATGTTTGAATTTAATTGGAAACTTGCTTTTTTTTTTTTTTTCTTTTCCCTTCAGTCAGTCACAGAAGGTAAGAACAAGAGCTCAGTGCAAACCAATCTGGGAAGAGTATAGTCAGCACGTTAAGGGCTTTTTTCTGAGTTTTCATTTTCCACTCTCATTATTCTGACTGATCTTTGGCAGAGCAAGGCAGGCGTGTGGGCCGTATTTCCAACCCAAATCTTTCTGACAGCCGTGCAGCAGACTCTAAGATGGCAATTGATTGTAGCCCTGTACAACTTAAACATATCTGTGAACTGCAGTAACTGTGCGACTATTCCCCTGGCTTTTCTAAAACAGACCTCAAAGTTTCTTAGATACATTCTGTGTTTTCCTGCAAAGATGGATCTGACAAAATTCTCTCTTTGCAATGATGATCCTTATAGCGCTAATCGTTGCAGTAGGGACGAAGACACAGAAATTCTCCTCACCTTCAAAGAATGATGCAGAAAGGTGTTTGCATTTCATGGTACATTGCTTCACTGCACAATGCAGTCCCATCAAGTTGTTGTATACAAGAAATGATCATTTCTGTCACTCTGAAGTAGTAAAGCCAACTGCCTAATATTTTCATATGAGTGTTCCTCATACCTTTCACACTGAAGTACATATGTCACATTATTGCTTCCCTAAAAGTACTGTGAGTAATTCTTATTGAAAGCAGAGGGAGGGGAAAATAGAGTTTCAAAGCAAGTCCTGCTAGTTATGTTGTGACAATGTAGATGAAAAGATATTCATAAGAAGAGTAGTATGATTTCCTCTGCTAGCATGAGTTGGTGCCGTGATTTTAAATGGACTCAGTGTTTTGCAAGGAGAAATAAAATTGGTTTGTATTTGTCTTTAAAAAGGGCTAGACCAAGACAAAATGAGGTAGAATTGGGAAGCACGGTGGCTCAAGACTGCTGGCTGCATATATCTAATCTGTCAAGGTAAACCCAGGAAGCACTTGGTTCTGAAATTTCTTTCAGTAATTTCACATATATTTGGTAACTCTGAATGCAGTACTAAGACTCTTATTTTAAATGAATATGAGATGAGTTTTAGGTCTTATTCACAATTCTGACTTCACAACTCAGGCCTGTCACTACTGAAAAGATTGAATAAATGTACAAGAATGATTCATTCGTAAGAATAAAAGCCCATAATGAAAACCCAAGCCAGCAGGCCTGTAGAATGCTTGAGCCTTGCCCAGCATACTAGGTCATCTTTGAATTCAGCAAAATTACGTTTTTCTCTGGATGACATCCAGGGGACAGCCTTTCAAGGTCAGTGAACTGCTAAAACTCATCCAGCCATTTCCTTTTTCAAATGTTTTGGGAGATGGGAGGGAGCAAAGGGAAGCTGTTGCCTTTGTGGTATTCTCAGTGTGTTAAACTAGATTCACTATTCTATCTGGCCTCCTTTTCAGACTTCTTTATTCTTCCCAGGCCTCCAGATTAAACCAGTGACTGAAAGCAGCAAAATGCTGGTTTCATAGCAATGGCAAGACAGCTGAGTTCAGCCAGTTTTTAATTTAAAATCATCCTACATCTCCACACTGGATTTACATTGGGCCTGAATCCACTCTGAATAGGACTCTTGACCCTATGGTGATCACGGTGTGGGATTAACATGTTTTCTCAAATTTATTGCATTATGCATGTAAAAAGAATAAGGTACAGATGCTTTGTTGGAGTTACTGTTTCTGGGAATGTACTTTTAAACTATTCCTAATCTGATTTAATACTCATAGGGACAACATATTTATTTCCTTTGCCCACAAAATACAGTAGTACCCATGCAGCTAATTTGGTTTCTAAATATCTTGTAAAATGAAGCAGAATTTTTCTTCCTTCTTCTCATTAACTGAATTCAGTATGTAGTTGATATTTTCTACATGGTGGCAACATGCCTATAATGATGTGGTTATGACACTAGCTCAGTTGGATTTAATATAATGCGTTACGGTCAGTGGCTTTGAAATCAAAAACAGTGAAAATGAAGTTTAAAACCAACTGGACTACTTTTTTTTTCCCCAGTTGCCATAATAAAAACTGATATGCACATGGCAGGTACTGACAAAGAGTGCTGCAAAGCCTGACCCCTTGACCTCGCTTCTGTAGGTGCAGAGGACTTTGGGACTCCAGAAAATAGTGCACATTGAGTCCACTCTGCAGAACAGACTGCGTTATCCCCTGGGGCTCTACAGAAAGACATGATTTTTCATATGCCAGAACCAGAGCAGAATTAATGTATACTCTGGTATATGGGATGTCAAGTTATCTCACATAACAATTAGTGCAAACAAAAGGATAAAAATCTAAAAGGAGAGGTTGTAGGTTCATAAATCGGTGTTTTAAAATGTATCAGTTAATCATATGTTCAGCGTTAGACCAAGAGTATATATATCTGGATGCAAATTGTCTTGTAATGTTGACAAAGCTTGGTTATTTGTGAGTCAGAGAGGCAAAACTCATAACATCATTGCACTTGCAAAACAAACGTGCTATTATTTGACATTAATTTGAAGCAACACTTCCCGAATAAGCAAGTAGATTATTTATACATTCAAGTCTCTGTGTCTAATTGTGTTTGTACGTGTACTTACATACTGCAATTACTGTTCATTGATGCTATGCATGCATTTTTAAAATCTAACTTTTTAAATTTATATATCTCTATTTTTATTGCCTCTCACAGATATATCTGAGGCTTGTGTATTTGTATAGATAAAATGACTTCTAGCTAAAGGTGGTATAGTCAGAGCCAACAGTTATATACTGGTTTGTCATCAAGAAGGGGTCATTTGATAAATGAATAAATGAAGATAAAAGTCAGTTTAAGGACTAACTATTGCACAAGGAAAAGACATAAAAACCGTTCATATGAACAATGAGGAGAGACTAAGCCTTACAGTTTGGGATGGGTTTTGGTAGTAGCTGGGATTTTCCCTTGAGTAATGGCAATTCATTAAGTGCTGAGCTTCAGATAACCCCGAGTCTCACCACACAAATATATACTGTGGCCTTTCATGCGAGGGTGAAAAAAGAGCTATGCTCCCCTTTAACTTTTAGGTCTTTTTTGACTTACCCACAATGGACTTACAGGTAGTACATAATCTTCATGGTAAAAATTTACCTTTTTCCCCAAAGTGGCCAGCAACCAGAAAAAGACATGGAATTCTTAGCCAAAACTGAGCTATTAAAATTTGGAAAAGACTCTGGACAGGCCAAAAGAATAGATGAAAAGTCTTTATGTGCCAAGTTGTAACAGATAAAAATGATGTCATCAGAAATCTTCAAGCTTTGTTTTGTGCTTCTATTCTCTTCTTAACGTATGTATGGCTATAATAATATATATATAAGTGTCCAAGGAATGTTAGTGTTTGTGAACTCTTTTCAGAGTTATCAATCCTTGGTCACAGATCTATATGAACAAAAATCTGAATTTCTGTTCAGATTATTTTTAGGGTTGGAGAAGGAAAATTTCTAGGGAAAAATAAAAAAAAGGAGTTAATTTCTTGTCACCTACTGACTTACCCTTCTGTTACTGAAAATCTTTAGTTCAGGCTTGGAAATCTCTATTCGCTCATAGTATGCTCCTGGAAAAATCTGTATTTTTCACTTGTTTGTGAGCGTGAGCATGCCAGTGGGGCTATTTGGATCACAATGTGAAAATTCCTTGATGTCTTTCCAGAATCAAGTTGCAAAGAATAGTCAAAAAGATAATCAGTAGGGGAAGAGTTTCTGTGATGTAATACATGGGACTAGGGTGAAACCACCCAACACTATAAAATTACTGAAAACCCACCAGCAAGTAACCTCTTTGATCCCTCTCCATCAGGGTATGTACAATCTAGACAACTACAACCAATTACCTTCACTTTCCTAAAGTATTTATTACCATAATATTGGGGTACATGTTATAGTATTTATCAAAACGTATTATGATATATGAAATAAAATTCAGAAATGCTTTTCACTAGATAGGAGTCCAAATCACTTTACATAATCATTTTAAATAAGTCTAGAAAAAAAAGCCTCTCTTGTTGCATGGGGAATCACCTCATCAACATTCAGCAACACACAGAGCCCAGTTACTAGAGAAACCCCAGTTGACTCTTTTTGATGTACACACACAAAGGAAACTGAAGTATTGCAGAAACCACTACCTGTAATTGTGGCTTATGAATTTTCTTGTAACTGCAGAACACGCAAAGCTTGACTGAGTTTTTCTAACAACTAAATCCAACATAGAGGTTCTCCAAAGCCTTCCCAGTGACTAAGCCTGCAGAAGCCTATTTATCCACTAACTAGAATATCTCAGTGGTCATCCACTGAGCCAACACATAATTTTTTTCTTTAGTGAGCAGCATGGTGTTTAATCTCCAGCAGGATTCAGAAATGAAATTTTCCCTTCCCTATAACACCTGCAAAGACTGATCAAATGAATACTCTTAGAACAGAAAGCCAGGAGAGATTTCATACTGAACACAGGGGAAAGGAAGAGGAAACGTGCTGTGTATTTCCCTTCTTTCTTACTTAAAACCTGGTGTTTATAGCTTCCATGCAGAGGATGAGAAACTGAGCTTCAAATCCTTCTATTGTTTGTTTAAAGCAGGAGTCTGCTGCTAGGAGCATGCGCTTGCACAGTCTGAGATAAAGTTCTTAAGATTTCTGCTTTCCTGCAGCTCTTTCCTTCTTAGGAGGTGAAACTTAAGCCCATCTCCTCAGGATTCCCTGTGAAGAGTTTAGATAATTGAGACTACCATCTTCTCTGGATTAATACAATTATAGTACTTGTCCATTCCATAATCTTCCTGATAGAATAGGAGGGCACTTAGGGTTAGGTGTGTTGAAGATGTGCATAGCTCTCTTACACAGACCTAGTCACTGAGATTGCTTTAATCCTTCATCGGTAAAAATAAAAATTGGTGTCTCAAAGACTTCCATTTATACAACAGTTTATAGTAGGAAATATAGAAAGCTATTTCCAGTATAAATTAGAAGTGGAAGAGGAGTGAACAAAACATAATGAAACTGCTTAGGATGCATAAATTTTGTATCTTGATTGTGAGAATTGGGATATCTTCAGCATGTGTTCTCTTCTGAAAAGATGGAGCTGTCACACTTGCCCGATTCTCTTCACCTCTTCTCTTCTTCTCCTTCTCTGTTTAGGGCAAGGTACCTTTTTTTAAGAAATGGTCTAGCCTCTTTATATAACTGTTTGGGCTGAACAATATGCAGAAATATCAACCCCTTGCAGCACCCGAATGTCTTCAATAGTTTTGTGTGTACCCAGTTGCTTTACAAATCGAGTCCTGTCCCTAACTACCAAAGTGCCTAATTCATTAATTAATCCATCCTGTTAGCTCTTTCAGAAGCCTATGATAATGTTCATCATTAGTCTAAGCCTTTTTTAATTCTGCTGCAGGAGACTGAAGTGCCCTTTTACAGTTTGGTCATCTTCTCTGATAAACTCAAAAGAACTATGGAGTTTATTCCTGGAGCTTGTTTGCTTTGTGAGTCAGCAGGTACAACTATCCAGGGATGTCTTTAATTTCACCAGATGTGTGAGAGGTCCCATGGAATAATGTGAGATGGTTTGGTTTACTATCTTGAGTAGCTCTACTGCAATTTATAAGCAAGTCTAAACAATGTTGTATATCTTCTCCCCAGTATCCAAACAAAGATTTTAAAGAGAGCATATAGAAATGGCTACATGAATTAAAATTTAATGATTTTTTTTTCCTAGTGAAAATTTGTCATAGCCAATGAAAACTCTGCCACAGAATGCTACTCTAGTTTTTATCACCAAATGGAAAAACTTGTTCTCCAGCTGTAATTGATACACTCTAGAAATAGGCTGAAGTCTAACAGAGAAAGGGCCCTCCTCTTTTCTTGTCTGTAACCTGTAATGCTGGCATGGCTGTGAATTCTGTGGCCTAGCACAGGTAGGCTGCCTAGGATAGACAGCAGTTGCAGTGGTGGGTTTTTGTGATAAACATGTTCTACTAGAAACATTTGTGGGCTGCAAGACACGCTAAAATCTGGTGATGGAGAATAATAAGTTTCTGGTTACTAAGCTCCCTGTCTGAATTCCAGCTGGAATGCTACAGATGAGAGACTTTGTCTCCTACTACCTATCACATCACTGTCTCAAAGGAAATCTTTGAGTGAAGAAATACAGAAATAATAACAGACTTCACTGCTCTGGTCTCAATATGTCAAGGAAATAAGATCATTGGGAATGTTGAAAGAAGAGAGTTTCTTTTGCTGAGATATTGTCAGGGCAGGTCACACCATTAGCAACTAATTAACAGTTGAATACTGACGGTTCAGTAAGTGTAAGTCCTGCCTGACCCATACCTATCATATTGCAAGCCTGCCTTTTGCAAGCAAAGTGAGCTAAAGGTTAATACTATACACTGGCAAGGAAAAGAAAAAAAATTTACAAATGGGAAAATCCTCTTGGGTTTCCTTATGACAGCTCATTTTGAGTTTTTAAGAGGGCCTGAAAGAGGAGCTCCTTTAGAGAAGAAAGTGTCTCAATTTGCACAGATGCTGATTCTGCTATACAATGGCTTCCTTGGTGCAGAAGGACTGAGATCTACTTGGACTGGTGCTTTGAAGTTAATTCTTTAAACTATCACAATCCTAGAAAGAGAATGAGCATTGTTTTGATCCTCAGCATGGTGAGATATATATTTTGCATTTAAAAAGAAACAAATAATAATTAGAAAGGCAGGGATTTGATTATATATCAGGCACACAGGTAGAAAGTCAGGAACACAGGAAAGAACGTGAAGGGGCACTGGCACTCTCAAACATTATTTATACACTTGGTACTTTATTTGGTGCTCATCACAAACACTGCATTATAATCTAAAAACTAGTATGATCTTCTGAAATAATTAGTGGTGTCAGAGGAGGAACATTTTCCCAGTTTGGGCCTATATTCCCTACCAGAAAACAGATGTATGGATTGCACTATTCAGGAAAAGGAATACACCCCAACTGAAACTGTGAACAGTGTTTGCTTGTGTTTATAATTGTAAGGTGAAACAGATGGTGACAACTTAGTTGAATGTGAACAGTCCATTGAAATAACCTAAATCGTCAAGCTATTCTTCTGTAAAAAGCGGTCTATGCACCATTCGAACAAATTGAAAGTAGCCTTCGTGTTATTGAATCAGTTGGAATTGCCTTACGTTGTGAGTTATGCTGGGTTTACAGGGCTTTGCAGAGTATAAGCGGTTTCATTTTGGTAGCTGTGAATGCTCCAAAGCTGGGGAAAAATTCTCACAAGTTAACAAAAAATCCATAACCATTCTACTCTCTGACTCATTTTGCTGTAGAAAAACTTCTGGGCAGATACCTAATGAGATTAACAGCATTAGCAAAAATGTCATGTCTTCAGTTTTAAGCCCAAGGACAGACTGCTCTTATCAACAGGCTCCAGATCTGTAAGACAAGGCAGTAGCCCAGATCAAAACAAGCTCCATCAAAAATATTGTTTTCTACTTTTGTTAATGTAATGTGTTTACACTCAGCATTTTAAAAGCAAGTGGTCAAATGTCTCTATGTAGACTTGGCAAGCAGAATGAGAATAGGCTGTTTGGTTGTTGTGTGAGAGATTAAACTTTCAGTCTCCATGCTCTGCTCCAGAAGCAGGTACAGCACTGACTGCTCATGAAGGTCCTGTGTCACAAGCATGCATCTGTATAAGGGACATAGACTCTCCTGTACAAAGCAAGAAGAAAATTGCCCTTGCAGGACCAGTGTACTCAATAAAAACTTCAATTGCATTAAGCAGAAAGATATCTGAGATAGCCTCTAAAGACCTTAAGGAGAGGCTGTGGCTTAAATCCTACCCAGGAATGTAAGGAAGGCTTTAAGATACAAGGAGTTATTGGGCGGTAACTTGCTGCTGATGTACTAAAGTAGCTGGTTTTGTGATAGACTTTCATGTTCATGGAATTTAGTGAATGCAGGGTAAATTATTTCTTTTTCATGCTGTTATTCCTTTCTCTGAACAGGAATATGAACACTTAATTTTTGCATGTGAATGGAGGAAAGATCTCAAATATTTATCTCTCTTTAACTAGGAATGGCGCATCTGCTTATTATATGTGGAACTGATAATTTATAAGGTGAAAAGAGGGGATAAGTTGGAGATAGAAACCTGCTTTTTCAGTCTTAATCCATTTATACTTTAGAGCTTTTTCTTTCCTGTATTTCTATGGGAGTGATGTGTACTTGTAAAAGTACACTAAACTTTAAAAATTAAGGTGGAAAACTTTTCCTAAATTACTGTTCAAAATGAGTGGAGAAGTATGTTGGTATATTCAGCTAATTTCTAGTGCCAGGTAATTAATCCTTCATTCTGAACAACTAGCTGAGATCTACCTTTACTGTTCTTTAAATAATGTATACCATATTCTTAATGAACTGTAAGGACATGTTTAAATTTTTCATGTGTCATTCATTTAGCCTATTAAATTGCAGTGGTCAACAGCTGAAGAACTATGTATCACTTTGTGTAATTATTAAAAGAATATAATAAATATAATATTCTTCCTCTTGGCACTTTTGACTCTGAGTTAAATGGAAGCAGAAGCAAGCCCTAGATAAGTAGTCATTTGTTTAGTACTGTGTGCTTAGAAAAGGGTGAAATTCCTTCCACTGTTGGCATTCATAGCTGGCCATGAAGACTACATGTTAACAACCTTTGTCTGAGCCTAGAGAGATAGAAAAGATAACGTTCTTATATTTTGCATATAGAATGTGTGTGTGGTTGTGTGTATAAATAAAATTATCTTCAGGCTCTGTCTTTTATCTTGAATGCAAAAATGGCTGTGTTGCTTGACTGATAAAGTAGAATGCTCTTTTAAAATTCACATGCGGAGGTCTTGATAAGGATATCTCTCAAGAATAATCGTGCCTCTTTGGCCACTGGATTTAATAAACACAGCGAAAACATCAGTTTGCTAGCCTGTAGCACATTCTAAGTCTGCATAAAGAAAAGGAAGCTTAATTTATCATCATAATTGCAGTTTATTGACTGAAAAAAATATTGTGAAATGTAACACAAGGGCTTGTTTGGAGAACTTTCTTCTTTTAGAAGGAAAGGAGACTCTACTGACTAGTGTGATTTGTTGTAAATGCCTTTTTGTCATTTGAAGACCTCTTCTATATATATTTCAGATATAGATTCCCCAGAAAACCCACAAAGTTGTGTTTTTTTAAAGAAATGTGAGCCTTAAAAACAAGACATGCTTTTGGGAACCTTTTTGTTTCGGTGCTGTTACACATCTCTGTGTGTAACAAGAGGGAAAGAATATTAACATGAATGAAAACAGAGAACAGAAATGCAATAAAAATGGAAATTAAATAAAAACAAGATTAGATCTATTTAATAAATGCAAAACCTGAGTCCTTTCAATCCCGGGAGCCAAAGTAAGGCTAGAGAAAGGCAAGTCCTTCAATTATTCATGGATACACATCAGCAGCAAACAATTATTGCCTTTGGTTATAAGGATTCAGTTGGCATTGAGCACTTAAACCAGATGTCTTTTTCAAAAAGAATCTGTATAACTTTGACAAGACATTAGCACCTATCCCCAGTTATCTCCTTATTGGATCCAAGCTGCCATCCAGGAGAACATTTGTATTATAGTTGTGAACAAAATAAAATATAGTGAGTTATAGTCGTGTTTATGTAGAATAATGGTCTCTATACACAAATACCTCCTCTTTGCCACGGTTATTCATAATTTCATTGCAACAATATTCAACAAGGCATCAGTTTAGTAGAAAACTCCATTTGTCTCTCCCTGCTGTGGAGGTTTGATTCAATCTCCTGCTCTCTTATAAACTGGATAGTTGTAAAGAGGCCGATGATTCAGACTTCTCACAAGGACATATAAGTATCTTTAAATTGCTACAAAGAGTATTCCATAAATACATTAAGGGAAAGAGAAACAAAAACCCTCTTTGCTTATTGAGAGTGATAACAAAAGAAATTAGGTTCAGTTAAGTAATTTACATTCTCCACTATGTTTCTCTTTCCAATGTATTTACAGGAGATTTGCATTTCTTCCTATCTTGGAGTAGCTTATCTGTCTCTCTAAGCTTTTGTTTTCACCCTCTGTTTTCTTTATATCCAATTTTAGTGTGCTTTGACACTCATTTTCAAATAAAAATGTAAAACACTGGATTAATGAATTAGATGAAGTGTTCAGTTTACTATTTGCTCCTGTCTGTTGTGAGTTTAAAACTTTATTGGAAATGCAGAATTAAATAGAGGTCTTAATGAAGTTAATATAGAATCATCCTTCCTTTTTCCAGAAGCTGCTCTGTGAAGTCCAGCAGGACAAGTCTGCCATGTGATATGAGCAAGGGATCCCAGTGGTCTCATTTAAGACTGCAGTGATGACAGGTGTGCCCTTTCCTGTACCTTAAATTCCCAAACTTTGTAGAAAAACATGCAAACGCCAACTTTCTAGACCAGTGTGACCTGGGACCATATGTAGAATAGCAAAGCAACCTTGTTTTTGACACTTGCAGGATGGAGCTTCGGCTAATACAAACTCTCATGGCTACAGTGACAGTCGCTGGTCCTTCTAGGTAAGGAAGGCTCATCAGTGGAAAGGATGAAGGCGCTTATATTGTGTTGCATATGTTTTACTGCATCTAGAAACAAATGTCACTCGATTTGCCTTTCCTTACTTTGCCATTTCCAAGTCAGATCACTTCCAGATGACAGAAAAGTACATTTCAATATATTCTAACCTGGGGCATTAGGACCCAAAGCTAGTTGCCACTATTTTGTCTTCTATTCCTTCAATGCTACTGAAATAGTAAAGGTAGGATATCGAGCTTAAGTTATTGCTTTTTAGAGTATGAGATTACATCTCTTGGAATCAAAAGGATTGCATATTTTCAGACATGTAAGGTTTTCCTGTCTCATCCAAAATCATAAGGTTATAGATAAGTGCTAAAGACTGTATGTATGAAATGATTGAAAAATCAGTCTTAGCTTCATAGACAGATCATTTGCTATAAGTGATTTTTCTTTTACTCTCACTTAGGGCCACAAAGAACACAGTATCAGCCAGCCAAAGCAGATATCTAAGCCCCTTCAGAGCATTTGATGGTTTGCATCATGCTGAGTGAAATGGAAAATTGATACTGATAAACTAGAGGTCTATAATTCTACCTAGAGTTTTAAGCCAAGAATACAGTGTTTAGATTGACTAATGAAAAGAGTGACAGGTCACAAATAGCTTGTACTGTCAATCTATTTGTGTCAAGGGTGTCAGTTAAGTGACACCCAAAATAGGCCAGGTTTGTCAGAGGGATGTTATTTCTGGTTCACATGTAATTCTTAGGGACTTTTTCATGGAATTTTAACTAATACCCCTGGTAAACAAAGGGCCTGGCAAAGGTCATTCGAAATATTTACTTCTGTTAGTAACTATATTGCAAGGGATGCATGTTCAATATATTCTGCCTGAACTATTTCAGAAAAGTGTCATTTGGGCTTTGAGGATAGACTGCTGTCTCATTAAGGTTGGCAAAAAGGGAAGGCTTGGTTCTTCTGGAGCCTGAAGCAAAACAATGCATTGTTTTCCCCTCCAGTCCAAAATAGCAAACCCTTAAACCATAAGAAATTTCAACCTACTGCATTAACAAGATATTTCTGGAATTTGATTAATAAACTCTTATAAAAGAATAAACAAAACAAACAAACAACAACAAACCAACACCAAACAATGAATTAAGACCAGTTCAATAAACTGTATAGATGAAAACTTATTCCAAGTATTAAAAATCTACAAATCTAATAGAGAAAACTGTTGGTTTGCAAGAGGTGGTGCCACAGTAATAAACATGTCAGAATCCTGCTGCATTGGTGACTGTGACACCTCAGTGACTGTGAGTGAAACTCAAAGGTTAGAATCTGGCTTCCTGAGAAAAAGGTGTAGTTAACATGTCTGGAGTCCCACTTCTCAGAGAATGCAAATTTACTGGAACAACTTAACAAATCTGGGGATGCAGTAGTATTGTAACTGCCCTAGGAAGTCTATACATGCAGATATCCAAGTCATCAAACACACCTTATAGCTCATATTCCTTCTGCCTCAAGCCATTATTTGTTAACTTGGTGAGAATCAGCACCTGAAAATTTTTCTATTGTTAACAATATTTTTTTTCTCTTTCTGTTTTTAACTGAAAAGTTAATAATTTTATTCTTC